>JAJKFI010000028.1:12172193-12204340 GCA_029204185.1 Lerista edwardsae | reverse complement strand
AGAGAGAGAGAGAGAGAGAGAGAGAGAGAGAGAGAGAGAGAGAGAGATTCAAAAGCTTATTTTACTCCATCTCCCTCTGCCAAATTTGAAATGTAAATCACAGGAGCCACACAGAATGGAGTTTAAAGATAAACATGTGCAATTTTTAGTTAAAAAAAATCACAAGAGGCTGACGATGCTCCATGGATTCACGGGTTCAGCATGCGCGTCTGTGGCTTTGAAATGCCACAGGAGACACTACCCTTACATTTTCGACAGGATGCGACATGTCAAAACAATCTGTGCAGCAAATTTATGCAAATGTTCAGCATGTGACATTTATCTAAAGGACCCAGGCGCTAACCGGCACGTTCTCTCATATTTTAATATACAGCATTAATATTTCCAGATGTTTTGATATTTATGCCCTACATCTCAACTCCTCCCCCCCCCCAACACTAGTCTGGGGGTGGGGATGCAATAGCCAATTCTAAAATTTCAGGCTCTGGATTGAAACAAAGAAATTAGGCAGTTTCAAAAACTATTTTATTCTCCAGAGATGGGGCAGCCTTATCCTGTGCATGTTTATCCTGAAGGAAATCCCACTGGATTTACGAAAGCTTGATCCTGAGGAACTGTGCATAATGCTGAAGTCTTTCATGGAAATAAAGCACAATATCAGTGTTGCCTTTGCCTGTTTAACATTTTGAAAATGCAGTGGGAGGTGACTATAAAACAGCCCAAGTCCAACTCAGAAAGATGAGGATGAGGCACATGACCTGCAGTGACAAGCATCAGAACACTTGTGAGCAGCCGTATGCAAACAAAGTGACACAGCCATGTTTCAGCATTCTGGAGCATGGGCAAGCCACCAATATGAACATATGACCAGGCATCATTTGCTGCTTCTAATTAAGACTGAATTCCTTCCCAAAAGGAATTCCTTCCCAAAAGGGATGGATTTTGTTGTTTGCGGACATAGAACCTGTACAGAATTGTCATCGGGATTCAGCAAAATCTACTCTGCTTTCATACAAGTTAGGTCTCATGAGCTATGTGATCCCTCAGCTGTTGGCAATGCCAGGTTTTAGCCAGATCCTCAGCCTTGAGTAAGAAGGAGCTACATGTGTACTTTCTGAAGGTAGGCAACTCAGGCGCCAATCATAACTAAATCCCCCCGCCAATGCATGAGAACCAAGGAGGCATGAGCTGCATCCTGTGGTGTAGAAAATCTCAGAGTCTTCTCAAGGTAAAGGAATCTTATCTTTCTTTACCTTAAGGAAAGCATCTTCTCCTCCGTGGGTATCCTCAATTTTGCACCAGCTATTTTGCTGGTGCAGAATCAAGGAATGTACTAATGATGGAAAGGGAAGGGATAGGATCTAGTCGCACATGAGTGCCACTGATCCCACCTCCCACATTTTGCCTCCCCCCTGCCCCCTCCCCTTTCCCACCGCTTGCCCTACCGCTGCCTTACCCCTGGCTCTGGTGGATGATGTCAGCGACTGTTGAATGTGCGTGGTTCCCTGCTACTGCACTGGTGGCCTCATTGTGCTCACCAGCAGTGTTTTTGAGCTTGACAGTATCGTGTGTATCAATTGGCGCCCCCGCATCAGCACTAACAACACAGTGTCAACGTAACCACGTTGCGACGAATCTACATCAGGGCTAGGATTGTCCTGTAAACGTTGTGTCTCTAAGCCAACCTCTTATTCTTTTCTTTAATACTTCTTATTTTTTTTTTTTAAAAAAAATCTCCTTATTGTTTATTTTAATCCCCAGCAATTAAGTATTCTGAGTGTAAATCAACCACCTATTCATCAAGTCCATCGTTCATTACACCAATATTTTCCTTCTCGCACAGGAAGTCCGAAGAAGAATTTTGTACTATTTGTACTGCTATAGTCAGTATTTGGGAGGCTTTAACTGTGCACAGAAGCCACTTTTTGAAGCCAACAGTCTACAAGTGCAGTTCGAGAAAGAGGCACCTTTGCAGGCTTTGGCTTGTTTTCCACAGCATTTACTCCGACCAGATTTCAAAGCAAACCAAGTCAGACACAATTCTCTTGCAAGTGACCTGCCCCAGTCGCTCTCTATTTGTTCTTGCTGTAGGTGAGGTCAAGAAGACTGACAGATTACTTAAACTGTGCTTTTACCTTTTCCATCATTGTTTTGAGATCACCCTAAAGGTCACCTTGCTCGTCCTTTCCGCAGCCAGGGACATGTGTGTGTGTAATCCAAACCATACCATCCAAGAACGCTAATAACTCAGGACAGTTGCTGGATGACATTCCTATTGATGAAATAACAGCTCATCCCAAGTAGGCCTTTTTGTTTCACTGTCTGGATTTTGTCCGTAGTTCATGTTTTAATTTTTGTAATGATTTTTTTTTTTCTTATTTCATTACAGTTTGTGTAATGTTTGTGTAATGTGTAATGTTTGTCTTTTACAGCAGAGTTGTAGTTGCAGCAGAGTTAAAGTTGCAAACAGCATGAGTCTAGAGCAGGGGTGTCAAACAAACATAGATCGGATGCAGGCTGCAAAAACCCTGTATCTCGCTCCCGTGATATTTGGGTTCTCCCATCACCACCATCAGCTGCTCTCTGCTGTTTAGCTGGGCTGAGGTGGCACTGCTGAAAGGGCGGCTTGCTCTCCCAAGGGCCGGCCTTAAGCCAATGTGACCAGAGTTGTCACATTGGGCCCCGCACTTTGGGGGTCCCGGCAACAGTGCAGTGGGCAGATTGCTTGTTGCTGCAGACGGGATCTCTATGGGCTGTAAGCCAATGGGGCAAGCACAACAGCTTTACCTTGGGCCCTCCCACCTGCCCCGGCCTCCAAATGGCTCAAAATGGGCCTCCTGGAAGCAGGTGGTAGTGACATCATCATGTCACCACCAACTACTTCCAGGTTTCACACGCAGCACCACAAGTGCGTTTCTTGGTGTGTGTGGGCCTCACAGGGAGGGTGAGGGGCCCCACAAGAATGCCTTGCATTGGGCCCCGCCATTCCCAGAGCCGGCCCTGGCTCTATGGTCAAGATGTGCATATCTTCTCTCCTTTTAGTTGCTGTTAATGAGTTTTTAAGTGAGGAAATATGCTTATTTCTGGTCAACACCTGCTTAATGACATCACTGCTAGCTATTCAGCCCTCTCCCTTTCATGGATCACTGCCTTGTCGTGGCGAAGGGGCTTGAGTAGCTCAATGAAGCTGTGAGCTATGCCATGTAGGGTTACCCAAGATGGACAGGTCATAGTAGAGAGTTCTGACTAAACGTGATCCGCTGGAGAAGGAAATGGCAACCCACTCCAGTACTCTTGCCAAGAAAACCTCATGGATTACAAAACTAAAAGGCTAAACGATATGACACTGGAAGATGAGACCCTCAGGTCGGAAGGTGTCCATTATGCTACTGGGGAAGAGCAGAACACGAGTACTAGTAGCTCCAGAAAGAGTGAAGTAGCTGGGCCAAAACCGGAAGGAAGCTCAGCTGTGGATGTGTCTGGAAGTGAAAGGAAAGTGCGATGCTGCAAAGAGCAATACTGCATAGGAACCTGGAACGTCAGATCTATGAATCAAGGTAAGTTAGATGTAGTCAAACGTGAGATGTCAAGGCTGAACATCGACATCATGGGAGTTAGTGAACTAAAATGGACAGGAATGGGAGAATTTAATTCAGATGACCATTATATCTGCTACTGTGGGCAGGAATCCCTTAGAAGAAATGGAGTAGCCTTCATAGTGAACAAGAGAGTGAGAACAGCAGTACTGGGGTATAGTCTCAAAAGTGATAGAATGATTTCAATTCGGATCCAAGGCAAACCTTTCAACATCACAGTAATCCAAGTCTACGCCCCAACCACTGGTGCTGAAGAGGAAGAAGTTGACCGTTTCTATGAAGACCTAGAACAGCTTCTAGAATTAACACCCAAAAAAGATGTCCTTCTCATCATAGGGGATTGGAATGCTAAAGTAGGCAGTCAAGAGGTAATAGGAGTAACAGGCAAGTTTGGTCTTGGAGTACAGAATGAAGCAGGGCAAAGACTGATAGAGTTTTGTCAGGAGAACACATTAGTCATAGCAAATACCCTTTTCCAGCAACACAAACGGCGACTGTACACATGGACTTCACCAGATGGTCTACATCGAAATCAGATTGATTACATTCTTTGCAGCCAAAGGTGGAGAAGCTCTATACAGGCAGTAAAAACAAGACCTGGAGCTGACTGTGGCTCAGATCATGAGCTTCTTATTGCAAAATTCAGGCTTAAACTTAAAAAAGTAGGGAAAAGCACTAGGCCCTCCATGTATGACCTAAATCAGATCCCAAACGAATATACAGTGGAGGTGACAAACAGATTTAGAGGCTTAGATTTGGTAGACAGAGTGCCTGAAGAACTTTGGACGGAGGTCTGTAACATTGTACAGGAAGCAGCAACTAAAACCATCCCAAAGAGAAAGAAATGCAAGAAGGCAAAGTGGCTATCTGAAGAGGCTTTAAAAATAGCTGAGGAAAGAAGGGAAGCCAAAAGCAAGGGAGAAAGGGAAAGATATACCCAACTGAATGCAGATTTCCAGAGAACAGCAAGGAGAGATAGGAAGGCCTTCCTCAATGAGCAATGCAAAGAAATAGAGGAAAACAATAGAATGGGAAAGACTAGAGATCTTTTCAAGAAAATTGGAGATGTCAAAGGACAATTTCATGCTAAGGTAGGCACAATAAAGGACAAAAACGGCAAGGACCTAACAGAAGCAGATGAGATTAAGAAGAGGTGGCAAGAATACACAGAGGAACTCTATAAGGCCGATCTCAATGTTCCTGATAACCACAATGGTGCGGTCACTGAGCTTGAACCTGACATCCTGGAGTGTGAAGTCAAGTGGGCTTTAGAAAGCCTCACTAACAACAAAGCTAGTGGAGGTGACAGCATTCCAGTGGAATTACTGAAAATCTTAAAAGATGATGCTGTCAAAGTGCTGCACTCCATATGCCAGCAAATTTGGAAAACCCAGCAGTGGCCACAAGACTGGAAAAGATCAGTTTACATTCCAATCCCAAAGAAGGGCAATGCCAAAGATTGTTCAAACTACCGCACCATTGCACTCATTTCACATGCTAGCAAGGTGATGCTCAAAATCCTACAAGCTAGGCTTCAGCAGTATGTGAATCGAGAACTACCAGATGTACAAGCTGGTTTCCGAAGAGGCAGAGGAACTAGAGATCAAATTGCCAACATTCGATGGATCATGGAGAAAGCCAGAGAGTTCCAGAAAAACATCTACCTCTGCTTCATTGACTATGCTAAAGCCTTTGATTGTGTGGATCACAACAAACTGTGGCAAGTTCTTGAAGAGATGGGAGTACCAGACCACCTTATCTGTCTTCTGAGAAACCTGTACGTGGGCCAGGAAGCAACAGTTAGAACTGGACATGGAACAACCGACTGGTTTCAAATTGGGAAAGGAGTACGACAAGGCTGTATCCTGTCACCCTGCTTATTTAACTTATATGCAGAGTACATCATGAGGAAGGCAGGGCTGGATGATTCACAAGCTGGAATCAAGATCGCTGGGAGAAATATCAACAACCTCAGATATGCAGACGACACCACTCTAATGGCAGAAAGTGAGGAAGACTTAAAGAACCTGCTGATGAGGGTGAAAGAGGAAAGTGCCAAAATTGGCTTGAAGCTCAACATTAAAAAAACTAAGATAATGGCCACCACTCCCATCACTTCCTGGCAAATAGAAGGGGAAGAAATGGAAGCAGTGACAGACTTTATCTTCCTGGGCTCCAAGATCACCGCAGATGGTGACTGCAGCCATGAAATTAAAAGACGTTTACTTCTTGGGAGGAAAGCTATGGCGAACTTAGACAACTTAATCAAAAGCCGAGACATCACCCTGCCAACAAAGGTTCGCATAGTCAAAGCTATGGTTTTCCCAGTAGCTATGTATGGCTGTGAGAGCTGGACCATAAGAAAGGCAGAGCGCCGAAGAATAGATGCTTTCGAATTATGGTGCTGGAGAAGACTCTTGAGAGTCCCCTGGACTGCAAAGAGGTCCAATCGGTCCATCCTACAGGAAGTCAAGCCTGATTGCTCCCTGGAAGGACAAATGCTGAAGCTGAAGCTCCAATACTTTGGCCACCTGATGAGAAGAGAGGACTCTTTAGAAAAGACCCTCATGCTGGGAAAGATTGAAGGCAAAAGGAGAAGGGGGCGGCAGAGGATGAGATGGTTAGATAGTGTCACCGAAGCGATGAACATGAAATTGGGTGAACTCCGGAAGCTAGTGGAGGACAGGGAGGCCTGGCGTGCTGTGGTCCATGGGGTCGCGAAGAGTCGGACACGACTTAGCGACTGAACAACAACAAATTCAGCCCTCTGTATTAAACAGGTTTGACACCCCTAGCATGGGTTTGGTTTTATGTTTTAACAATACAAGCATTCCCTTTGCTGAGGAGTTGATTGACACAGGGCACCATCCTAACCCACTTTCCAGCACTGACATAGCTGTGCCAATGGGGCATGTGCTGCATCATACAGTGGAGTAGTCGTCAAAGAGGCCTCGCCAAAGTAAGGGAAAGTTTGTTCCCTTACCTCAGGGCTGCATTGCCCCTACCCCAGGGTTGGAAAGTTGTTTAAGATTGCACCCACTGGGTTAGAGCACTGTGTATAATCAGCACTACCTCACAAATAAAAGCCACTGCGGCCACATTGCATGAGTGGAAGTCACATTTAATGGCTTTCAATCTATAGACTTTTTACATTGCCAACATTTATGAAGTTGAGGGAAACAGCCACCATTTAATTGTTATGCCAGTGATTCTCAAACTTTTTAGCTTTGGGACCCACTTTTTAGAATGACAGTCTGTCCGGGACCCATCGGAAGTGGTATCATGGCTGGAAGTGCCGTCATCATGACGCCAGAGCCTGCTGCTTTCCTGAAAATGCAGCAATAAGTTGGGTTATTTCTCAGCCATTTTCCAATAGCAAAGGGAATCAGAAGGAAAAAAAAACCTATTTACAACCTTGATACAAAACAAAATCACACAGCCTTTCCCCTTTCCAGCATCCCATCTTCCCGTATTTTCAATTTGGCTGCTCCAGGTGCTTTGAGACCCATCTGAAATTGGCTCGCAACCCACAGTTTGGGAACCACTATGCTATTTCTGGTGTAGAAAGATGTAGAGCAGTTTAGAGCAGTCTTTTTCCTTCTGTCTCCTAATCCTCTCCAGTGGCATTCCCAGTGGGCAGGGAAAAGCACTAACATTTTTGAGGTAACTGAAATGCCATGTAAAGTGCCCTTCCCCCTTGCCTTCAGAGCTATTTGTGGTTATAATTGGAAATTGGAGGAGACACCTCCACTTTGATCTCGTAGTCACAAGTGGCTCTGAAGGCAAGAGGGAGAGGCTACTTTACACTGCACTGCAGGTACCTGAAAAGGGTAGTGCTTTGCCCCCCTCCGGGAATGCCATTTTTCCTCTTCTTTCATTCACACACACATTTTTTTTCCACATACATATTGTGCTGACTAGTGAAGCAGGCAACATTTTGCAAAGGCTTAAATTTTTTTTAATTTAATTTTGATTTTGATTTTTTAATTATTATTTTTTAAAAAATTTTGTTTAATTTTTCTTTGAAGTCAGGGCAAAGAGCACATGGTAATATAAACTCCAAAAAGGCTCAAGCATATACACAAAATGCTTCTTGCGTGCATGGAAGAGGACACGGTTTGCTGATTTTCCTTTGTCATTGCAGCCCTTATGCCTTGTGAATACTACTCTGAAGAATCCACCAGCCTTTGAAGGTAACTTGACATTGGTGGAGAACTACCACAAAAGGATACATTTGGAAAGCCCCTTTCGGTCTTTGGACATTTCACAACCCAGATGCAGCTTTGGTGGACCATCACAGAGGTAGTTATTGACCTTTCGTACCAGAGAACTGAAAAAGGTTCAAGCCTTCTTGCATTGTTACATAACCATTACCAACATTGCCATAAGTAAGAAGTTGTCAGACTGCAACCTGAAAACCATGTGTGTTCCTTGAATAAGGGCACAATCCTAACCTGGAGTTAGGCCAGCAAAGTGTGGCTGGCACAAGGGACACCATAAAGTATGTTTAGACCACTCTTGGAGTCAGAGAGGCCAGTCCACCGACATGCATCATCCTCCCTGACTCCAAGAGTGGTCCAGACGTGCTTTACGGTGGCCCTTGTACCAGCCAAATTTTGCTGGCCTAAATCTATGGCCACAGTTTCTCCTGCTCTTTCCCGATTCATTTTCTGACCATGTTCTACCTACTGGAAAAAATGGGACTTTTGCTTTGGCCAAAAACAGGTGAAAGGCTGTGGATAAAAAGACTCAGAAGGAGGTAAAAGTAGAGGCAAAGTTCTGGTTACATTATCTTTCACTTATGTGAAGCTGTTAAAGTATAGTCCCTGGCTTATGGCATGGAACCCCTAAATAAGACCCGATATTATAAACTGAATGAGGAGTACCTTCTCTCGCTGTGCCAACCTATATGGTAATTTGAATATTGTGAATAACCAGTCATTACTGTCACAAACCCAGGAATAGCCCTTGAATGTGCTTAAGCTCTGGTTAACAAATTATTCGGTTAACTGCACTATTTAATTAATATAGTTGAGGAATGCTTGCAAGCTGTAACAAAATGTAACTCTTTTTTTTTCCTTGCATGTAATGAATATACGTATATCACAGTGAAAAAGAAGACCCTTAATAAGTCACTGGAGAGACTGAAAAGACTGTGGCGTGTTTGGCAATAGCCATTGTAACCACACTCTCTGCTGATCACTTCTGAATGTGCAGTAGACACGTTTTAAGAGGTGAAGCTGGTTCCATTCTGGAGATGCATCAGTCTGGTGTCTTCCTTGGGGGTGGTTCAAGGGTAATAGGCTACCAGAATTCCAGATGCAGGGGAGAGGCAAGATACAAGATACAAGTATCTGGTTGTCTTGTGTGCTCCCTGAGGCATCTAGTGGGCCACTGTGAGATACAGGAAGCTGGACTAGATGGGCCTTGGGCCTGATCCAGCAAGGCTTTTCTTATGTTCTTGTTCTTTAAGAGCTTCCAATTATTTTGGTGTAAGTTTTTGCTTTCAGGTGTTCTTTCTGAAATGTCGGTCGTGCACCTGCATCTTGCAAGGAGGAAGCAGTCCGATGCCCAAATCTAAAAACAAACCGCTATGCTTTGACCTTTGGTAGGCCAGAAGACCCAGAAGAACTGCACAAAGCAGACGGTGGGTGAAGAGAGCAGTGCTCGCTGCAGGCTGAAAGAAATGAGCCAGCAAATAAAACCTCAGAGACCAATTGTGGGAGAAATGAGTTCAGAAGGAAATAAATATAACTCTTTGAAAGGCAGTGTTGCCAAGACCAGGTCAACGGATGGATATGAAATGCAAACAAATCCAAACTTTCATAGGAAAATAACTGCTGTATCGGTTGGTAGCTTCAGAGGAGGCAATGCTGCTCTCTTGCCTTGCTGTTCATTTTGGTGCCTGCCTGCAATTTAGTTCCATTTGTTTGTTTGTGTTAAGAGCAAAGTATCTTGGAGAGGACTTACTGACCTCTGCCTACATCCGGAAACAGCTAATGTCTACATTGTCATTGCCTACAGCTAATGTGGCCATTCTTTCTTCTTCCTACTCCCCTCCTCTCCAAAACTGATCCACAGTGAATTACATTTATTTATACATTTATTTATACGTTTATACAATTTACAGCCCAATCCTATGGTGCCTTTACCACAACAGATCTCACGTTCCGCTGTCAAAAAAGCTGCAGCACCACCATAAATGGTGTCCTGCTGCAGTGCACATCAAAGCCACCAGTGCAGTAGCGACCTAGAGGGGGGGGGAGCGACGTTTTGCAAGCCGCCTTACCTTGCCGTGGAATCCACTCCTCTCCCTTGCCGACGTAGCCAATCTGGACAGCGGAAGCAATGAAGAAGAGACACCTCTGCATTGTGTTTGCAGCCTGGAATGGCTACCACAGCGAAGGAGAGATTTGTATGGCAAGGTAAGGCACCTTTCAAAACATAGTGCCCTGCCCTTCTTTACTGTCCACATGCCTGCCACCAATGAACCCAGCCCACACCAGAGCAGGTAAACCTGTGGGTGTTTCAGAATAGGGGTGGGTTGTGAGCACTGGGGGAGAGGTTTGGATCAGTGGAAGGTGGAAGAGGCAATTCAGGGCAGGAAGGAGTGGATCTCAGCAGCAACAGCAGGGACCAGGATCTTATCTGCATTTGTCCAGCCTGACACACCCCACTCCTCTCCTTGGACTTATACCAGCAAAATTTCACCTTTATTATCTGTGGGATTACAATCCATGGATTTGACTCAATGAAGAGTTCAAGCCTGTGCTGGAGGACCTCAGGGAACCTCCAGGACTTGACTGGAAGTCATGTCTGGAAGGTCTTCTGAGGCATGGGGAGGGTACAAGCAACTGTAGCGGGAGTTGCGGAAGATCCTCCCGAAGAGACAGATTATGGTGTCAACAGTGGCCCTTGGCTTAGGCAGGCATAGGGTTAAAAAACCAGGCAGTAGCAGTGCCTGGGCTGCCCAGCTGCAGCCACTTAGGAGCTGTAGTGGGGATATAAGGAGCACCTGGAGGAAAGGGAAGCCTGGGTTGTAGTTGTGGAGAGAGTGGTAGAAGGAGTAGAGGTTTGCTGACTTGTTGGACTGACTTACTGGCTTGAGTAACTGACTAACGGACTGGGCAATGGATTGGCTCATTGGACTGGCTTGATGAACTTACATAATGAACTGACGTACTGGCTTGATTAACGGACTGGACAACAGACTGTCTCATTGGACGGGTGTGGCAAACCTATATATGGACTGATTTACGGACTAACTAACAAATGGACAAATGACTGAGGGTTATCGGACTAAGGACTGTGGATTTGTTGGGGAGCAACTGTTCGGAAGCCGGATAAGGAGGCCTGGGGCCTATAGGCAAGCCACGGGGGGGGGGAATTACCTTTCCATTAGTGCTAGTATCCAGCACTTTGCATATAGTGCCAGGGCTAGCTATATTGGGGGTCAGGGGAACTAATTAGCTCAAGCGGGCATAGCTGTTAGTTTGAAAGGTGTGGCCCAGGGGCTTTGGCAAGACAGCAACCTTCCCAGAGCCTTCTGAGAGGCACTTTAGGTATTTTCAGTCAGGCCTCTCCATGGATTTAATCATCCACAGATTCACAAGGGGTCTAGGAATGGATCCTCCACAGATACAGAGGACCAACTACGAAAGTTAAGGTGCCAGAGGGGGAGTGAGTAGGTCTCCAGTTTTCAGTCTCTGGCACCTTACACAAATGAAAATAAATGTGGTGTACTCAAGGCCAACCCATCGGTAGGGCCAGCCTATCCATGAGACCAAGTGAGGTGATCACTTTAGGCAGCGCCCCACACAAACCTGCTGGGTGGGCTTAAGATGTTGGACATGCCCAAACAAATCTTGGCCAAACAAATCTTGTAATCTAACTGATGCCTGGATTACAAAATGCCAATAGTTTAGAACAGTGTTTCTCAAACTGTGGGTCAGGATCCACTAGGTGAGTCACAAGACAATTTCAGGTAGGTCGCATAGCACCTAGGGCAGCCATTACTGAAAATATGGGAAAATGGGATGCTGGAAAGCAGGAGGGTTGTGTGGTTATTTGTGTCAAGGGTAAAAATAAGCTTTTCTTTCTGACTCCTTTTGCTATTGGAAAAAGTGCTAAGAAATAAACCCAACTTATTCCTGCATTCTCAGTTGCAGACAAAGCCAGTGGGCTGCCCAGGGGAAGATAAGGAGGAGCACCGCACCCTCTCCCAGCTCCCACCCCCAGCATCGCTCTGGCATACCCCCACACCATGTCAGGCTCCATTTTGGCAAGGGACGGCAGGCAGGCAGGCCGAACACCACATACCTCTGTGAGAGGTGAGCCTCCTCATCACCGCCCTCCTCCCACTCAGACAGCAAACCGCCCTGAACATTTGCCCCCCTTCAAAATGGCGGGACTGCCACTGTGCATTCTCAAGAAAGCAGTTCTGGCCATGACATCACTTCTGGTGGGCCCTGGACAGACTGACATTCTAAAAAGTGGGTCTGGTGCTAAAAAAATGTTTGAGAACCACTGGTTTAGAATGGTCCTCTCAGAAGTGAAAACTATTTACTGGTGGGGTGGGGACAGCGCAAATTTTTTAAAAATCCTCATTTTCAATCTGGATTGATGAGTTGATTATCAGAATGAGCAGATTAATACTTTGAGCCATAAATAATGAATGCACGGAAGGCCTTCCTTGGAGTGTAAGTAAATTAGATATTCCACAGCCATGTGCACAATGGCTAGAAGAGGGGCATCATAAATTACCTGGCTTGGAACAGACAAAAAAAATCCCGACCCAAGCAAACACTCCAGAGCGTGCCTAATTTTTCTCCTGAACAAAAACATATAGCACACAATAGGTAGAGAAAGGGAGTTGCGGAAGATAACACTGTGCTGGAAAATTGTTTCTTTGAACATTACAAGTGTGTATCTTTGACAAATGGTTCCTCCCTCAGCCCATTTGCCCAGACAGGGGCAAGGCTGATTATGTTACTTCCAAAGCTTTTGTTTAGCCAAACCTATTTTCGAAACAAGTTTCCACCGAAGATGCTGCTGGCGTTTTGAAATACGTACTTCCCGGTATATTGTTTTCCTTGCAAAGATGCAGAGTCCTTGATATGATGGTTTTTCAAATGCATGTAAATGCAGAAGTTATCGACAAAGAACTTTAATGAAAGGGGAAAGGAAAAAAAAACCCTGCACCTGAGTGAGCGCCAAGACCCATTCTCCCCGTCTCTTTGTAACCCTATAGCGTAGGCATATGGTTATTTGCCAGGTTCCCCATCTGACACAATGCTGCTATTCATCACAACTCAGTTCTTCTATTCATTACGAAATACTTTCAGCCCTACAGGGGCTACAAGGAACTGGAGACGTCTAATTCGGAAAAATTATGTGCATATTTTGAATATTAATTATACGCATTAAAAGGAGGGAAAGGGTTAAAAGCCTGTTTGCTTTTCTACCCCATGAAAGTAGAATTTCAAAGCCAACTCAATGCAGAGTGAATTCTTTTTCTCCATGACAGCGAGATTGTCACTAGTACTGTAGTTCGTGGGTACCAAACACAATATCACAAGATGCCTGGGATAGCCCTGCTCTCTCTCTCTCTCTCTCTCTCTCTCTCTCTCTCTCTCTCTCTCTCCCATTCCATGAACTGTTGTGCTCAAGCTGCATTTCAAAACAAGACAACTCTGAGTAAGGAAAAGAAAAGCCACAACAAGGATTTGAAAACAATGGCTTTGTGTCAAGATTTTCAATCTCAAAAATGTGGCTGTTTTCCAGATTGATTTTATATGAGCTGCTCTGGGAGCCTCGTCGACAGAAGAGCCGAGTTGCAATTGCTGCAACCAGAAATGAACAAATATGACTGTTTGCCACATTCCCGTTCACAGAGCATGAGGTTGCTGTTTCACATTTCAGTAACGGGATCAGCACCCAGCAAAGACCATGAACCAATGTTTAGCGCCTATACAAAATTAAATCGGGGGGAGGGGAGGTTTATTATTTTTAAGAAGTTCTAGGAATGCAAAAGAACAGTTTCTCAATATTTGTCCCCCGCCATACCACCTTGCTTGGTTCACCTATTGGAAGTCCCATCGTCAGGAACTGGCAATGATATCATTGCCAGTTACTTCCAGATTGGGAGTCCACGCAATGCTACCAACACAGGTAAGAGGCTCAGGTCGGATGGGAAGGCTTTTTCAAGCTCTGCCTGCGGAGCCTAGTCTCCTATCACTGCTTGTCACATTGTGCTGCTGGTCTCACTGCCAGGAGGAAGTCTGATGGCATACCACTGGACACCACATCAAGTAACACTGGTGGTGCAGGTACCACTGAATGAGAAACACTGCCGTAGAGGAAGATAAGAATTTTAGGAGGGCCTGGTTTGTCCAAAGCAGAGTGCAGTAGGAAACATCTGTGGCATGAAGAAACATCTGCACACACGCAGAAATGTGTGCGTGCATGGGCATGGAAAGCTGTCCGTGGACTCCCCAGGTTGGGGGGGGGGTGCAAAAAGGGAAGGGGGCGTTCCAGTGAGTTCAGAGAAGGGAGTGGAGCCTGGATGTGGCTCTTAAGCCTCATCCAACCCCCCATCCCTGGGCTGTGTGGTCCCGATTCAGGCTGCACGGCTTGCTCGGGGCTGCACCTGCTAAACAGCAGGCACAGATTCAAGCAGGCCCATATGGAGCCGCTGGCACCGATCCCGGAGCAAGGGGACAAATGTGCCCTTGCCCTGTGGACGCTCCAGCTTGCTCCTAACCTGCACTGGATACAGCACAGGCCAGCCGGTCTGCCAGGTTAGTCAGTTTCCTATGTTGTCAGTGTCCTGCCTTCTGGGCCCAATACATACGGCTTCGAGTGTGATATTCAAAGCAACCTAAATCGGGATGCTTCAAAATTTGAATCTCAGCCTCTAAACCTGCTGCTGACGCAGCTTTGAACCCACACCCTCACCACTGAATCATATCTATTCTGGTACCAAACACTATTCATCCTTCCAGCCACAATGTTGAGACTTCTACTGTGTACAAATGCACATGTGACAGTTCCAAAAAGACCACCCAGTGTGCGTGTGCCAAAAGCAAGAAACGCACAGCAGCAGAAACAGATGAACAAAGCAGAAGTTGGGATTAGAAAAACAGATAGGGAAAGACTAAGCGAAAATGGCAGCTGGAGGAATTTTTCTTTGTATGTCAGAACATTGAAACACACGGACAGATATCAGGGACCCAAATGCAGATACTATAGACCCCACATACAGCTGTCTAACTGAGTTCTGATGCCTTCAATCTTTGTTATCACTGTCTCTCCCATCTAGTTATCTTTAGCTTCCTCGGAAATGTATTTTAGCTGGATGTTGTATCCAGGCATTGTATTTTTTTCAAAAGCCATATGTGTACATACGTAGTTGTTTTTTGTTTTGTTTTTATCTTGCTGGCCTTGGATCAGTAGAACCTACGAATCTCTGAACGTCAACATTACAAAGGAATAGACAGTTCATTACCTAACTTTATGCTATCAATGAAACTGCAGGGAAGATCGTTCATCTTGTTCCACCATAGCAACCGTGTATGTATGTGTGTGTATGAGAGAGAGAGAGAGAATAAGGTTGATGGTAACTTGGTTTCCATGGCAAAGTCACAACATGCTACTGATATAAGGAAATGCATGCTATGGTTGTCCTCATCTAGTTACCTGCATTCCATTGATAGGAACCCTCAGGCCAAAGGAGGCAAATATTATAGAACAGATTTGGTCAGATTTCTATACTGGCTCAAGAAAAGGGCACCCAGGCCTTAGGAAAGCTACATAGGCATATAGACACAGAAACACAAAATCAGAACCCCATATCAATTTAGCAGAACGATCATTTCATTATAGAAATAGAAGATAGAACAAACCCAATCACAGTTACATAGAGAAAAATTCATTTCGACTATTTAGACTACATTCACACAGTCTAGATCACGACACTGTCTAGACCAGGGGTGACCAACTTTTCAAATTTAGGGCTCCTGAACCTTTAACAGACATCTCAGAGATAACAAGCTGCACCTGCTGAAACTCCCTCTTCTACACAATTGTTAAAGGTCCAGGAGCCCTAAAGTTGAAAGGTTGGCCACCCCTGGTCTAGATAGTGTTGTGCTATTTTGCCCTAACTATGCAGGGCTCTCTCAAGGGAACAAGTTTATTCCCTTGAGAAAGTCCTGTATAGTTAGGGCAAAAGGTCGGGACACTATCTAGACTGTGTGAAAGTGGCCAAATACTTGAAATGAATTTCTTGCAAGGTAGTAATTCCAGCCATGGAAGCTTTGGTGCCTAAACCCACAGATATGAGAAGAAAGTATAAGAACAAACACCACATTCTTTTCTTTTCCTGCTTCATAAATCAGCGTGTTTATATCATGGTGGACAATAAAGCAAGACAAAGTTGTGTGTGCGTGTGCACACACACAGTAGGCATGCTATACAAAGTTAACTTCACACAAAATTAAGAATACACACACAAACAGTACAGTATGTGTGTGTGTGTTCCTATGAAATGATAGAACGATTGATGCTGTGCACTGAAGGATATATCAGAAAGGCACAATATTAGGGGATGATTTATGGAGACCCACTAAGACATAGGGCTTGGGCACCATGAAATGCAGGTGTTCGAAGAATTAAATTATGGAAATAGTGTGAAAATAGCCTGAAGATGATAAGACTGAATACAGGGGACTGGGCAGAAGGAGGCATTACATAGCAACAGCATGCCTTTTCTGTTCTACAAGCCTATGCTCCACTTTTGAAAGAGCAATGATCTAAGAGTAGCAATTTACCTCCAAATATCTAAGACGGAGCTGAGCTCTTCACCTTCAACAGGCAACCGCTTATCTCCCCACCATGGCATTTGTAAGACAATATATTAGCACTGAGCCAGAATAATAATTCCTGGCTGATTGTAAGCAAGTCATTTTTATAAGTCTTGTGTTCTGTTCTTCCCCCCATCCCCCAAGATAAAAGAGCTGGAGAAGTACTGTACCGTGAATCTCTACAGCACCAAATGAGTAATAGAATTTGGATTTATGGAGTGTCTGTTGTGCACACGTTTTCTGCTGGCACAGGACTCCGGCATAATGTCAGACGCCAGTGAGGCTGGGATGATGTGAGTTGTGCTAGCAGACCTGATGGAGAACTGGCTGGGTGTCGAACTCAAATGTCCACATGGTCTTCTTTGATACTGACTGGGCAGGAGAAAAGGGAACACCGGTTGTCCAGGTAGATGATACATCTATGCCTTTTGGAAGCCTACAAAGATTATCTGCACTAAGAGGGAAACTACTGACTTTTTAAATCAGTGTTATTTAACCTATGGGTCAGGAGGACCCACTTGGTCTGTCGCAATGTGATGTCAGGTGGGTCATGGAAAGCTGGGAGCAGCCATCTTGGAAACTGCAGACTTTACTCTTGTTATATTCCTTTTGTGAGTGTTAACCGTTTGAATTTTCAAGTGAGGGTTTTGTTTTTTTTAAAAAAAATGTTTTTCGTTCAGTGCTTTTACATACTGTTTTGTCTTAATCTTGCTTTCTGTCAGGGATGTTTCATGGCTGTATAATTGCTGCAGGCCATGAATGCCAATTTACATTTCAGGAGTGTCATTTTAATATGTTACAATGATAGCATGTCCTGCTTGGTGATGTCACTTCCTGCCACAACATCACTTCCAGATTAATGACATCACTTCCGGTGGGTCCTGACATGTGCCATTTTAAAAAGTGGGACCCAGTCTAAAAAGTTTGACCACCACTGCTTTAAATTAATCTGTGAGCAACTTTGCACAGGTACTTACAGCACCTTAGGAGTTCCTCAGCCACAGCCCTCTTCAATTCTTCTACTTTGAATTGAGAGCCTGTTGTACCTTTCAATGAGCCAGCGTTGGTGCAAAGCTACCAAATGTTTCAATGTTTCAAATGTTTCATTACAATGTAGAGTTTTCATAACGTTAGGACTGACCGTGACCACTTCTGAGCCAAAAGCCTTTGCAAATCAAAAGCCTTTGCAAATCAACAGAATGGCTGCTTCCATGGATACCATTATAATCAGCAAACTGGCCTATCGATGAGGCCCTTAAGTGGTTGCCTTGAGTGGCAGGTTGGTCGGGCTGTCCAAATCTGTCTGCTGGCTCCACTCCACTGAGAATGAGAGGAGTAGAGGTTGGCACATCACAAGGCAAGCAGGGGCCACATTCGGCAAGCCATTTCAGGTGCTGCAAAGTCTTGGATTGACACTGATAACCAGCCATTCTCTGAGTCCATTGGTAGATCCTTCTGCTTCTTCCATCTAGAGCAGGGGTGGCCAATCCCGTGGCTCATGAGCCACATGTGGCTTTTTTGCATATAATGTGCAGCTTGCAGAAACATGTTGCATTGCAGAAACATGAGCTCCTTTTGCATGAGCTCCTTTTGCATTGCATTGCATTTAATATAAAAGCTAAATTAAAAAAATTACGACCTTGATAATTATTTACTAGGAGTCCACTGAGAGTCCACTGGGTAAAAATATGTTTAATGTTTCTGATGAGTAAATAAATTTAAGAATTTAAATGCTTCTTAAATATTACAGCCTTTGCATATGTCTTGCAGCTCTCAAACATCTGAGGTTTATTGTATGTGGCTCTTAAATTCAGCAAATTTGGCCACTACTGCTCTAAAGAAAAGAACATATATCCTTAAATATGTCATCAATTGCCAAGGCCCAAAAGAGGCTGCCATACAGAAATCAACATATATCCCTATTTAGATGGATTTTAATTGTAAGCTGCTTTGGAAGTCAATCTTGCTGCAGAGCAGGGTATCAAAATGAATAAATAACAGCCCAAACCAGAGGCAGATCTACAGGGAGGGCAAAGCTCTAAGTGTTGCAAGAAGCCTTACCCTGTCATGGAAATCCCTCCTCTCCCTTGCTGCTGTAGCCAGTAAGCAACGCCAAGATGTTGCTTTTCCCTGTGAGGATTGGCTAAAACGATGCAGGAGAGGAGTGATTTCCACTGCAAGGTAAGGCTTCTTGCAAAACTTAGAGCTTTGCCCTCCCTTAGATCTGCCTCTGGCCCAAACCTGAGCTGCCTGGATGCCATGGGCACAGCGGTAGCCAAACAGGTAAGCCCAGACACCTGTCAATAGATCTCGTATCGGTGCCAGCTATTTAGCCTGCACAGATGTGGGGGTCTCTGTGTTGGGCCGCGCAGCCTGACACAGAGGATAGACTTCAGCGGTGAAGGTCACTGCTGGTCAGTGGTCCCAGCCCAGCTCTGCCCCTCCCCCCTCCCAGGAACGCCCCCATGTCCCACCCGGAATCAGTACAGTGCAATAGCAGTGATTTGCAGCAGGGGCCTGGCAAGGTGCAATAGTGGCCCAATTTTCCTGCCACTGTAAAGGAGCTTGCACTGCCCAAACATTGGGCAGGGCAAGGCCTCAATCACTTGGGCCTTAGTATGTGAAATACTGAGAATCCTCCGCATTCATTTTAACTTATCCTCGATATTCGTGTTCATGACAGACACCAGGGATGGCGGAAAGTGGGTTTTTGTTCATTGTGATATCGTTGCTTGAGGCTCTCTGCTGGTAAGGTTAGCCAGCTCAGAGATTCGGAGGAAAGGCAAGAGTAGCCCAGAGGCTCTGAGGTAGCTAGAATGATGGAATGCAATCACAATCTCAAGAACATCTGGTGTGTTTTTGTTAATCTTCTGGAAGAGGTATCACTTACTTCACATCTGGGCTGAGAACCTATAAGGAATCAGGGCATAGAACGAGTACTGGTACTGGGGGAACAACAACAACAACAACAACAACAACAACAACAACCTGTATTTTGGTTCTGAATCTGTACATTATCTTTACTGTAAAGGAATGTCCCTCACATGCACCGCAGGTATGCTGACCGTGTGCTGGTTTAAATAATCTCTTTTATAGAGAGCTTCCTGACTGGGCATTTTTTTAATTCAACCTTTGCCTTATGAATCCCTACTTCTATATTTATATATGTTTGCCTTGGTTTGTGGCACCTGCCTCTATTGTGAACAAATGTCTGTGTACAGAAATTCTGCCAAGTGTGACTCTACTGCATAAAGGTGTATATATTTCATATGAATAACTG
The DNA here is from genome assembly GCA_029204185.1 of Lerista edwardsae. Taxonomy (NCBI): domain Eukaryota; kingdom Metazoa; phylum Chordata; class Lepidosauria; order Squamata; family Scincidae; genus Lerista; species Lerista edwardsae. Next base: position 12,184,604 of record JAJKFI010000028.1, on the reverse strand, counting down.
CATGAAGAAAAAGAAGGTAAGAAAGGGGAGGCTTCATTTGTTTTCAAGGTGACTACTTTGAGTTCTCTCCTCACAATCCAACCAATCAGGTTATTTCTGGATTCACAGGAGACAGCCTTGATAGAATAAAAATAAAAATGCTGCTCGGACCGCTTAATGATCTTGGAGTGCATCAGAATGGAGTTGTCTTTCTTAACTGGACAAGCATTATAAGTTTGCCCTTTCTTGAAAATTGGTAGATGCAAATATTTCCTGGTATGCAGCATTGCTTGCAGGAAGAGGCGGATCTAAGGGGGGGCAAAGCTCTAAGTTTTGCAAGAAGCCTTACCTTGCAGTGGAAAACACTCCTCTCCTGCACTGTTCTAGCCAATCCTCACAGGGAAAAGCAACATCTTGGCGTTGCTTACTGGCTACAGCAGCAAGGGAGAGGAGGGATTTACATGACAGGGTAAGGCTTCTTGCAAAACTTACAGATTTGCCCACCCCTTAGATCCGCCTCTGCTTGCAGGGCGGGCTCCAGGAGCAGTGAGGCCCAATGTGGGGCATTCCTATCGGGGCCCCCTTCCTGAGAGCCCCTCCCCCATTCCCCAAGAAGACCACTTGTGGTGCTGCATACCTGGCACCTGGATATAGTTGGTGGTGACATGATGATGATGTCACTGCCAACCGCTTCCAGGAAGCCCATTTTGAGCCATTTTAAGACAGGGGCAGGTGGGTGGGCCCAAGGTAAAACTGCTCTGCTTGCCCCACGGACTTGCTGCCCATAGAGATCCCAGATGCTGCATCAGATAATATGCTCGCTGCACTGGTGCGCCCCCCTCCCTCAAAAAAAAAAAGTGCAGGGCCCAATGTGACAACATTGGTCACATTGGCTTAAGGCTGGCCCTGACTGCTTGGTTCATTGGATGGCTAGAGAAACAGACAATGGATGCGCCACATGATTAGAGTTGCTATATGGGATGGTTTCAAGTGGTCGCCACCTAGTCAATTGCTGTATGGTGCTTTCCCCATCAAGGAGGATATGGTCTAGTAATAGAGAAGTTGTTGCATAGAAAGATGGTCTATCTATCAATGGATATTACAAGACAAATAGGACTTCTGTGACTAGAGCCTGGCTTGCTAGACAAGGGGGAAAACTAGGCATTTCTATAACCACTTCCCTACTTGTGACCTACCCATAGGATATGGGTATGCATAGTTGGGTGCAGGTCACAAGTAGGGAAGTGGTTATAGAAATGCCCTATTTTCCCCCGGGGTACAATTTACCCCCTGTACCCACCTCTCATGGGCCATGTGACAGTATCTCTGTCAGCATCTGCTTGAAAACCCAGTGAGGCAGATCCATTATGCCATGAGTTCCAGGACATTCTTCCTAAATTGTCAACCCACTGTTTCTAATCCTCAGAAAGTCTTCCCCTCTTTCTGTATGAGAGCTGTGCAGATATTTGGCTGTCATAGTACTACTTAGCCACTTACTTAGTACTTACATAGTACTACTTACTTAGTACTACACAAACAGTAAGTCTTCCCCTCTTTCTGTATGAGAGCTGTGCAGATATTTGGCTGTCATAGTACTACTTAGCCCCCATTTTACTGTTTTATTCACAAGGATATCATGGGAGCTCCACTACGGGTAGGCAACTCTGGTGGCAGACTATGAGCGCTCTCAAAATGACTGCCAATGGACTATTCCACCTGCGCATGCCATGATATCTGAGTCTGAACCCACTCTGCCAGAGGTTCTCTGCTTAATAATTTGCTCCAGGATCTTTCTAGGTATGGGCATTAAGCTGACCAGTCTGACCTTATTTTTTTGCTTTTCAGAGCTAGAGACAACCGACTGTCCGTCTCATCCAAGAAGGCAATTCTTATGTCCTTAACTGGTGGAAAACCAGGTGGAATGTTCGTCCCCTTTCCTGGAATGTTCTGCCCCTGTCTGTAAGGGCGCAGAACAGACAATGGGTCTCCTTGCTTCTGTGCTGGCTTTTTAGCTGGCAAGTGCACTGTTTAGCTGGCAAACTCACTGCTTTCTGGTAACCGGTGCCCCCTAACCCTAACCATAGCACCACTCCAGCGCTACAGTAAGGGCTTACCGCCAGCGTTGGAGGCCCTTTACTGTATCATGCATGACAGTTGCATGGGCTATACAAGCATACCGCCCGCAGTAATGGTTTAGGATTGAGTCCCAAGACCATTCCAGCAGTGATGCTCATGGAAGCTTCCCTTCCATAGAATTTTGATTGTGTCATAAATAGAAAAAGTGGCAGTGATTTCCCCTCACACCTTCTTCTGTTCATATTGTTAGCCATGCAGTGTACAGAAAAACAGAACACTTAAGATGGCAACTGAACTATGCTCGACATTTCTATATGCAGAGAGCATGTTGTGAAAAGCTTTTAATGATAGCTAATGAACCAGGCTGAGAGAGGCAATGCAAACAGTAAACAGTGTTATTATGGCAATTTATAAATACCTTTCATTATTAAAAACAGCTGCTAGGTTAGGGTGTTGTAAAGTTCATGAGAGGATAAATTTGGAAATGGCTTTCAACCAGCCAGGTGTCCACATTGTGCTTGCTTACTCGCTGTTCAGAGAACTTGGTGAACTTCAGAGTCTCCTCAGCTCTTGTCCAGTGCAACATCAAAAGGTCATTTAAGGACAGGGAATGTGCAAAATGTAGAGATGGTTAACAACAACACGAGAATACTCTCAATCCCTCACGTGTGTTGAATTTTTCCATGACATGTTTTAATAGACCTGTGAATGGGGTGCTGGGTGCACACCAGGAGAGCATGACCCAGACCAGTCTCATGGCAGTTTGCTTGCCCTGACAGCAAGGAAGCATCAGGTCCCACAAACCTTTAGGGAAAAGGCCAAACATTGGTTCTTCAGAGCAACCCCTCCCCCTCCCCTCCAGCTGACTGGCTTAGAAGAGGCCTGGTCTTCTTTTGGGGAAATTCTTTCACAGGGCTTGGCCAGCCAGTTTAAACCTGTAAACAAGCCATATGCTGGGAGCTTCCTCACTCTAAAGCAGTGGCATACTTAAGAGGGTCAGGGGGTAAATGCTCCCTGGCACCAAACAGGGAGGGCTGTCAAAATCACTCACTCCTGCCCTCAGTTGCGCCCCCTCACAGAGGCAGATCTAAGGGGGGGGGAAATCTGTAAGTTTTGGAAGAAGCCTTACCTTGCAGTGGAAAACACTCCTCTCCTGCACTGTTCTAGCCAATCCTCACAGGGAACAGCAACATCTTGGCGTTGCTTACTGGCTATAGCAGCAAGGGAGAGGAGGGATTTACATGACAGGGTAAGGCTTCTTGCAAAACTTACAGATTTGCCCCCCCCCTTAGATCCGCCTCTGCCCCCTCATCGCCATGCCACTCCAGAGGCCACCCTCCTCCTCCTCCTCCTCCTCCTCCTCCGCTTTTTTTTTAAGTAGAGAATGAGTTGGATAGTCCCCAAAGTCTTCTAAAAGCAGGGGATATAATGCTGACACCAGTAAGTCAGCACAGGATGTGGGAGGGAGGGGACAGAACAGCATGGAAGGGAGAAGGATGGAAAGGATACTGGAGCAGAATGGGGTGCAGATTGCAGCCTGGGTGGGATGGTATCGGAAGCAGTGGGGCCACCAATATCTATCCCCTTTGCAGGCCTTGATCCACCTTCTTGGGTCCACTTGGACTTTCACCAGCTAATCACTGGTGCAAATCTGAGTAGACCAGTTCTGGCACTGGAGGCTTACCCAGAGATGACCTCAAGGACCTGCCCCCCATGCAGTATGTAGCACACGCTCCTGTGATGTGGGGGAGAAAGGATTGGATTGGGCTGTAGGAGAGATGAGTGGCAGAAGCAGTACCTGGAGTGCTGTCAGGTCAGAGGCAGTCTTAGTCCTGCTCTCTTTGAAAGAGTTTGGTCTGTTCTTTTGAAAATATGTGGCTCACTACTCTGTCTCCCTTCTATTTCCTGGGCAGTATCTGCACAAAGGGATCAGCACTCACCAGCCTGAAAGATCTGACTGCAAATTTGGATTTTATGGTTGCAGGATTGAGTTGTAAACTTTTCTTGTAGAAGCTGATATTGGAAAGATTTCTTATTTTCATTATAGCCCAAAGCATTATTTAGCACAGACATCACTAAAAAGAAAAAGAAAAGAAAAACACCCAGTGATTAGTCTTCTTTTATTATTTTTCAAGCTATAGTTGAAGACGAGGCAGGTGCTTTGGGGGAGAAAAAAACTGCATCAAAACCCTAAACAGAAGACTTCAGATATTGTTAGAGCATATTCACATTTTATTGCCACAGATGTGCAGGCAGCTGTATAGAAATCCATCAATAGCTGATGTTTTTGAAGCACTGACAGTCAGTCTGCAGGGAAAATAAACTAAAAAGGGCTAATCCTGGATTAAAAAGTATGCAGATTACTCTCGTTTTAATGATGAATAAAGCTAAACAGAAACAAAAAAAAAACCCTTTGCTAAATAGCGGAGAATGGAAAATTGGTTTGGAGGCGGTTTAATGGCTTAGTAATCAAGCAGACTATCCATGTCTAAAGATGACCTTGGGTCTCAGGAGTTGCAAAGATATACTAAGAGAGGCCCTATGTCAGTTCCCAGAACAGGTTTCACAGCAACAAAGATGGAAAGCATATTTCTATTAACCTAGAAATTGTGGTTCGGACCCCACACGGGGCCCCACACCAACAATTCTTGCTGCCAGTGGTCCATCTCACATTGTGCTAGAATGGTGTGACCACTGGTGTCATTCAAATGATTTAGGAACAGGAACTCACTTTTGATTGGCACTTGTCGGGAACCCGGAACCAGCCACAGAGCCCGTTAGGATCCGGAATGCCCATTCTGGTCCGTTCCCCCTGAATGACATCACTGTGTGTGACCCGCTGGGGAACTGGCTTAACAAGATTGCCCTATACTAACTCAGGGCACAATTCTATCCAACTTTCCAGGGCTGGTGCAGCCACAGTGCAACCCTGCAGTAAAGGAACAAACGTTCCCTTACCTTGAGGAGGCCTCTGTGGTTGCCTCCGCTCTTGCAGAATGCAGCACACCCCCTGCTGGCACAGCTAGATCAGTGCTGGAATGTTTGATAGGACTGAGCCCTCAGACTCTCAGGGCGCCATCTTAGGCTGTAGCAGTGACGCTACACGCAGAGCTCCGACGTGGGGGCGCCAAGTGTCACTCCTGGGTTGGTGCTCTGACTCCAAGACCGGCGCTGCAGGCAGTGCCAGCCTCAGAGCACCCGTGCTCATCTCCCTCTGCACCAGCCGAGCCTGGCTGGCGGCACAGAAGCGTGATGAGCCGGGCCGAGGGAGGGAGTGGGTGGGAGGAGGGCGTTTCTGGGTGGGGGGAGGGCAGGCAGTGGGGTGGGGGCAGTCTTCCCAGGGTATCAAATCCACTGCGGGTGACCACTGAGCACCCAGTAGTCCTGGTCTCTGCCACGGGATCTCAAGCAGAGGCCAGGTGTACCCTTTGCTTTTAGAGCTGGCCTCTGTCCCTAACTACACCATTGCTATTGGTCTATCCAACACAGAGAGCAATCCTAGCCTGGAGTTAGGACGGCATAGTAAGGCCAGCAAAGTTTGGCCAGCAAAAGGGCCACCGTAAAGTATGTTTGGACCACTCTCAGAGTCAGAGAGTTCAGCACACAGATGTGCACCATCCTCCTTGACTCCGAGAGTGGTCCAAACACGCTTTATGGTGGCCCTTGTGCCAGGCAAACTTTGCTGGCCTAACCATGCCGCCTAACTCCAGGTTAGGATTACGTCCCCTGTATTATCAGCAGGGACTGGAAGCAGTTATTCAGGATCTCAGGAAAGCATCTTTCCCATCCATCCCCTACTGCTGGAGGCTTTTAGCCACACTTTTCGTGCTGGAAGGAATGTCCTCCTGGACAGAAACAGCACCCCATATATTGCTTTTTGCCCGCAGCTTCTTCCTAATGTGCAAGGCAGCGTGCACACTGAGCGCTTCGGGTCATCAGAAGGGCAGGCAGATCAGCTGCTGCAAAATGTTTCATCCTAAACACCCCCGCTGAAGAAGCCTATCGTAATACTTGAATGTGGTTGTCATCTTTTCCCTGCAGTGTGCCTCAGCAGGGTTTGCACTTGCTAGCAGTTTCTTCCTTTAAAAAAAAAAAAACCCGGATACAACAAATGAAGAGGAAATCACTTAACTTGAGGCCAGTTTATGTTTCTACTTAATGTTACTGTGCAGGGAAGAACATTTCTGGAGGCATTTAGACATCCAATGGCTATCGCTGTCTCCTTGGTATGATACAATAGGGGAAAGTCAGTGCTTCCTTTGAAGAGTTAGATTTCTCCTGCTCCCTACATTTTTTCCTTTGTGCCAAAATGTGCAGCTCTACTTATCCTGCTGTACCCAAATTTCCCCTGTACTTCCATGCTTCAAAGCCTAGGGAACCCACATGTGGCAAAAGTGTACTGGTTATGCGCTTCTATCCGCTGAAATCAAAGGTAATGTTGATTTAGACAGACCTAGATTAGGTGGAAACCATAGTAGTTATCTAGTGAACTGCTTTATGATCCATGCACACGTGCACACGTGCACACACACGCACACACACACACACACACACACACACACACACACACAGAGAGAGAGAGAGAGAGAGAGAGAGAGAGAGAGAGAGAGAGAGAGGCTTTTGCTTTCTCTTTCTAAACAGTGGTTTCTTGTGTCACATTGTAAAGTGCCTTTTAAATCTGGCAGATGCCTCCCTCTGGATTTTCTGAATCACAGTCCATTTTCCTACTTCTGTGAAGTGGTCATCACTGAATACAGCGCAATGACATCTGAAAATTTCCAGTGTTGTCGGCTTAGAATTACATTTGTGTTTGCAACTCAGCTGCCTCTGAAGGGTAAACCATGGCTGAGATTCTGATATCTTCCCAGGTATAAAACAGCATTGTGAAGGGAAGATATTAAAGGCCAAATCCTATCCAGTTTTCCAGCCCTGGTGTAGCGGTCCCAATGGGGCTTGTGCTGCATTCTGTGGTGGAGGGGGAGTCAGGAAGGCCTCCTCAAGGTGAGGGAATGTTTGTTTGCTTACCTTGGGCTTGCAATGCAGCTGCAGTAGCATGAGAAACTTGGATAGTATTGGGCCCTACGTGTGAGCCTTCTCACACCCATTGGAGGATTTCTCTGGACCCATGGAGGTAGCTGGGACAGGATGGGGAGAGGGCAGAACAGGGGCAGGGGTGGAACAGAGCAGTGATGTGGGGGAAAGGTAGAATGGGACAATGACAGGGACAAGAGGAGGACAAATTAGGTCCAGGAAAGGGGCGAAGGTTTGGCAGTAGCTGCTGTCACCAAACCCACTCCTTCCTGGACCTGATCCCATAACATGGATCCACGTGGACCTGTGCCAGTGAATTTGTGAGTGCAGGTCTCAATATTCCCCTCCATACTGCCAAAGGTAACCTTTGCATAAGGGTAGAAATGTTCCCTTGCCCAGAGGAGACTTCTCCCCCGCCCCGCAAGATGCAGAAGTAATGTTGGCATTGCTGTATCAGTGGGGGTGAACACAATTGGGCTGTTAGTGTGGTTGAAAGTGCATGATGCCCAAAAGTGGCATAAAAAATGAAATACAGGTTGATACATAAACAAGAGCTGGGTAATGCATCGTTGCAGTTTCTTCAGGCTGACCCTTATACCCATTGTATTAAATATATGGGGCAGAGGCACATGTAACATCTGTTACAGATCTTCTCTGCTGTGAACAGCCTGAGATGTCCACAAATACCTGCAGTCCTGGTGGGTTTAGCACCACCTAGCAGTGGCATAGCGAAGCTGGGGTGGCCCATCCTCATCTGCTGCAGCAATCTGGAGGTTTCTTGGGCTCTCACCACCCAAGTGTTTGGAGTGGCAAGTGGAATGTTGAAGGGCCCTGCCAGCCACCTCCAAAACGGAGCCATTCTGGAGGTGGGGAGTAATGCGATAACACAGGATGTGATCATCATCCTGCTTTGGGTGCCAGCCTGCCCTGTAACATTATTGCCACCTAGAACAAAATGATAAATATTTCCATGTAAGAAAAAAAAAATGATTTAACCCAGAACTAGATACAAACAGTTTAGAGAGCATGAGAACCAAGCAGCATATAGCAAATGCAATTATGACTTTAACATAAGTCAGCAGTTCCCACACCAGCAATAGGCCGAGAAAGCTGGTTATGACCAGACTGACAGAAGGCCTACAAAATTCAGGCAACCCAGTCAAAAAGGGAAGGGGTATCAAGATGGGTGGGAATGCAACTGACCACAATGTGTAATAAACTCAGCCTCCAAGGGGGCACAGACGTGCTTGTACGACTGTATAAATGTTCATGACTCTGCCTCTTGGGGGTAGAGACCTGCTTGCCCATTGTGCAGCTTTGTCTGTCTCCCTTCTGCAGAGGAAGAAGATATGCTCTCCTACTCCACCAGTAACCTGAAGCCATGACGTGAAGCCATTGCCTCCAAGAGTTCCTATGAACCCTACCAACACATAGACCTTAAGGGCGCAATCCTAACCAACTTTCCAGCACTGACATAGCTGTGCCAATGGGGCATGTTCTGCATTCTGCAGTTAGGGGGCAGTCACAGAGACCTCCTCAAGGTAAGAGAATGTTTGTTCCCTTATCTCAGAGCTGCATTGCCCTTACCCTGGTGCTGGAAAATTGGTTAGGATTGTGCCCCTGAAAATCAGAATAGCTTTTTTTGTCTTTTTCCGAGATTAAAATATATTTTATGATATAAGCTACAACAGCATTTAGTCTGTGGAGTACTTTAAAAATATAGCATTAGCCAATTGATTTTCTAATAATGTCACATGGACAAGAGAAAAGCTGGCTACAGCTTGGAATCACCAGTGAATAAACAAAGGCAGACACTCACTGTTTGAGACATGCTTAAGTCCTCCGGACTTGCCAGACATTATGTTGAGACAGCTCTCTGCTGGCATCCTGTCTACATAGCTTTACGTGTATAATTTATTGCAGATCCCATCATCTTTAATTTACGATACATGGAATACTTTTGCCACTGATTTCAACAGACTTCTGTCTACTTATGCTCAGTGTGCATTTCAGCCAACAGTTAATTGGTTTCAGCTCCAGTATTATCGTAGAAAGTAGCATATCGTCTGCATCTGTCTGCATTTAATAAAACCATGTCCGGATGCAGAAATCAGTAAGGACAAATATGATGATGGAAAACCGCAGTATAAGGACGAAGGATTTTAAGGCACAGCACCTTAAGGTACAGCACAGGAATCACCGTGACTTCAGTTCTGGGGTGACTTCAGGTGGGGTTGTATAAGGCCATTAACACTAATGTTGATATATTCTTCCAACAACCAACCAAACAAAACCTGGGTGTAAATCTAAATACAAAATCAAGCATATGCAAATTATAGTCCAAGCAAACCAATACAGGTGGGCCCCTCTATCCACATATTCGGTATCCACACTTTCAATTATGCACAGATCAGGGGACCCCCTTATCTTTCTTTCATTGTATGGGTTGCTAAAAATCTTCTTGATCAGGGATGATGGCAGGGGAAAACCCTATACTTAACATAGGTTCTTTCTTATCCATGGTTTCAGGTATCCATGGGGGGCCCAGGAACCTATCCCCAACGGACATCAGGGCATGACTATACTTCCAGAAAAGTTGTACAAAAAACTGGTGTGTATTTGCAGTGATTTTTCTAAAGATATATTTGTCTCAAAGGCAGAATTGTTGAAAGACACCAAAGGAAGCCTTAAGCAGAAAACATGAAGATAGAAAGTCTGGAATCACCAGCCAAGTGGCAACTTCCTGACTCTGGCAGCCCTGTGGGAAATCGGATGGAGGAAACACAATGAGAGCTGCCCACAGATAACAGGGATCCTGTGTTATACAACATTCTTCCCACCCATGGATCTAAGAACATAAGAGCCCTGCTGGATCAGGTCAAAGGTCCAGCTAGTCCAGCATCCTGTATCTCACAGTGGCCCACCAGATGCCTCAGGGACCACACAAGACAACAGGATGCCTGCATCCTGTTGCCATTCCTTTGTACCAGCTATTCTGAGGTAGCCTACTTCTAGAAGCAGGAGATTGCACATACGTATCATGGCTTGTAACATGTGATGGACTTTTCTTCTAGGGCTCTGTCCAATCCGCTTTTAAAGGCATCCAGGCCAGATGCCATTGCCATATCCTGTGGCAAGCAGTTCCACAGACTAATTACACACTGGATAAAGAAATATTTTCTTTGTTCTAAGTTTCCCAATATTCAATTTTAGTGGATGCCAAATGATTCTGCTGTCTGCGTCTGGGGTGAAAGGAATGCCAGATTTAAGTATCCAGGGAATGGGAAAGGATCACAGGGACTATGCTGTTTGTGTCACTGGGTTTAAAAATCTCAAACAGAGCACCAATGAGCAGAGGAGTGGATGCATAACGGAAGGTCTGCTGGTCATCAGACTAGATCAAACCAAAGAACGTTAGAAGGAAAAGGAGTGTAAGTGCATACCCACAGCCAATGCAGCAATTTTCAACCATTGTGCCACAGAACATTGGTGTGCCATAAGTGGTCTGCAGGTGTGCCATGGATGTTTGGGGAAGGACCACCAGCAGCATGGTGTACCCTCACAGTTTTAGCACTTTGTCAGTGTGCCATGAGATGAAAAATGTTGAAAATCTCAGTTCTGATGTATCTGAGGCATTCAAGGACGTTGGAAGGAAATGGACCCTGGAACAGACTCAGAGCACGATCCTACACCCCCGCTGCGCCGACGCTACACTCTTGTGCAAGCCGAATGCTGTCGCAAATGTGCCGTCAAGCGCATCCACGTCGGCACTATGGCGCTGGACCAGCACAAGCAGCAGTGCTGGCGCTCAGGCGCTGCCGCGACTGCCAGTAGCGCAAGCCTTATGCTGGCCAAGCGTTGGCGGTGCGTGGTCGGTGCTAGGCCTCGCCGTGGGCATTCCAGAGGCATGCCAGGGGCATAACTGGGCAGCGCAGTGGGCAGAGATGGGGGTTGTGATGCAAGATGGCTATACTGCAAATCCTAAAGCCCATCCTCAGCCTAAAGCCCACCCCCCCAGCTAAATTCACATATTTGGGCCGCTCCTGGCCACGTTCCTCTGCGCCTGCGAGACAGCAGGCGCAGATCTGAGCAGGCCCATAGGGGCAACCAGGGCTTACATGGGTGCAAGGGGAAACCCCCCCCCTTGTCCTGCACTTTGCTGCCGCCTCCTCCTAATGGGCTTTAGGATACAGCCCCTTTATGTTGGCCTTACTATGTCTGCTTTACTTAGGATCGGGCTTCCCCAGAGTGAGGATCTGAAAACAGACAACACAGGAAATCAGTGTAATTTCTCATGGGTGACTGTTAGTATGGAAGTGAGCATGAGAAAGCAGAAGTTCTTCCTGTTGCAAAATATGCAGACCCTAAAATTACTTAAATCAAATATTTACATGTGTATCAATGGCTTTGAAACATGTTGCCACTTAATTGTATAAAAACCATCTTCCAAAACAAAGATATCAGGGTGGATTTTTTTTTTTTTAAAGATAAATCATGTACCAAAAGCCCTGCAATAGATAAAGAGCTACAGATGGAGTTTTTATATACAGTTGTTTGCTCAGTAGATGGAATATTGAATCCTTCACCCATTAACTGTATCCTCACTACAAATTTGCTGCACCTGCTATTTTACATCTCAGTATATTTCATACTGAATATTTATGGTCCATTCAGAATGAAATGTAGTCAGTCTTCATTGGCATTGCAACAGCACAATGCTGACACCTACTGGGCACAGTTGATTTGCATTTAATACTTTGGCACATTTATCACTCAGCGAAAGAAATCTTAGCCAAACAAGCCTCTGAGTTTAATTTGATTAATCAGTAGAACCTGGGAAATGCACATATAATTAAGGCTTGCAGGGGAAAGAAATATCTTTTTTTGTTTGTTTTCTATGATGGTGTCACCCCGGATCCGCCCCCCCCCCCAGTAGCAGCTCCGGAAGCGGGGGAAACTTACCGGGAGCCGCTGGGCTGTCGGGAAGCGTCGGGCCGGTCCTGCGGCCCCGCGGGACCCAAGGCAGAGCCATGCCGGGGCCGGGGCGCGGCAGTACGGGCCCGATAGCCCCCGCGGTTGCTCCGGGGCGGAGGGAGAGCCCTCCCGCGGCGGCGCCCGCACTGCCAGGCCCCTTGGAAGAGGGCAAGGAGGCCGCGCAGCCCGGCGCCAGGTCAAGGGAGCCTGGGGCGCCGGCGCGCGAACCTCCTGAAGGCCCGGGCGCACGGTGATGACGTCATCGCCAGCGCAGGTAGGCTAGCCGAGATCTCGCAAGATCTCTGCTGGGGGGAGGGATTAGGAGGGATCCACCCCCCCTTCCACCCCGGC
>JAJKFI010000028.1:12124410-12159349 GCA_029204185.1 Lerista edwardsae | reverse complement strand
CACACACACACACACACACACACACACACACACACACACACACACACAACCTGAAACCGTGGATACTGGTTTCAGGACACCAGTATCCTGTGGATACGCCTTTTTGAAGATAGGGGAACATCAGTGGTTTTGCTGCAACAAGGCAAAAAAAGAGATTTGTTTAATGTTCCCCTTTTTAATAAGCGTCCCAGTATCCATAAAACCGAATCAGTGGATACAGGGCACACCTGTAAGGAAAGCAATGTTCTGCTCACAAATCAAGATGTAAATGAAAAGATTTCTGGGTGTCCCCTCTTCATCCAAAATCTGGCATGGCCTCTGGCTGCTATTGCCATAGTTACATTGATGAAGGTTTTCCCAGTAGACCAGGAATTCAGATCCTTCTAATCAGTGGTGTAACTACTGTGGGGCCAGGGGGGGGCAATTGCATCCTGCAGTGGTGTGGTAGCTTTCTCCACTGCTGTTTCCACTGCGGGGATGGGGTGGCAGGCGTACCCTTGTTGCGCAGCAAATGCTGCAAAATGGACCCTCCTGCCTGCCCTGGTCTCTGTATGGCTCCAAATGGAGCCATTTCACGGGTCAGGGCCATGCATGAGCAAGGGAGGAAGTGACTGCACAGGGGTGGCGGTGTCGTGATGGCGTGGGGGCATCATTGCGTCACCCAGTTCCAGGTTCCTGCCGCCGTAGCTCTAGTACTGCTTCTAATTTACCAACTCCAATGAAACGTAAGTTCCACAGTAGCTTCAGTGCATCATCCGGAAGACCAAGTTGGCTCCAGTGGAGGCTTCTGTGTTCCTGTCTCACTCCTAGCAATATTGAAGTGATCAACAACTTCTGCCTACAGAGTTCGAGCTGTGACGCCTGTTTTGCTTACATGCGTGATTCCTCACTTAGTGTTGCAGCCATCAACTGATGAATATTCATGTGTCCTCTTTGTTTAAATGCCTCAATTCATTTCATATGTTCATTTTATACGTTACATACTCTATGTTCAATGTTCATATGAAATGTTGAGCATTTTCTCATATGCAACAAACATCTGAAGCAGTCACAAGCTTGCCTGGATGAGGAGACCTCCTTCTGCCTGAGCAGTCTTGATTGGGTTGGCAGCTGTGAAGACCACCTTTCTCCAGTCCAACTCCAATCCCAGATTAGAGGGTGAAGCAGAGAGCAGGATGCCCACCACAATTGGCTAGTTGCTGCACCTTGTCCCGCCCTCCATCTTCCCTTACTGCTGCCTCAAGTCTCTTTTAGGACAGAAAGAAAAGCTATGCCTCATTTAGGGCCCAACCCTAACAGTGTAGCCTTAAGAACAGTGTTCCCTTACCTAGAGGAGGCCTCTGTGACTGCTCCACCACTGCAGAATGCAGCAAATGCCCCATTGGCACGGCTGCACTGGTGCTGAAAAGTTGAATGAGACAGGGCCATTAATTAAGTAATATAGATATGCTAGTAAGCTGCTTGAAGTTCTTTCAGATGTGGAAGTATTTGATGCACTTTGGTTCCAGTCTGACCTGTAACCACTCTAGTTATTGTAAATACAAACTGACAGTTTGTATAATAAATATAATTGGTGGCCACATTTGTCATTTTCCATTCCTTTGACCACTGTATTTTGAGGATGCTTTTCCAAGCTCTTTCCTCACAGGATTCACATCAATGGCACATTTATCAACAGGCACTCGCAGAGCAACACAGCACAGTATCCTGATACATTTTGTCATCCTTGAATTCAAAAATGCCATCATTGTGGCTAGTTTTGCCTCTCAACACTCAGCATGACTCCATGCCTTGAGACAATACATTTTTTCCTCTTTTGCTGGGTAGTCCTGACAATTATATTTTAAAACATTTATTTTTACACCTTTAATAAAAGATAGCATTCCAAGTTAATAATCTGTTGCCCTCAGATATAGAAATTATGTGTGCCTAAAGTGCCACCTAGTGCATGAGTGAAAACAATACATACAATGATGCTGCAAATCTCGCTAGGCAGCTTGGAAGCAAACACTATATCTTAGGATTGGAGGGGGTGAGAGGGGCAGACACTGGAAATTCACCTCGTAAGAACATAGGAAGAGCCCCACTGGATCAGGCCAAAGGCACATCTAGTCCAGCTTCCTGTATCTCACAGTGGCCTACCAGATGTCTCAGGGAGCATACAAGACAAATAAATATCTGCATCTTGTTACCACTCTCCTGCATCTGGCATTCTGAAGTAGCTTACTTCTAAAGTATGGAGTTTGCACTAACCATCACAGATTGTAGCCTGCGATGGACTTTTCCTCCAGAAATCTGTCCAGTCCCCTTTTAAAGGCACCTAGGCCAGACTCCATCACCACCTGTGTGGCTAGGAGTTTCACAGATTAATTACCTGCTGGGCAAAAAAGTATTTCCTTTTATCTGTTCTCACTCTCCCAACACTCAATTTTAGTGGATGTCCCTCATGCAAAGGTTCAACAAAACAGTATCAAGTACTGTATATATTCAATAAATATATTGAAGTATAGTTAAATTTTCTATGAATTCCTTTTCAAAGTGGATTGATTATTCACTGTACCATAAAAGTTGTAGTTTCATGGACTGAGCATTAGATTATAGAGGCTTTACAGACTATATACTTTACTGCTTTCTCAGTGGTGTGCAGCTCATTCACATGAGACGTGGTTGGCAATATTTAAACACAAACACAAACCAGTCTTGTGACCAGCTTTACGTGATTTTTGCAGGGTATCTAGGGAATTGGATGTGGGGGAGGAACCACAGACTTTAGAAGTTTTGGCTTTATTGGGAGGTGTTTGTGCATAAAGAATAATTGCAGCTACTCAATCACATTCCAGTAGCGTCCCTAGAAGGGGGCAAGGTGCTAAGTTTTGGAAGGTGCCTTAAAGCCATATAAACCGCTTCTCACCATTGTTGTAGTCATTCTGGGTGGCAGAAGCAACAAGGCAGAGGCACCTCTATGTTGCATTCACAGCCTGGAATGGCTACAATGGCAAGGAAGAGGAACAGTTTACACAGCAAGGTAAGGTGCCTTGCCAAACATAGTGGCCTGCCCCCTAGGGATGCTATTGTCGCATTCCGAATAGCACTATTATACCTTGAACTTGGCCTCTCTCTCTCTCTCTCTCTCTCTCTCTCTCTCTCTCTCTCTCTCTCCACACACCAACACAGACACACACAGGAAAAAGAGGAATAGTAATACCCACTTGGAGCTCACTTACTAGAGGATTGAGATATCTTTTACAAACCTAGCCAACTCTAAATACTAGGCTGGTAAGGTTGATATTATTTATTAGTTCCTGTAAATATCCACAAAGACAACAATATTACAGGATCGAATAGTGTCAGCCAAATCCTCAGGGGCTCATTCATCTTCCAGTGTGCCTTGTGCTATCACAGAGACTGCCAACAGTGCCTTTCTGCTGTCGACACAGAACACACAAGTCTGTCTCTATGCAAAACTGAGACAGTTCAGACATCAAAAATGGCAATTCAGAAACTAGTGGGAGAACATTTCAGTATCCCAGGACGCTTATCTGCTTTTCAAAAATGGAACTTCAAAGAATGACTCTAGTGTGAAATTGCTGAATTAGGGTGTATCAAGAATTTTGGTTCTATTCAGACTTGAATGGAGGCAATGTTTTCCTGTCACATAATAGCGCTTATATAGTGCTTTCTGAGAGCCCTGAAGCATTTTAGATGTATTATATTGATGTTGTAACATTCCTGCTCAGGAATGTCTGCTCAGAAGTAAGACCCATCAAATTACTCCTGGCAGTTGCGTAGCTAAGGGGTGTGTGCAGGGGGCAATTGCACCAGACAACAAGCTTGAGAGCACAATCCTAACCTAGAGTTAGGCTGGCACAGTAAGGCCAGCAAAATTTGACCGGCACAAGGGACACTGTCAAGAATGTTTGGACCACTCTTGGAGTCAGAGGCCGCGACACAGACGGTGTGCCATCCTCTTTGAGTCCGAGAGTGCTCTAAATGTGCTTTACAGTGGCCCTTGTGCCGGTCAAACTTTGCTGGCCTAACTCCAGGTAATGACTGCGCACTTAGGAGACAACAAACTGAGCTTGAGACTAGTGGACAAAATTGTGAAAACTTTGGGAAGTACAAATAATATAATCATGTTATATATCATTGGAAAAGTACTTTAATGCGGAATTCAATGAAACAGACCGCGTTAGAGTATCTGTGTTGTATCAAAAGTTATAGCTAATTAACCACAAAAAGTTTTATCTATTTATTTACTTAATTTGATTTCATCATGGAGGGAGGCACTACAAAATCTTCTCTGATCTCTGATAGCAGTTGCCTTAGCTTCGCCACTGACTCCCAGGATCGCGTACATAGGACTGCAGTCTTCATATTATTCTCCCTATATTGCAGCTGAAGAGCTGAGGAAAGAGGGACCTGCCTAAAGCCCAATGAATTCTCCGCAAAGGTACGACTCGAACCAGGTCAACTCCGAGAAGCGGCTCTGCCTCCTTGTAACGTTACGCGTGTTAATGCCTGTAGCGAGCTGGGAAGATCTTACGACGAATTACTTCTGCTGTGCTTTTCTGACCTATTTAAGCGTCACAGACATGCCTCTTCAATTCCTAGCCATCACTGGCATCTCTATAAGGGGAGGGGTGACGTTAATCTTAGCAAGGAGCCTGGTGCCCCCTCCTCTCCTTCAGAGCCATTCGTGGCTTGGAGAGCGCGAATGACTCTGGAGACGAGGGGGAGCGGCCGCTTTACACAGGAGCTCAGGCTCCTGCAACACTGAGCGTTTTGTCCCGCCCGTAGGAACGCCACTGCTGGCCATTTAACCCCACCGTTTTCCTTTTTTCTCCACGCCCAATCCGCAGATTGAGAATAATTAAATGCCTAATTCGCGCGGCCGAACCTGGAACGTCGAAAAGACCTCCAGACACTAGGAGTCGCTCTCCGCACCTCTCCTCTTTCCCGCCACAGTAATTGGTGGTAGTCTATGTAAGTGCCTGACAGCTGGCTTCCTTTTTCTTGCCCTCTGTGGTGGCAGTTGAAAAGTTCGCCTTGCGCAAAGCGAAGGACCGCAGGGGAATAGGCGCTTACGTCACCGAGTCTGGTTGATAGTGAGGAGCGGCGGAGCAGGCGCACGCAGGACAAACTCGCCGCCCCCCCCTCAGGACCCCGGGGTCCTAACCCGCCGCCGCCCGCTTGGCTTCGAGGCTCTTCTGCGCACCGAGGAGAGCGGTGGGCACTGGCCGTTCCTGGTTTCCCAGATGTCGACAAAGAATTTCCGTGTCAGCGACGGGGACTGGATATGCCCGGACAAAAAGTGGGTGGAGGGCAGGGAGCGGAGGGCGTCTGCGGGCTGGTCGGCCTGAGGTGGCGCCGAGGCCTTCGCCCGAGCGGCACCTGGGGCGAGGCGGAGGGGTTGAGCCTGCTGCGTTCGGGGGGGGGGGCGCTCGAGGGACTGGGCCGCGCTTTCTCTGCTGGGGCGGGGAAGCGAGTATGGAGTGGGTCCCCTCTCTCGGTGCTCCATCTTGGGAGGCCGCTCGTTCGAGGCGGACTGGGAAGGAATAACCAGGCTCAGGGCGCTTCCTTTGGTCGCCGCCCTTCTGATCGCCAGCGCGGCACTGCTGTCACCAAACGATAAGGGATTTTACTCCTTCCGCGGTTCTATCTTTCGGGCACCTTTCAAAACTCAGATACAAGCAGGCTGTTCGCTGTGTTATGTGTGGTGCTCTGCGGTTTGGACATACTTTTAAACGCTGGGTAGTCTTGTGAAGCAAAGCCAACAGTGTGTATCAGTTCGTTTACATACGGGCCTATGGTCCAACAAACGACTTGAACTTTTCTGTTTCTTTCCTTGCATGCTCAGCTAAATACTGGCAGTGAAACCCCACAACTGAAATTTAAGCAGTCCAGATATTCTGTTCAGTTGGGATTGCTTAAGCCAGCAATTTTCAAACTGTGGGTCTGGCCCACCAGTAGGTCACAATCCAATTTTTTGTGGTTTGCAAAACTGATGGGATAGATCAGGCTACATGCATAAAGGTTTAAACAACCTACTACTTTGGGAGAGCATTGCTGTCCAATCACCATTATAGCCACAGAGGCTTGAGTGGCTGGTAAAGTGAAAGCTTCTTTTATAGGCAGGTTCCAGTCCTAAAAGGTTTGAGACCTGCTAGCTTAAATCATCATTCTGTGATTTGAATGACATGGTTCCAGCACCATTTTGATGCAGATGGGTGCATCCTGGCTTTGTGGGTCATTCAGAGTCCAGCATTGTGGTCTTTTCTTTTTTGCATAGGAGAGAAATGCATACTAAATGTTAGTAGGATGTAATTGGCATTTTTGTCCTGGCTACAAATCTACATATAGGGTTAGTGGGCTTCTTTATGACTGCAGTTTCAAACATTTCTTGTGGGATTCAGTAGGACTTCTATATATATAAAGAAGAGCCTGGGTGTGTGTGTGTGTATGTATGTGTGTGTGTGTGTATGTATGTATGTATGTCTCGCATAGGCTCCGCAACGCCTGGAGCAATCGGCACAAAACTCGGCACGCATACACCTTGCGGCCTGGCGACAAACACTGCGGGGGTCAGGCCCCCCTAGCGCCCCCGGGGGTGGGGGTACGCGGGGGTCCCCGCATGAAAACGGTCAAAAATGGCCAAAATCGGCATCAAGTCCACAGTTTCCGGGGTCGCCGAGATGAGCGGCGATGCCCCCGATGCCGTTGGAGTCCGGGTTCAGCCCCCCCCCCCGACGTGGGGGGCAAGAAGGGGTGCGAAACAAAACGTCCGCCATGCCCTGCTGGAATGCCTGGACCGATTGGCACCAAACTTGGCATGCGGAAGCCTAGCAGGCTGGCCACAAACACTGCGGGGGTCGGGGGCCCCTAGCACCCCCGGGGTGGGGGTACGCGGGGGTCCCCACGTGAAAACGGCCAATATCGGCATCAAATCCACAGTTTCCAGGGTCCCCGAGATGAGCGGTGCCGCTCCCAATGCTGTGGGAGTCTGGGTTGGGGGCCCCCTTGATGTGGGGGGCCAGAAGGGGTGCGAAACACAACGTCCGCCATGCCGTGCTGGAACGCCTGGACCGATTGGCGCCAGACTAGGCATGCGGAAGCCTAGCGGCCTGGCCACAAAGACTGCGGGGGTCGGGGCCCCCTAGCGCCCCCGGGGGTGGGGGTATGCGGGGGTCCCCGCGTGAAAATGGTCAAAATGGCCGAAATCGGCGTCGAATCCAGTTTCCGGGGTTGCCGGGACGAGCGGCAATGCTTCCGACACCGTCAGAGTTCGGTTCACCCCCCTCAGCATGGGATGCGAGAAGGGGTGATACAATGTCTACCATGCCCTGCTGGAACGCCTGGAGCGACGCGCACCAAACTCGGCATGCGCGTGCCTTGCGGCCTGGCGACATACACTCCGGGGGTCAGGCCACCCTAGAGGCCCCGGGGGGGTGGGGGTGCATAGGGGGCCTGAAGTGAAGACGGTCGAAATTGGCATCGAGTCCATAGTTTCCGGAGTCGCCGAGGCGACCGGTGACGCTCCCGATGCAGTTGGAGTCCGGGTTCGGCCCCTGTCGGCGTGGGGGGGGCAAGAAGGGGTGCAAAATGCATAAACTGTGGAAGATCATTTTGTTACCCGGGCAACTCCGGGTAACAAAAAGCTAGTTCTGAATAAAATTGTGAAGGCTCAGTATAATAGAACTACAAATGACTTTTTTTTGCAGATGTGGAAACGTTAATTTCGCTAGAAGAACCAGCTGCAACCGATGTGGAAGAGGTGATTATCTAAAACTTTTTTGAGAGGGATGTTGAGTTTAAAAATGTAAATTTCTAAGAGAATTTGAAATTTGTTGTTTGAATCTGCTTTCAGAAAAAACTACAGAGGCCAAGATGATGAAAGCTGGAGGTACTGAGATAGGCAAGACCCTTGCTGAAAAGAGCCGTGGCCTCTTCAGTGCTAATGACTGGCAGTGTAAAACGTATGTTGCTCTTGAAATCTCAATATTATTCAAATAACAGTTGGCCTGAAATGTTTTTGCTCACTGCTTATTTTTCTAGCAATGAGAAACTGACTATAACCGTATTCAAGTTGTGATTTTCTTTCAAGGGAAGAACACTGGGGGCTTAAGGTTTATTTAATATTTTCTTCACAGTTTGGCCTTCGTTATCCGCAGCGGTTCTGTTCCTGGAACCTGCATGGACACCAAAATTCACGGATGTTTGAATCCATGGATTTGGGCCCCCAAAATCCTCCAGACCCGACCGGAGTATGCTAGCTGGAGCTGAATGCCTTCTGTAGGCATTTTAATGCAACTTCCTGTTTCTTCCTGCACAGCTTGCCTGGGGCCTCAGAATGCTTTATAAAAGCATAAAATGTCACTTCCAGTTTCCCTTAAGAAGTCAAAAGTTGCATTAAAAGCTGCAACCTATAAAAGGCACTCTGAGGGCCAGGGAGGTTGCATGCTGCCTCCCCAGCCTTCAGATTATCCTCTGGATCTGACTGGACCACAGCTCTGGTTGGGTTCGAAGGTCTGTTGGGCCCTCCCCTGCAGGCTTGGAATCAGTGGATTATGAAATCTGCAGGTACCTAACCTGTGGATAATGAGGGCCCACCTAAATTCTTTTCTGCGGGTTCTGTTCTTGAGAATGTTGCTAAAGGCAGCAGCTATGCAGAGGAATATATTTTTACCCATCTTCAAGTCATGCCTCTTTTGAAGTTCCAGGCTGATCATTGCCTCATGTAGCCTGCTGGTGCACCACTACCCCAGCTATTTCAATTTCTGGCCATGCAGGGTAATGCCATGTGGGCACCATGGAAGTGGGGCCATGTTGTGAAAGCATTGAACTACAGAATCTTCATATACCTTGAGATGAGGTTGCACGCTGTGTTGCTACAACAAAGCTACTTTCTAAACATTATCAGCATGCAGTATTTTGTACTATTAAGTCTTGGTATTCTCACAACTAAATAGAAGTAGACATGGCATGTACTGGGCAGTCTGTATTGGTTTGGATTCTGTTTCACTTATTTTCGCTGACACTTTGTTAGTACTGAATAATTTGACTTTGGCTGTAATCTTATACTCACTCTCATGGGGGTAAATTGCATTGAACACAATGAGACTTACTTCTGAGTAGACATGCATAGGATTGCACTAAATATGTACAGTACTTGGTTTAACAGTGTATTTTCCCCATATCAGCTTTGCAGAATTGCAGAAAGAAACTGCAGTTCATTCTGACTCGGAATGCAAAGTTTTTTTTTTGTTTTGTTTTTCTTAGTTGCACTAAATATGGGCAAAGTTCAAGTCTAGTTCTGGTAGTAAAGAGACTACAGTTACTGCTTATGCTGTCTAGTTCTTGCATTGCATATTATGAGTCTGCACCAGTACATTGGCTTACGAAAAACTCGCTCTTCTCGCTCTTGTCAGTTCTGTGTGGTCCTCTCTCTTCACAGTGTCTTGAAAGCCTAGGACTGTGTCTTAAGTTCCACAGATGTAAGGAAGTTTATGCAATATTTCCCCCCCTCCTTCCTATACAGATTTCTGAGCCATCTGAAAAGCTGCTCCTGCTTGCCCTTGGGAATGTGGGATGCTACAGAGAGAGAGAGAATTCCTCTAGTAGTTGGAGATGCATTATGTAGGCTGAGCATTGTTCACTCAAGAGTTTGTACCTGGTTTGGGAGAATGCCCCTTCTGATCATATTCTCAGGAGTCCTGCAGCCTTTGAGAGTCTCTCTTGTGGCTTGGAGGATGAGATAGGGCTTATGATTTGTACCTACAGATCTCCAGATACAATTCACAGAAATGAATTATTGTCAGACTCAGACCTAAACATTGAATTCAAAGTATCTAAATATTAAGTACTATTGAATTTTAAGTAAGTTTTGGGTAATCTGTGCCGATACGGATTTCTGTGTTTGACATAACTCTCTTTCTCTCCCCCCACCCCAAAGATGTGGTAATGTTAACTGGGCCAGGAGATCAGAATGCAACATGTGCAATACTCCAAAATATGCCAAACTTGAGGAAAGGACAGGTAATTTATTTTTTAAAAATAAAAGCATGCTTTAGCACAACCATATTTCTTTCTTATGCAAGTCACCCTTCAATGATAAAACCTTGTAGTGGTTCTGATGCAGAGATTGGGAAACTTTGGTCTGAGAGCCAAAAGCTTTATTCAGTTTTACTTTTGTTTCCATCCCTGTTCTGTAAGGTAACAAGAGTAATCAAGGCAATCAAGAGTAAGGTTTCCTAGGGGTCAGGTCAGTCATGGAATTAGTGGCTTCTTAAGGTGTCACCTGTAATTGGAAAGGAAAATATGCTGCCATAATTAATTTGTTCTAAAAATTTGTATCCCGCCTTGCTTTTGCAGAAGTAAATACTCAAGGTGGCTAACAATGAACATTAAAATGAACAGTATATAAAACAATTTAAAAAGAGAAAGAAGACTAAGGAAAAAAAGAGAGGCCCCTGGAGCAGCAGCATAGATGATGGTGGTGGATTATAACTCCCAGAACCCACTTCAAAATTAGCAAAATTTAGTTATCTAACTTCAGGTTAAAAAGCAGCTGTAGTCTTACCACAGGTATTCATGGATTGATCATGTTTAGACCAAACCAGTGTTTTATTTCCCAAACGGTGGGTTGGGACCCACCATTGGGTCGCGAGCCAATTTTTGGTAGGTCGTGAAAGATTTTGAAACATTTTCCAAGAAACAAACAAAAAAACGAGTTTGCAAGGACCCTTGCCCAGATAGCATTCCAGCGAACAATTTTCTTCTACTAACGTGTGGTATGAGGCAATACCATACCCCCAAATTTGAAATGCCACATTTTTCTTTAGTAATTGGAATTCTGTAGATTGCACGTAAACCCAGTTTCAGCCTTTTGTTTGACCTGCCAAGTCCCTAACTGCACATTTTGCTCTCCAGTTCAGCCTTCTGGATATAATACCCTGGAATGACTTTAAAGGTTTGGGGGGAACTGTCCTTGAACTCCATGTCTAGGGAAAGTCTAGCAAATGTCTACATACACATATTAGGTCTCTAGCAGCCTCCTAGGTCTCTAGGCACACAAGACCCTGATTATTATTAATATATTTCTATCCCTTTTTTTTTTTTTCTTTTTTTTGGTCTAATGGATCATGATAGATTATCATTTTAAAAGTTGGTCCCAGTGCTAAAAAGTTTGGGAAGCACTGGACTAAACTATTGTAATATGTTGTGCGTGGTGCTAACTTTGAAGGAACTTAAAGTTAGTACAAATATAGCTGCTAGATGGTTAACCTGAACAAACTATAGGGAGCATTTCTCACCAATGTATAAGCAGCTACACTGATTGCTGGTCCATTTGTGGGCACAGGCTACTTCAAAATGCAGGTCCTTAATTTAAAGTAGGGTTGGGCAGACTTGTGTGTGGTAGCAGGCTGTCCTTTACAAAACCAGGTCCCAAGCCATTCATCAACAGAGATAGTTCTGTAGCTCTGAATACTGTCTGAGGTCAGGCAAGTGTGGTGATGAAACCTAGTTCCTATTCCTGGTATTCTCTACATTCTCCGCTGCATATTTACATTATTGATTTGCTGAGTCACACAGACAAATTAGTGAATTTGAATCCTAACTTAATGAAAGTTTCAGTTGCTTTCTTTCAGGTTGAAAGTTAGCAAACAGCCCAGTTATTATACACTGTACTAAAGCAATCTCTTTATTTAATCTCTTTAATCTCAAAGTTCTCCTTCAGATTTAATTACAAAAATATTAACTTTAAATATTTTTATTGGCCTGCGTATTTGGATGTCTTTGCTGTTTGGAATAATCTGTGAAACTTTTTTTCTGGACTAAGAATAATAGTGTACTGTTTGAGATTCTTTGAAATAATTCTTTGCAGGATATGGTGGGGGCTTTAACGAAAGAGAAAATGTGGAGTATATAGAACGTGAAGAATCAGATGGTGAATATGATGAGGTAAGTATGATGTATATTATAAATATATAATCACTGGAGTCCATTGATGGGAAAACGACGGCATACACGAGTATGAGTTGACTTCATGGATAAATCAATGGCATGTTTTAAGAAAAAAACGGAATTTGCTATAAGTCAAGGGTAAAACTTAGGGGTATATGTAACTCTTTGAATTTTGTCTGATTTTACTCAACACCAGATCCTGACAAATGATCTACCAGTAATTGTTATCTAAGAATTAATAGTCAACCTATTAATTAAAAAGTAAAAAATAAGGTGCATTTTCATTTAACATGGAATATTAAAACAGGCCTGTGAGCCAGAAAGTGCCTTTCTTGTAGCAGAAACCTAAGATGTTTAAAGTGGCTCTAAATGACTTCTGAAAATCCTTCAGAGTCTGATTCTTTATCAGTGACTCCAAATAAATGGTGGGCAGAAGATTAGTTGATATATGAGACTAACTCTCCCCCAGGCCCCTGCTTTGCATGCTGGAAAGGTTTTTCAAAGTACTCCCAGGAATGGGCAGGAGAATAAGAGGTGCTGTGATAGGAGGCTAGACCTTCCCTCACTGTCTTGTCTACTTTGCCTGCTGCCTGTACTAAGCAAAAGGCTGTTTGAAGCTGAGGAGGCCTCACTGGCTGTGGCAATGCAGGGCCTTTTGGATGTGTCCAGAAGCCCTCATTTGTAACCTCCCCAAAAGTCCTGTTTGGAGTTGTCTTTTCTGGCAGTATAGGGTAAAGCAGCACCCTAAAAGCAACATGGGGGAGGGTGTTCTGCAGCCTTGCTGTTCTTGCTCCACCCAAGGTCTAGGGCCTTGCTCTGCCCACTGTTTAATGCATTGACCATATTAACAGCAACAGCTTGCTGTTCTTGCTATACCAGAGGACAAAGGCCTTGCTCTGCCCACCATGCAACTCAATGAATTTACCATATTAACCCATGTATAAGTTGACATTTGGTTTTCTGGACAATTTTACAGCATAATTTTTTTTTACTTGAGTGTATATCAAACTATTTACCGCTTTTCAACACAAGTTCACAAAGCAGTTTACAAGCAAATAGTAATAATAAGTTAAATGGGCTCAAAAGGGCTCACAATCTTTTTTATTATTACAATTATTACAATAGATAGAAATTTATTTGTCATTGTACTCAAGGTATGAGAACAACGAAATGAGGTGCTCTTCACATCATACAGCTGGACAACACCAAATAACATATACAAATAATTAAAACAACACTAAAAAAATATGGATATAGGTACCATACAACCATGAGGTATACATTTGTTAAGACCACCAATCTTTGTGAGCCCTGTCCCAAAAGGGCTCACAATCTTAAAAAAATGCAGAACCTTACCAGCAACAGCTGCTAGAAAAGACATTGTGCAGGGGTGAATAGGGACAATTACTCTTCCCCTGCTAAATATAAGAAGAGGACCACTTGAAAAAGTACCTCTTGCCCAGTCAGGAGGGGTACACAGTAAATATAGAAGAGTATCTGAAATAGTAGGATTCAAAGTTTACTTTGCTTCCATCTACAAAGTTGGTTTCAGAATATATAAAGACTGGTAGCTTCCAAAGGCAAATCATATTCTATCACAGTTGTTGAGTCACTGGCTGTACACGCAAACCTGTTTGGTAACCCAAAAGCAGAAAATTGCCTTAGAAGTTTTTATTGAAAATACATTAAAGCACATGCCTAGCAGTGCATTGGTGCAAAACAAGTGTTGGAAAGCTTCCTTCATTGAAGTGAGGTACTGTCCAATAAACAATTATGCCCATGTAAGGATGCCCATTTAACCAGATCTTTTTTTTCTTTGAAATGGTTTCCAGTGCCAAATTGAGAGCCACTTTTTCAACTTGGTAGGATCTTCTCTTTCATTAGAACAACTGCAGCACAACTGTATGAGTTGATGAGAACTGCTCAAAAGTAACAAATGAAACATGGATGATCTTATCTATCACTTGAATAGCACTTCTTTGGAGCCTAATCTAGATTGTTTTCCACCTCCACATGGAAAATAGTTCTTTGCATAACTTTATGAAAACTGCTTTGTAAAGTGATGGTTGAAAAGCCGTGTGTAAATTATTACTATTTTCTTTAAGTACAGTTGTAGGTAAATTGCTTTGGTGTCATTCATTCAAAGAAATAATGGAAAAAGACTAATAAGACTTGCATATTCACTCATAAGCCTCTAAATTGAATGTCACATACTCCCAGATAAGCATGTATAGTTGTAGATTTAATGCAAGAATATTCCATTAACATTCTTTATTGTGATTACGTATAAAAAACTATAAATATATATATATCACAACCACAGATGTTTAACTGAATACGTTTATTTTAAAAGGTGCCCTGCTCTTAAAACAAAGCTCAGCTAACAATGTTAAAATAAATAATAGCATAAAAGACAGTGCACATAACACTGGCTTCCAATAGTATACATTCTTAAAAAATACAATGCATCCTTGCTTAGTTTGGTCGCAAAAAGAAAAAATACAGAGGAAAACCTGTTGGTCCAGCATCTATTCTAAAAGAAGTTGAAGTTGAAGATAAAGAATCTGAAGGAGAAGAAGAGGAGGATGAGGATGGAGATCTGTCTAAATATAAACTGGATGAGGTAAAACAATCTTTATTCTGTATAGTATTGTATTATTGGCTAAAGCCATATGGCTGTCCTAACATATGGGCCTTTACATTTAGCTACTGTTAATTTATCCAGAACATGAGTATGAATCAGTGTGGAATCTAGCAGAACTACTGTTTACTTAATGTCTTCTGCCAGGCAGAAGTGTGACCTGGTTTTCTTTAGAGACACAAGATCACCAGATTGCCATGAGGAGGGAACCGCGTTACCTTGAATAATGTGTAAAGCATTAAGTTTCTATACATAAATGTTTAACATTTAATTTTGGAGCTCGGCATTTAATACCTTCTTGTAGGAGATAGTGGTAGGTGTTTTGTGAATGAAATGTGACTGAAAAAGCTAGAAACTCTTTATGATGCATTCTTTCTACAAAAACTCAAATTGAAAATGAAACATGCTGTAGAAAAGAGTGCACTAGGTGTGATGGTGTGATGCCGAATACAGAGGTGGCATCCATGAAATATAGTTCATATATGCATTCATTCTTTTGTGAACGCATAAAATAGTGAGATGTCTAGCTCAGTGGTTCCCAAACCGTGGATCCATGGCCCACGAGTGAGTAATGACAAAGTTTTTGCTGGGTTGCAAAACTGACAAGGCAGATTAGACTATGTGTATCAAGGGTTAAGCAACCTACTACTTGTGGAAAGCACTAGTGCCCAGTCATCATTATAGTCACAGAGGCTTGAGCAGCTGGTAAAGTGGAACTTTTTTAGGTGGGTCCCAATGCTAAAATGTTTGGGGATAACTGGTCTAGCTCAGGCTGCAGGTTTTGTTACAGTACAACTGATTTGGGTGAATGAAAAAGGAAAAACATTGTCTTGGAACACTGCGTTGGTCGTGCAGGAAATGTTCCCACTTAAATTGCATCTGTTTCATTAATGACATTTCTAACCTGTCTAACCTGATTTGCATATATTGGTTTATTCCATTGATTTATGCAGAATGAATGAGACTAGTTAGGCTGAAAGTGTCTGACTGATCCAAGATTGCCTAGTCAACTTCATAACCAAGCTGAGGATGCAAACCCAGGTCTCTCTTGATTTATACAGGCAGTTAACCCACAAAATTAAGCATGTAGTGACTTATTGAAGTGTGCTAGTTTATGACTGCTTTCCTAAGCACATTTAGGGCCCAGTCCTATCAAGATTTCCAGCACTGATGCAGCCACAATGCAGCTTTGCGATAAGGGAACAAAGCATCCGTGACTGCCCCTCAACTGCAGCGCATACCCTGTTGGCACAGCTGCATCAGCACTGGGAAGTTGGATAGAATTCGGTCCCTAGTAAGTGCAGGTACTTAATTGATGGTATTTACTGGGAAAAATGTGTTTATAATTGCACTGTAGGTTTTTTGTCTGTGTTAGGATATTTCAGGTGTCTCTTAAGCATTTGAGATGGGACAAAGAAGCATTTATAAAAACATTTAATCCAAAATGTTTTTTAAAATGTTTTTTAATGCTCGTTCCCAACTAACCTAGCTAATTATATTTTTCAGGATGAGGATGAAGATGATGCTGATCTCTCCAAATATAACCTTGATGCCAGCGAGGAAGAAGATTCTGCCAAAAAGAAGAAATCCAGGAATAGGCGCAGCCGTTCCAAGTCTCACTCTTCTCATTCACAATCTTCATCTCGCTCATCCTCCCACTCAAGTTCAAGGTCTAGGTCCAGGTAAACGGGTACAGGTCAAGGGTAACGCCAGACAAAATGTCAGTATCTAACTTTCTTTCTTTACATTTTTTTTTTGTGATTCGTTTTTTTCTTTTTTTAAAAAAAAGCAGT
The DNA here is from genome assembly GCA_029204185.1 of Lerista edwardsae. Lineage (NCBI taxonomy): Eukaryota > Metazoa > Chordata > Lepidosauria > Squamata > Scincidae > Lerista > Lerista edwardsae. The sequence continues at coordinate 12,142,954 of JAJKFI010000028.1, read as the reverse complement.
TTGAGTTAATCTAATAAATCTTGCATATCCAGTCTTGCATAGATTGCACTTAAGATGAGAAAATTGGAAGTGATCATTATATATTAGTTTGACACTGTGGTTGATTTTGGATTTTAACACTTACTTAGTGGCCAAGAAAACTGTAGTCCTGGTAGTATGACTGGCTGTATGGCATAAGTGTTTTAACCTACAGTCTCTAAAATACAATCTTTCATTTTGGGATTTATTTGAGAAATTGCTATGAGTGGAACAAACACAGGGTTTCTGTATTCTTTTTTTTCCTTATCAAACTTTTCATACACCTAACTTTTATTTACACTTCTTTATCTCATCAGAAGCCCTAGTGTCTCTTCCATTTTCTGTGGTGTTTGCTGGAAGCACTGTATAAGTGGTGATTCCTTCTAATGTTATGACTTTTATCTGTCTTTAAAGACTAGATTGGATAGTAATTGGCATTTTAGCTATCAGAGTTGATATTTTTCTCCTTTTATATTCTTTACATGTTATAAATCATCTTCAGTAATCAGAAACAGTTTCCCAGAACTGTTTATTTTATCTAAACCTGTAAAGCAATTAAACTTTCAGTTGAAATTTCAGAAAAATTTGGTTAAAAATACTTTAGTTTCTTGATATTCCAGTACCTTTGAGTGCTATTTAATCCATAAATAGAATTTTAGAAAGAAATGTAATTAAATGTTAAATCTGATTCGTAGTGCTTACATGCTTTGCGTGTAAATTTTCTGTGGACACTATTAAGTCTACAAAATACAAATTTTTTTCTCAACTTGAAATGAAGCTGTAAATCAATAGTTCCCAAACTGTGCATCACAAGGCACGCCCTGGAGCATTCCCTGGACCAGGGAAGCCTGTTACCCAGCAGCAACTGTTGTGCATTATAGTATAATGCAGCATGAGCCTAAAAATAGCAGCAGGAGGCTCAGCATGGTGGACAAAGTTGGTACACGCAAAAACTGGGCACTTGGAAAAAGCTTGCCCGTGCTGGCCTCCACTACTATTTACTATTTATTATTATTTCTGGTCGATGAACCTGGAAATAAGTGGCCAGCGGCATCATTGCATGATACAAAATGCATCACTGCTATTCACTTCCCAGTTGGAGCGCTGGGAAAGGATGTCACCAGCCAAGAAAGTTTTGGAAGCAGTGCTGTAAATATATCTCTTAAAAATTCATTTAATGTGGAACTATATAGGGAAAACACTCAGTCAATTAATATTGCCTGTATCTGTGGCTACAGTATTCCTACTAGACTGTTTTTCTGGTCCCTTCCTCGTATCTCACCACAGCAACAGGTATTTGCCCAGAAAACGTTTTCCAAAAAGTTAGTTGACCGTTCTAAATAGCTTCTGCTAGAAGCTGCCATTTTAAAGTGGAAAAGATCTCCTGTGGGTATGCATGTGGAACTTTTGGAATCACATCCTGAAAGTATGGTACCTGAAAGAGAACCTCATAATATTTTTTTAACTCATAGTAATGCTGCACATGATACATAATCTAAATTATTATAGTTTGGACACCAACAATTGGTAAATATATTCGGAAATGATTTTTCATGAGTTATTTGAAAATATGTTCTGGAGCCTGCAGAAGCAGAATGGGCAGGCAATAGAATGTTAAATGTCTTGTTTGAGCCCTTGGCTAGAACTTTACGCAGAGATTGAGTTACACCATTTTTATACCATTTTTGTGTTGGCTGAAAGGCACTAAGGATATAAAAGTTTGGAAAAAAATGATTGAAGTAGTCATTGTAGGACTCATTGATATATCAGAATTGAAACTCATTACAACTTGCTTTTGAAGTATATATCATTTGAACTTAATATTTGAAGTAGCCTTCTGATCTTTAAAATGATTTGTCCGTCTTCTGCTTCTAGAACTGAATTCTGAATTGTGAATACACTTTGAAGTTTTTAACATTTGTAAATGGATCAGAGTCAGTAGATACCATTTAAACCCTAGTTCAAAATAAATGTATTGCTATCAGTTAGGATCCAGCAAACCCTGAAACTAATTATCTGAGCCCAAAAGGACTTCTGACCATGTATTCTTTTAACGCAGCCACCATACTAGATGATGCGCCTTGGAGGAGAGCTAAAGCTGTTTGATAAGGCCTTTGGGGTCAGCTGTTCAAAGAGTCAAGTTTTGCTCTTGACGCAAGAGGCTCTTTGGATCTGGTTTTTGAAGATACTATATGCAAATTTTGTGTGCTGCTGTAAAGGAGATGCATTATTCATTTCGAAAATGAGTTGCACACACCCCCTTAATTCATTATTTTCTGTTCACCAGAAAAATGCTTCATGTTGTTTCAGGTCAAGAAGCTCTTCCAGTTCAAGGTCAAGATCTCGTTCTACTTCCAGAGAACATTCTAGATCTCGTGGTTCGAAATCAAGGTGAATGAGGTAGCAGCCTCTCTGCTTGTCAGAGAGAGATTTTAAAAGGAACCGGAAATCACTATTTGAAACTTTCCAGTCATTCTTTTCTTATAATGCAGATTTACCCAAAACTAATGATCAGTTGAAAAAAAAATTCTAGTAAGTGAAATATTCACTTAAATAGAATAGTATTTATCCTATTAAATAATCTATTTTGTACTAATAGTACAAAAGGCATTTAAGATTACAGTTTTGTCTTTATTGTTTTTTTTGTCAAACTCTTCAACTTTAGACAGCTTTGTGTGTATGCAGCCTTTGTCCTCGAATGCTTCCTTCAGGTGTGCAGTATTTTTTCAAGGCTGATCTTAAATCCTTAATCTGAATTTAATCTTTGAAGTGGCCAAAAATAAACAAAGCTTCTGTATTCTTATTGCTTGCTTGATTTTTCAAGAATAATTGGTAGTGTGCTGAATTCATTTCTGTGCCTATTGGCATACTGTTCTTCCTATGTTTAAAAAAAAAGTTAGAAAAGTAATGCACTGAGAATTTTTCTCAATTTGTCCTGAGGAAGTCTATGGAAACGTGCTTGTGGCTAATACTATTTAGCCAATATATCTGAAGACTGAGTCTACCCTCTTTTCATAGGGCTTAACAAACTTCTCTTTCTCCCCATCCGCTCCCTTTTCCCTGACATGCATAGGGGATGGAATGTCTGTGAGCTTTGGAGCCCACTTGACTTGTCCTAGCAGAGTGGAAGAGCTTGCTGTGATATGGGAGGTGCACACACCTTCTGCCTGGAATCTTGCTTCATGTACATCGAGCAGGGTCAAAACAGGGCTTACAGGATCATAGATTTGTAATCGGCTGTTATATGCCACATGTCTGTGTTAAATGGAGGACAGCATGCAGTAAAGAATTCAGTCTTTCCTCTGCTGCAGAGGTTATAGAAGTGCTGCATAGAACTTCATTTGTGCACTGTCTATCCAGTCCAGAACTGTGTTTGACAATAGCGGACAACCAGATGCCTCAAAGATGGTCACAAAGAATCAATAAGGAATGGCCTTGCCCTTGCAGACAAATTGATCTGAAATGTTAAATGCTTTGCATGCTTTCAAACCTTTTAGATACTTCATTGTTAATGTGCGCGTTATGTTGAATATGTATCTAGTACACATGTGCAGTCCTGCATATGTGTGTAAAGGATCATGGTCATTGGACTGATCTTCTGGAACTTTACCAGAAGCCTGTTTTCAGAGGTCTGTGATAACATTTATACAACCTTTTAGAAGTTTAAACTAATTATCAAGCTTATATCAATTAGATTTTATAGGTCAGTTCCTCATCTGCTCATCTCTCATTTCAGTCTACTATAGCCTGATGAGCAAGAGAGAAACCTATTGAGCATGTCGATACTTCTAAATTTTAGTCAGTTTTGCTTATTACAAGGTCAGGTCTAGTCAGTCTATGTATGCATAGTTTGGCCACAGTTCCATGCTTCAGAAACTCTGCTCTAAACCTGTTGAGTTCTAATTCCTTATTAGCACAGCAGTAAGTATTTATGCATATCTGATTCCATTTTATGAGTTTGTATTGCTTGCTCTGTGTTATATTTGCACTAAGATTGTCCGATTTTCTTCATAAAGATCCAGCTCCAGGTCCGTCAGGGGTTCTTCAACCCCAAGAAAAAGATCTTATTCAAGCTCTCATTCATCATCTTCTCCTGAGAGAAGCAGAAAGAGAAGCCGATCTAGATCTTCATCTGCTGATCGCAAAAAAAGGCGAACGAGATCACGGTCACCTGAAAGGTTTGGGTTTCTGTAGAATAAGAATGGTTGTTCTTTGAAATGTTAAATATACTAGGAGAAGAGAATGTTTAGGTATTGTGTGTGTGTGTTAAGGTAGCTGTCTTCATTTTTATAGATTTTATTTTGCCTTGCTCCATCATTTTTTGTAGGATACTTTAATGCTATTGGCCTTTATAATAAATATATTCATAATATCAGGAAAAAATATTTTTAGAAGTCTTGACGTAATCATGGCACTGTAAAAAAAGACATTTACAATTGAAAGTTCATATTTTTATGAATTGTTTACATAAATGAAATCCATATAATTACATCCACATCTCATGTACTTCCCCATCTTTTTTTCAAGTTTCCTTCCCCCTGCCCATGAAAGTCATAATTATGAAAACTTATTTGTTCGCATGCCTTCTCCCTTTTATATCTTACAGACATCGCAGGTCATCGTCTGGATCTTCTCATTCTGGCTCCCGTACAAGTTCTAAAAAGAAATAATCTATTAAAACACACACCAAAAGTGTAGTCCAGTGCATGAGACATTTTAAAAAGAAGTTAGTGTCTTACTTGGTCAGAAGTGCTAAATCCTGCTAGTAGAGGTGCATGTTTAATGGAAAACTGCAGCTGTTTTAATTCATGAAACAAAGCATAATGAAATATGTTAAGCCATAAATTGACCCCAGAAAGGTGAGTAGTACGAGTTGTTTTAATATCATTTTTGAAAAAGAGGGTTTGAATTTGTCCAAAGAAAAATCTCCCCCTCCTCCCAAAAAATTTAAGTATTGAAAGCTCCAGCTAAAGGAGCTTCTGAGTAAGCAGAGAGTTTGTTTTCTACCCAAGTGGGGAAAGAATTCCCTTCTCTGGTAAGAAAGGTCTGAGCAGATATGTTAGCTGCCTTATGTCATTTCTTGGACATCCAGCAAACAAACACTGTATAGTTTTGTGCTATGTATGGCATCTGTGAGTCCTTTCTTAAAGGCATGATGTTGAGGTAGATTCAGAGGTATGTAGGTTCAGCTTCACAAGTTCTGGACCCTTGATGGCCTTGTTTTATCTCATTACAAGCTGTACTGTCACTGATAGATTCAACATATAAAGCCTAATTCCAAAGGAATCCATGGGGTGTTTCATGGATGCCATGGCTTTTCAGATCCTTTCCTGCTTTTACCTTGCTCCTCCTCCCCCCAATCCACTCCTGAAGCACTGTTGAGTCAATCAGTATAGTGTGAGGGTGTATAGCCGGAATGAAAAACCAGTGTGCATCCTCTTCCTCACCCATGTCTGCAGAATCTTTCTGGATCCTGCTGAAAACTGTGCAGCTCGTGCATGGTTACAGAGGAATTAGAAAGAAAAAAACTATAATGAGCCAGACCACCGATTTGTTTCATATAGTCTTTTACAAAGAAATGGCAATACAGAAATGGGTTACTGTAAGTTAATAAACAATGTTTAATTTGGACTGGTGAAAGATTTATAATCCTTGCAACAAATGCCATGTCAAAAATATAAATAGTGGAGCAATCATTGCAAGTCTTTTTGGACTATTGCAAATTTATGGCTTAAAATGCTTCATGAAATTTAACTAGCAATATTTGTTAAATGCTGACCATTCTTAAGCTCCGTTTACTTTGGAGAAGTGTGTGTTATCTTCAGTGTGACATCCCAAGGTAAGTATGCTAAGAGAGAATAGTGGTTCTAGCAAAGAAGCAAAATATCTTCAGCTACTTTCATATTGTAGAGTTCATTGTGGACATCTGCTTTCTAAAGCAAACTGTACAAAGATAAACAGAGTAACACTAGTGTTATGTTTTCTTCCGAAGAACAGCTTTGATTTCTTTTGGGTTGATCAAGACAAAGCAAAATGTGTTTGCTGTATTTTGGATATTTTTTGCAGAAAAAAAAATTGCCCTGCAATTTTTCCTTTATTGCTTTCTCTCAAGTATTTGATTTTCTCTTTTGTGTTTTTTGCTAAATGTAGCATAGATTGCACAAGAACAAATAGTCTCTTGTAACTGTGCCTCTGACTTCTTGAAAGTCTCTTTACTAAATTGTGAAAATCAGACATGCTAGATGCTCCATGTTAAAGTTAGCTCTTCTTGTGCTTTGTATTCCTAAGTATTGTACCGGACATAAGTTTTTAAACTCAGCAAATGGTAGGCTAGATATGACTAAGGAAAATTATGGTTTCATTTGGCTTGAATTAAAATGTACTGGATTGTTCTAAGAAAATATTCTGTAGATGTATGTAAATAAAGCATGTTACTCAAATATGGTACTTGTATTTACTTGTATATTAACTACACTCATCTGAATGACTATTTTGTAATTGTAACACTGTATATATTCAAAGAGTGTTTTATCTCAGTAGGTTTGGGCATATACTAGATGTAATCTTGTTTGGATTTAAAGTAGTCTTCCACATTATATTTGGATCAATTTATAATTGACTTCCAGAATACTGTGCTATGTTCTAAATGTATCACTCTGAATAGGTGTATATGCAGCGTTCCCAAAAACCATTTGTTACATGTTAAAAATGAAGATGAAATAGGACATTTTCATGCACAGCATAAAGTGGAAACTAATATCTAAATCTGAAGAAAAGATTTATATTTGCACAGGAGGCCCCCATATCAGCTGATATGATTCAATTGTCTCTGGATCTGCTCCTCCTTAATGTAGTTTAGATCCTTACCAGGACAAAACTGTTCTTCCTTAAACGTCGATCAAGTCTTTTCAAGCATTCAGGCTGCCGGGGGCCTACTGTGCATTGCTATAAGCTTGAATGTATATAGTAACCTGAATAAGAACATTGTTTGCCTTGATAAAAATTTTAAGTATATTGTGGGGTACAGGGTTGATGAGAGACAGGGTTTCCATAGCTGCGGGGGTGGGTGGGGCTGGAACGGATTATCTATGTAAAATCCTTCAGGTTAGAGTGGGATGTTGCCAAAACTCTTTGAATGACAAGATCAAGTTATTGAAACTAACACCAAAAATAAAATTCACATAATGTAAAAGCAAACCAACTGATATAAAATGAACCGGTGCATTGTTGCCTACTTAAACATTCAAACATTGGTCCTGCAGAGCATCCCCTGGAAGGGAATTCATAGCTCAGATGCTGTGTCTGAGAAGGCCCTTGGTTTGCGTTTCTGCCATTAGGCAGTGAGACCTGAAGCAGCTCACTCGAAATGATGGTACCCAGTGCAGATGGAAAAGTACTAGAGCCCTAAAGAGCAGATGTGTACCTATAGGGAGATCACAGCACTAAGTTTTGCAAGCAGTTACTCCCCCTTTTAATGGCAGAAAATGAGGAAGACCTAAAGAACCTTCTGATGAGGGTGAAAGAGGAAAGTGCAAAAATTGGCTTGGAGCTCAACATCAAAAAAACTAAGATCATGGCAACCACTCATCACTTCCTGGAAAATAGAGGGGGAAGAAGCAGTGACAGTTTATTTTCATGGGCTCCAAGATCACTGCAGATGGTGATTGCAGCCATGAAATTAAAAGATGTTTACTTCTTGGGAGGAAAGCTATGGTGAACCTAGACAACTTAATAAAAAGCTGAAACATCACCCTGCCAACAAAGGTTTGCATAGTCAAAGCTATGGTTTTCCCAGTAGCAATGTATGGCTGTGAGAGCTGGACCATAAGAAAGGCAGAGCGCCAAAGAATAGTTGCTTTTGAATTATGGTGTTGGAGAAGACTCTTGAGAGTCCCCTGGACTGCAAGGAGATCCAATCCTACAGAAATCCTACAGAAAGTCAATCCTACAGAAAGTCAAGCCTGATTGCTCCCTGGAAGGACAAATCCTGAAGCTGAAGCTCAAATACTTTGGCCACCTCATGAGAGGAGGACTCTTTAGAAAAGACCCTCATGGTGGGAAAGACTAAAGGCAAAAGGAGAAGGGGGAACAGGATGAGATGGTTAGTGTCACTGAAGCAATAAGCATGAAATTGAGCAAACTCCGGAAGCTAGTGGAGGACAGGGAGGCCTGGTTTGCTGTGATCCATGGGGTCACAAAGTGTTGGACACGAGTTAGCGACTGAACAAAGAACAACACCCCCTTTGGAACCAGCATAGCCTCCATTTTGATCTAGCTGCTAGGGATGGCCCTGAAGAGGGGCAGCAGCTTCTTGCAAAACTTATATTAGGGCTGTGATTCCCCTCTGTACACCTGCTAGAGAGGCCTTGGGCTGCTGTATTCTGAACCACCTGATGTTTCTTGCCTATTTTTAAGGGCCGCCTCAAGTAGAACATGATGATCCAGTTGTGATGCAATTAGGGTGTGGATCATTGGCTAGATCTTCAGAAAGGAAGACTGACTGGTACACTAACATAAGCAAGGTAAGCTGCTGACCATACATGATCCCTGGTTTTTCAGGGTTAAAGCTGGGTCCATAAGCACTCCTAACTTATGAACCTGGTCATTCCACAGGAGCACAATCCTCTCCAGAGCAGGCTACAAACTTAAATCTGGCTCTGCTGCCATACCAGTCAACTGTCTTGTAAAGTGGTCAGACAGTGCTACTGTTCCTTCTCTGGTATCGTAGGGCCAAAATGAAATTGACCTCTCACCATATGAATAGCTGCAGTGGGTGACTCACCAGTGATACAATGGTGATGGAGAAGCAAGACTCCTTCCATTCCAGTGCCATTACAAGGTAGGCTCTAAAGTGCATTACATTTGGTTCAAGTAGTCTTCTCTCATGCCTGTTGTCGTCCTGTTTCATTGCCCACAGCCCCCCTCTAAACAAGGGAGCTTGGACTCTTAGCAGCAATTGTGCCTATTGCCTGGGTCACTTTCCCATATGCCAGAGGTTCCACAGGACCACCATCCAAGAAGACAAAACCCTCGGCTACGGATGGACCATGCTAATCTGCCTTCTACCTCATTGAAGTCTGGAGCCAGAAAAAAGCCTTAACAGTTTCAGCTCATGCTATTTCAGCTCAGGGGGACAAATCTTCACAGGCACAGAGCATTGTTCTGTAAAGCAGCAAATACAAAATCCACTGTGTGCCCCACCATGAGAGTGGGTCCAGATATAAGGTGGGACATACACAGTGTTTATGAACTCTTGCACTACAGCAGGTTACTTTTGGCAGGGATGTTAAAAAACCCCAGAACAAGTGCCTACCTAGGGGGAAAATGTCCCTGCTGCGACAACCTTCCCCAGCTCAAACGGAGACTGGAGAGGGAGTACTATGGTGTCTCAGTCACAAACAAGTGCAAACGCTCAACGGTTACACAGGCCATCCCATTCCCCTACCCTTACTTGCTGCAGAACAGGGAAAGCTGACACTGGCACTGTTCCTGGCTTCTCATGGGGTTCGTTTGACATGGAGTAAAATGTTTGCTACTGCAATAATGTCCCCTTACCCTAAATTATGATTGTTTCCAATTCGCATAATTTAAAATCAAAGCTGTTTAGGAGCTAGTGCGCTTCATGAAAGTATTTCTCCTTACTGTACTGGCCGCGGTTTGTGGTGCCTGCCTGCCTAGGGAATTAATTTTATTTCTCAGACCGCGCAGCTCTCGTTTCTGAAAAGGCGGCGGGCGATTCCTTGGTTACATGGAGTACAACCGCTGTCCGCACATGGTCCATGGCGAAGGTTTTCGCCGCTAGATGGCGGCATTGCTTCTCGACGCTTTTGCGGAATCCCGGAGCAGGTCGCGGGTTCGCTTGTTCGACGCCTCGCTCGCAGAGACTCAACGCCTGTTGCTCCTTTGCCGCGACGAATTCCCCCTTCACATCTGTGCCGCCGCCGCCACCCACCACTTACTGACGGGGGGCGAAGCCGCAGCTCAGCATATAATATAATAGTTGTATAAGAAAGTGGAAGATCATCAGCCAACCGCTTCTCGCCCGGCGGGGGAACTTCGTACAGAAACAAAGAACACGAAAAGAGTCTGCAGAGTCGCCGCTGCCGCTGCTGGGACACAAGCGGAGTTTGAATGTGCAGAGCGCCGCTTCTTGGGGGTTATCGCCGCCGCCTGTCTTGACGCGCAACTTCTTCCTCTCCGTCCATCCAGAGGCGCCTCTGGCAAACCGGAATCGACGCGCCTGTTGGGGGCAGGCGCCACCGCCGCCCCTCCGCAGAGTGGACTGCGCCTTCCTGGCTGCCCTGCCCAGCCGAGCGCGAGAGGCAGCCCCCTCTTTCCCCGGCGGAATCAATGAAAGTGCCGCGAGCCGCGCGGGGCTCCGCCTCCTCGGCCTTATAGAGGGGCGGCTCGCCCTGTCTCGCTGCGCTGTGCACTGTACGCGGGCCGGGCCGGGCGATCGCCGCACCATGCGATGGAACGGGGCCGCTCTCCTCCGCCCGCACCTGGCTCTGCCGCCGCTGCTGCCGCCCTTCTCGCAGCAGTCAACCTGACTCCCTGCGAGCTTTGCGAGGGGGCGCGGCTCAACTCCACGCTTGCCATGGCTCTGCTCCTCGGCACCTCCGCGGGCCAGGACAGGGGCAGCAACGCCACGGCGCGCCCGGAGGAGGAGTGCGGCTCCGTCTCGATCGTGTTCCCCCTGACCATGATGATCACGGGCATGGTGGGCAACGGGCTGGCCATGCTGCTGGTGTACAGAGCCTACCACAAGAAGGAGAACCAGCGGAAGAAGTCCTTCCTGCTCTGCATCGGCTCCCTGGCCCTGACCGACCTCACCGGGCAGCTCTTGACCAGCCCGATCGTCATCTCGGTGTACCTGGCCAACAGGAAGTGGGAGGAGGTGGACCCTTCGCGGCACCTCTGCGCCTTCTTTGGCTTCTCCATGACTGTCTTCGGGCTGTGCCCCCTCTTCATCGCCAGCGCCATGGCCATCGAGCGGACTCTGGCCATCCGGGCGCCTCACTGGTACTCGGGCCACATGAAGACGAGGGTGACCAAGTCCATCCTCCTCAGCGTGGGGCTGGCCATCTTCGCCTTCGCCCTCTTGCCCATCCTTGGCGTAGGCAAGTACACGCTGCAGTGGCCAGGCACCTGGTGCTTCATCAGCACGCGGGACGGCGAAGGTCCCCGGGTGGGGAACATCGTCTTTGCTTCGACCTTTGCTTTCTTGGGGCTCTTCTCCCTGGTCGTCACTGTGGCATGCAACGTGGCGACCATCATCGCTCTGGTCTGTCGCTGCCGGTCTAAAAGCTCCGTGTCTCAGTCCAGGAGCCAATGGGGCAGGATCACCATGGAAACACTGATGCAGCTGCTGGGGATCATGTGTGTCCTCTTTGCCTGCTGGTCCCCACTCTTGGTAGGTTGTCTGCCTCTGTTCCGTGACTTCATTGAAGACCGCTGTTAAAAACCGCCTGCACAGAAACCTGAGCGTGTGTGCTCAGAATCAAATGAGCAAAAGGTTCCTTTTTTGAAAATACATCAGTATTGAAAATGCACCATGTATTCTGGTCTGGGCATTCACGGAATTTGAAATATTTTGGCAAGGAGGGGAATGAGTAGCCAGAAGGGAAATAGAAACAGAAGGTTCTACTTTCTACCTGCCTATAGTTTCTGTGCTCAGTAGATTAAAGTTCACATATTTTCCAAAGAATGCCTTGGTCTGGGGGGGGGGGAGAGAGAGAGAGAGAGAGAGAGATGGCATTCTGGCCAGATAAAGCTTTTATCTGGAACCAGTTTTTGTAGGGGGGGCACTTCATGCAATGTGGGATGTGTAACTAATCTTATTTTAGATTATTTCAATTGATTTTGAAAATAAGTGCAGTCTGCAGCTCCCTGATCGCTTCAGACTGAAGCCAGACAATTTTGTAAAGGGAATTGAAAGTGGCTTAAGAGAGAGAGAATTTGGCATCTCATTGCATGCGCCTGCATTTCGTTTGATCATACAGATTTTGCGGGGTTTGGGCACAAAAACGCTCTGCACCACATGTGAAAGTGGGCGGGGCGCACACCACAAGTTCGGGCTCAAACTGATTTCCACTCCTTTTGTCTCCCGCCCAGTAGACTTCCAATGGGATTTGCCTGTTGCGGCAAGACTAGCAAAGATTCTTGTTGCACCTTTAAAGACAAACGTCGCTTATATTCTTATTAGCATAGAGAGAACGAGATGTACTTGAAGTGTTTCTCAGTGCAAGGGAATGCATTTCACTCGTCTCCTGTTCCACGGGCGAGAAGAAGACAGACTTCTTCGGGACCCGCCTTCCTCTCCCTCTGGGTGGGCTGTTGGCTTCGTGCCAGCATGGCAAATCCCGCACTGGGCACGACCTCTATACCTAGAAGGGGGCAGGCAGGGCTCTACCCACGGCTCCAGTCGGCGAAAGGCGCCCCTGGTGGTGGCACCGCGCTCTGTCCCCGCTGCTTCGGCTTCCCAAGCCCTTACCTCGTATCAGCACCTTGTAGCATAACTTCCGCCAGCCGTCTCTTTGCCGCCTTTTCCTTCGCTTCCGTCCACCTCATGTTTCCCGGGCTCCCTCAGTTCAGCTTCTCGGCCTCGCCTGTTTCCCCACTCACTGCGGAGACGTAGCTCTCCTCGGAGCTTGCCGCTGCTGCTTCCGCCGGGGCAGAGGCACCCGCGCTCTACGCTCGAGCCGCCCCTTGCCGCGGGCAGGGTGGAGGCGCGCGGTGCCTCTGGGCCGGCGGAGGGCGAGGAGAACGAGAGCGGCGCGCCGGAGCCTGACGGGGTCCTACACTTGCTGTCATCATAGAACTCGGGGTGGTTGTTGAGGAGTCCCAAGAGATCCCCGGTCCAGTGGCGTTCCTAGAGGGGGGGCAAAATGCAACGTTCTGCAGGATCTGCGGCTGCGCATGGCTGTGAAGGTGAGGCGGAGGGGCCGTTTACTCAGCTCAGCCTCCTGCAAAACGTAGCATTTTGCCTCCCTTCTAGAAACGCCGCTGTCCCTGCCCAGGCATTGACAAAGCCTAGACCGGCTTCGTTGAGCGAAGTGGGGCATCATGTGCCCTCCATCCACAAATCTGGTAACTGCCTTCAGTTACCACAAGAGCCTTGTGGATCAGACCAAGATCTGCCTTAGGAATAACTGTTTAGAATTGATCAGTGCGGAATACCAAGTTAGTTGCAGGCTAATTAAATGTGTCAGAAGAAGTGGGGCAGGCGGTGCATACTTCAGGTAGCAAAGCAGGTCAGGTGGTATCCTTGCCTAAGAGCAATTTGCTGTAAACATGTCATGATCTCTATGCTGCTTGTGCCAGTTTCCTACAAAATGGGGGTAGGGCGAGCATGTTGTGAGTGGGCAAGGGAAGGTGTGAACCATCCACCTTTCCACGCTCCCTCCCAAAGCAGCTTCTCTCCAACACTTGTTCTCCAACAGGGTTATATCGTTGCTCTTCACCACCTGGAGACATTGTTGGTCAAAAGCATGGCGACTAAGAGCACAATCCTAAATTCTGCTGGATTGGCGAGGCCGGTGGGCGTGCACCAAATCCAGCACATCTTAGGTGCGCTGGGGAGCCTTCCCAGGGCACAGGTGCGTTGGTCTCCTTGCCGCAGGGGAGGCTCCGGTTGCTCCATGGTGTTCCACCTGCTATATCGAGGTGCAGGTCCGAGGAAGCTGTGTGGCCCAAATCGGTGCCCCCGCATCGGAGCTAGTGATGTTACATCAATGCTACAATGTTGCATCGATGCAATGTGGGGCATAGAATTGGGCCCCAAGATTCAAGCACTCCTCACACACATTCTCCCACCCACATTCTACACTTTAAATAGCCATCACCACTTGACAGGAAATCAATGCAATTTTGACACATGGGTCTGATGCTAGGTACTTAATTTGACTGGACTTTAAGTAGTTCTATATTAGGCTGCTCTAGCAAATAAATATATACCAGTGTTGAAATATTTTGCTCCCTGTTTGTACAGCTCCACAAATATAATCATTCAGCTAAACATTTCGCTTTTTCTTGTTCCAATGGTACATCCCAAACAGATTCCCACTCCTGTAACCTCCAAAGCAGTTGTTCCTACTACTGACAGTAGAAAAACTGTATACATGAACAAGAAGAACAAAATGTCACTCTTAGCATATTCCTCCCCCCCTTAAGACAGATGGCATTTTTCCATTTATTTTTATGCATTTTTAATCTGCTGGGTGTTTTTTTATTCCTCAAAGGAACTAAGGGCAGTATATGTTTTTCTCAACTCACCCACCATTTTTTTCCACACAACATCATCATGAGATTGGATAGGCAGCAAAATAGTGAGCTTCAAAGCTGATCAAGCGTTTGAATCTACATTTCCCTGATTTGAGTTTTATTTGGCACTGAATCACACAGGCTGCCAGTGCCTTGTTTGTGCAAGGGGACACTCGGAGGGAACAAAGCAAACCATTTTTGGGTGTAGCTAAGAGCAATGTTTATCATATCCCTCTCCCCCATACTCTGGAAACAGTCCAATATGCTGTGCTCAGATGGCCCCCTCTGTTAAGTGGCAATGGCACAGATCACATGCCCATCTCCCTAGAGATAGGCACATGGAGAGCAGATTTTCATGCACAACTCATACAGAGTGAATTGTTTGAGTACTAAGGCAATAGAGCACTAAAGAAGATGGAAGTCTCTAGAGAAGATATAAGGGAGTTCTTGGTGAGGGAAGGCATTGTGGGAGTTGTGTTTCTGTCCCTTGTGTTCTGTGATGCATCTTCTTGGACCAATGGTGACTTACCTTTATTGTCCCCTTCCCACTAATGACTTTTTTTGATGCTGAAAGGTAAACAACCCTACTAGTCATACCATGCAGCACTGCTAATGGAGCGCATACTGCATGACCAGACAGGCATCTGGTTGACAATATGTCTCCTTGGACCCATGTCAACTATTTTGCTGGTGTAAGTCTGAAAAGGCACAGGGACATGTCTGGGATGAGAAAGGGGGATAGGGTAGGATAATGCATGTGTTGCTGCTGCTGAGATCCACTCCCTCCCCTAACTGACCCAATCCTCCCCTAAACTGTCTACAATTTGCCCCCACTGTCACCGTACCTGCTCTGGTGCTGCTTAGATGGGCTGTTGGTGGGTCCATGGAGTCTTCACCCATATCTGCATTTTATTGTGGCAGAGGAAAACATTACTCAAGAACACCAGAGCAATCCATGGCTGGGGATTTAGGTACTGACTACATAGCTTTCTAGCTGCTCGATTGTGTTTGACTTTCCTTTAGAAGTAGAATTCTTTGATGTCTTGAAGGAAACACAAGTGGGATTAGGAGGATAATTTAATACGAACAGAAAAGATATCCTTTGTTTTGAGATTATTTGCCATCTTTCACATTGCCCATGTACTTGTGGATTTGCCTCTGGACTTGTGGATTTCACTGAAGGTGCAATCCTAACCTGAAGTTAGGCCAGCACAGTTTGGCAGGTACAAGGGACACCATAAAGTATGTTTGGACCACTCTTGGAGTCAGAGAGGCCAGCACACAGATGTGCGTCATCCTCCCTGACTCCGAAAGTGGTCCAAACGTGCTTTACAATGGCCCTTGTGCCAGCCAAACCTGGCTGGCCTAACTGTGCCAGCCCAATTCCAGGTTAGGATTGCAATCTGAGAAGCACCTACCTGTCTGCTTTGAATTTGAAGCACTTCATTGCTCTTCTTGCTTGTTATCATAACCTGTACCTTTTCCCTGTTTTTGTTGGGAGCTAGAGGAAAAGCGTATTGGTTTTACTACTTCAGGGTCTGAGATTTGAGGAGAAATAGTTGCAACAAAACTCAATGGTCGGTGGTAATAGTTTGGGTACTGTTTGAGAAACCATCTGACTTCTGGCATAGTCACTGTAAGTGGGCTAATAAAATGAAAGCAACCGGTGCTACTCATGCCATGGGGGATTTGCAAAGTGTTATGAAGCAAGGAGGTGAAAATGAGCAATATGAAATTCAAGTCCATTTTTACAGCCTTTTCCTTGAATTCTGTGAAGTGCATGACAAAGCTACAGCCAATTATCTTCTCAAGGATTCCTTCTTAACTTCTGCCAAAAGGTTTGTCTGTCCACATAGGGAGAATTTCTGACAGAAATATACAGTGGCTTAAGTTACCTTAAGGCTTGATGTGTTCCATTGGATACCAGCTGTCAGTAGAAAACCTGTGGCCATAGAAAACATTAGATTGATAGCAGGCAATGCTCCATTACCTTCAACACCAAATGTGCTAACTGGAGGAAGACACTTAAATGTTGTGTGTTTTTATGCTTCATCCCAGAATGCCCCGACTTTTCAACTAGGTCCAAATAATATGGGCATCTTTGCCATCTGCTGCATCAGAGGTGATTTCATATAAGGAGAAATAGTTCAGGGTGTTGATTGCCATTCATTGACTCAAGCAGAAGAGGCTTTTAAAAATCCTTTTCATCTCTCCATATTTGTTATCCTGGAAAATCTTGACAACTCCTCACCTCATCCTTTAAGTCTGCTGTGGTTGTTAACTGGGCTATGTGGATTTGAAATATCCAAATTGAGTCCCAAACAGAGACTTGTCAGTTCATTCAAGGTCAGGGGTCTAGAACAAAGTAAGGAAGAAACAAACAAACCTGAAAACGATTAAAAACCTCATTCCACAGTAGCAAATACTTTACAATTGTCCTGATCAAAATTAGGTAGACTGGGTAGGTGTAAAATAAGGGACCAGTAAGGAAGAATTTCATGATTGTTCGTTGGGCTACTTTTCATGACAATCCTTAAAGCACTTGAATTTGTTACTTGAGGACAATTAAATCTGAACTTGAAAAACTTGTGTAACAAGACTTGTAGAGCTAGATTGGGGTCTCTAAACTTTTTGGCATGAGGGCCACGTCATATATCAGACATGGTGTAGAGGGCCGGAAAATATATTAATAATAAATACATTGAGAACCAATGTGCTGAGAGTTCGATTGTATACAGTAAGGGAGTGGGGTGGGTATATACCGCATTCAGCCACTAGAGGTGCTGAATGTAATGCAGTGTGATGGAATCATTCCATTCCATTCCATTCCATTGCATTCAGCCCTTCTAGTGGCTGAATGTGGTATATACCCGTGCTGGGAGAACCAGAAGTGCATCCTTTGAGCTTTTAGCCTCAAGAGGCTGGGGAATCGCGTTGCCACACAAAGGTAAGAAATGCAATCTTGGCACCTTTTTAAGGCATTTAAGGTGTGACCATGGTATCCATAGGAGGTTCTGGGACAGAACCCCAGTGGATACCGTGGTTGCACTGTATTTATCCCCCATCGCAGGTTGCTGTGGGCCGGAACACTGAAATTTCCTCAGCACATGCCGAGGGCAGATTGGGAGGGGCAGATTTGGCCCTCGGGCCAAGGTTTGGATATGACACCCCTGAGCTAGACCACAGTCCAAAAGACTGTTAAGCATATTGTGAGATATATCAGAAGACTTAAAAGTCTTCTTCACAAATAGTTTGGCATGAGCACGCGCGCGCGCACACACACACACACACACACCAGTGCCTGAGGCAGTCAGGTCACTTCCTCCTCTGCTATCACAATTCTAGGCTGCCATCCTTCATCTCCGCACTTTTCTAGCTTTCCTGCTAAAGAGTGGAAAGTAGTTTAGGAACAGGAAGAGGAGACTGAACCATTAAGGCGGGGGGGGGGGAGAATCTGCGACTGACAGCTAGCAGAGGTAGTGGATGAGTGAGAGATCTGCATGTGGTGCTCCCACAACTGCCCCAATCTACTGCTGATGTGATTGCGTAGCCTGCATGGTTCTTGCCACTTTCTCACATGGTGTGTAACAATACAAACAGGGGAAATGGCAAAGTAGCATTAAGGCGCTAATTTAAATTGTTGATTGGCAGCTCTAAGTGTGTGTGTGTTTAATTTACTAAAATTATTTATTTGCATCACAGTCAGGACCAGAACATTCATATGTTTTATCTTTGGAGAGGCCAGTACTGAATTGCTGTAAATGATAGTGTTAGCTAGGGAAGAGAAGGGAAGCTGCTGTAGTACAATCAACAAACTTGCTTATAGCACATTATGAGCTCTTTGGCAAATGCGTACCTATACCAAACACAAAACAACAACAACATTTAACAGGGGCTATGACCTGTGTCCTGGTAATAATGTATCTAAATGTATCTAAATGTATTACTGATTAACTTCTTTCAGGGTTTCTTGCAAATGTTCAGCAAATCTCCAGGTTCCTCTGTCAACATTTTCCACAGAGAGGAGCATTCAAGATCTAAAATTCAACTTGTAAATCTATGGGCCAGATCTAGCCATCAGCTCATTCCACAAACATTTAATTACTGTGCCCCTTTGTATGGGTTGCAAGATATCATTGTCAGCATCTTTTCACAGTGGAGGAAGTGGCGGTTTAGCCTAGTTGCTCAGATTGTAATCATCTGTCACTGATTAAAAGATTATTATTATTATTATTATTATTATTATTATTATTATTATTATTAT
>JAJKFI010000028.1:12066071-12092994 GCA_029204185.1 Lerista edwardsae | reverse complement strand
TACTACTACTACTACTACTACTACTACTACTACTACTACTACTACTAGAACATCTCCATTTGCTTCAGTGGCCAGGTTCTGCTCTGAGTGCACCAGCAGCCTATACTATATGGCCCTATCTCATAGGAACTAGCATTCCGGCAATAGTACACAATTCACAGCATTGCCAAAGCTGTTCTGGAAGCACATGTAGCTGTGGGCCCCCATTGCAGTTAACAGGAAGGATCCCATGCACTGTGATGGTGAAAAGGAGCCCCATAAATGTTGGGACATTGGCGTGGTGGGCAGAGCGGGGTAGGTGGGAGGATTGGGGCAGATGGGGACGATCAGGGGCATGTCGGGGACAGAAGGGGGTGGATTTCTGTGAGAGTGACTTGTACTGGATGCTATCCTCTGAGCCAGCTGACATGCCCCCTTTGTCTCCTTGCACTTGCTCCAACTAAAGAGCTGGTGGAGGTCCAAACAGACCCATTGGCAATCATGGGGCTACCCATGGGCAAGGGAAAATGTTTTCCCTTTCCCCTTGCAAGCCTCCTGATTAGCATCACACCCCTATAATAGCATGCAACTCAGCCAGTTTTGGCACAGCTGCACGTTACAGTAGGGGAAAGGATAGGTTTGGGCTGCAAATAGGCTAATCGCATAAAGAATATGACATATTGCTTTTCTGGATTTCACATGGCAGGCAGCTAAAATCAGCTTTGATTCCACTCCAAAGAGCGCAAAGCCTGTACCGTTCCATTTGTGCTGCATCCCTGACTTTGGCACCTACGCAATCTGAGCCACTGAGAAATAGAATTCAATCTTCTCTTGCTTTGTACAAATTGTTCTTTGACTTCCTGGTATCAAGTACAAGGCATACCAATCAGGGAAGAAGAGCCCCAGGTAAAACTCTCAGAGCTGTCATCTGGCCTGAAGTCATCCCATCAATTGGGACTTCAGTGATTAGATAGCAGACTTTTGTTGCTCTCCCTCTTATATCATATAAAGGCCATTTGTAAGTGGGATGGGAAATAAAAGAGAGAAAAGGCATCTAATCAAGCATCTATTTCATGCTTTCTTTTCCTGAGAAAAATAAGGCAGGGGTCCATCAGCTACAGAGCAATACTGCCCTGACACATACGTGACTTTCCCCATGCAATTTATGCCTACTGAGAGCTGATGCCAGGTTGCCAAGAGCTCTGGAAATGGGCCCCTTATAGTGCCCACCCACATGCCACCTAGTCTCTAGTTGTGAGGGTTCAGAGGGTGGTCCCAGGGCCGGCCCATGCATGAGGCCAACTGAGGCAGTTGCATCAGAGCACAATCCTAACTTACCCCAAATAAAAGGCAGAGGCTCAGTAGTGCTGGAGCAGCGCTGGAAGTGCTGGAGGACTCCTCAGTAGTGCTGAAGGCCATATCCAAAGGCCACAGAGCTGCTGGTGAGGGCAGGGACGGAGCGAAGATGGTGGCAAAGGCATAGGGTGAAAGGCACTGGGTTGCACTGGCCCAGCATTCTGGGTCGACTTGTACCACTGCCCACAGTGCACTGATCGTTGCAAGGCTGGTGGTGTGCCAGCATAATGGCTGTTGCACAAGCGTATCTGTGTTTATGCTGGCATATCTGCAGGTTAGAATTGCACTCTCAGGCTGCAGGGGGTTACCCATCTCAGTTCCTCGACTTGCATCAACCGCTCCTCCTTCCACTTGCAGGAAGAGGGGGACAGAGAGGAAGAGGAAATGTGGGAGAAGAAGGCTGGGCAAGAAGACTGGAGTGGGCGGAGCAGAGATTGGTACATCATTGGGTATGAGGGGTCAAATTTGGCATGCTGCCTCTGGTGTCAGGCAGTCTTTGGGCAGCTAAGCCCTGAGTGGTTCTGTCAGACGAGCCCTCTTGAGGGCTTTAGGCCTTAGGCCACTACCCAGCTTAGCCATCCTCTGTGTCTACTGACGTCTTCCTGTTGAACAATGTTTTTGCCATGGAACCAAAATCTCTTTCTATTACTTTATCCTGCACAGTGACATTTACTGTAGGAGAGGAATTCCCTCACCTATAACAAGTCAAATTCTCTCCTTTGGCTTCCTAAAGAAAGTAGGAGTGACCTCACTCAGCCAGTAAGTGTGATTCAAACAGCTGATTTTGTCATTGAAAGCAGACGCATACCTGGGGCTTAATCGCATCCCAGGCATGCAACACCATGACATCATGATGTCATGATGTTGGGGAGGGGCTTGGCTTCTCAAGGCTGCTGCTTAGGCAATTTTGCCCAGGCAGTGGCAAGAAACTATGCATTTCCCTGGCTTTAAACCAATGGGCGCCTGACTTCTTGCGACCGCTTGTTGGGCAATTTTCCTGAGCAGCAGCAGCAGCAAGAAACTGTGTGTCTCCCTGTCTTTAAGCCAAGGGAGGCACATGGCTTCTTGTGGCTGCCACTTGGGCAATTTTCCCCAGGTGTCGGCAAGAAACTGCTCACCTCCATGGCTTCAAACCAGGGGTGTGTAGGCTTCCCACTGCCACTTGGGCAATTTTCCCAAACAATCATGTTGCAGAGAAACAGCAAGAAGCTGCACGCCTCCCTGGCTTCAAGCCAGAGGGCACATGGCTTCTCGCAGCCACCACTTAGGTAATTTTGTCCCAGCGGTGGCAAGAAATCACGCACCTCTCTGGCTGAAGCTCAAGCCGGGGGGGCGTGTGTCTTCTTGCGGCTGCTCAGCCAAATTTGCCTGGGCAGTGGCAGGAAACCATGAGAAGCTGTGCGCCTTCTTGGCTTCAAACAATTTTGCCTGAGTGGAGGCTGCAGAGCCAGAGGGCGCATGGGCCCTCTCAGTCACAACTGGAGGGCACCGAGGTGGCAGGTACTCCTGTTGCTTTGGCAGTGCCTGCCACCTGGACACTCTCAACCACAACTGAGATGGCACATGCGCTCCAACGGCTTTCCAACTGGGCAGCAATTGGAGCACATGCACTGGCCCCCTCGCCTTGCAGAGGCTCCTGGGGCACATACCATGTTGTGCCTCAGGGCAGATACACCTCTGGTTGAAAACCGTAAACAGCCTAACCCAGCTGTACCTCATTGTGCTTTAAAATCTTCTAAGGAGAACCTCCTGCTTGAGTTGAAATTTTTTTGGCTATACAGAGTAAGAGCTTTGCTATGGTGCAAGCACAACCATGGAGGTCTATCTACTGGAGGTCATGTTAGAATCAGCCAAACTGAGGTCTGATCAAGGGATCGCTTCCATAAATAGGCCCACCCAGTCAGGTCTCCTCTGAAATGCCCAATGGCCACAGGTTCTCCTCATGTGTCAATGAGAAATGCGCAAGGAGCCTCTGCTTCCTGCCAGCACTCATCCCTGGCCAGCTGGAGACCCTAGAACCCAAAGGATTGGCCAAGGTCCTTCAGCAATGTAGAACTGGCACTGCTACTTGGCATCCTGGCTATATATATATATATTGACACCAGCAAAGCATCTTTTGTATTTCACAAGGCCCTTGAGTTTTACCTTTGGTTCGCTTCGCTCTGCAACTTTACTTTTTATCCTCCAGTTTCACTTCTGTTATTGGAGCTCTTAATCACCTTGGCAAGGGCTTAGATATGAAGGCTGTTACTTATGCATCCCTCTGGAACAAGTCCCTGCAACTCAGCCAAAGGACAGAACCACTCTGTGAAGGCTACATCTGGGACTGCGGATTGGCGGATCACAAGAATACTATATATTTGTAAAAAAAAAAACCCATTGAAAATACGGTGGTTAGACTAGCCTGCTCATGTAAGCCGCCTTGAACATTTGCTTCAGCATGGGAAAGGCAGGGTATAAATTCTTCAAATCAATAAATAATAAATAAGCTGTGATAAAGGAGAAGGCAGTTCCTCCAATTTCCATGTCCCAAGTTGCACTGGCCTTTAAAGGTCAAAACCAGCACCTTGAATTGAGCCTGGAAGCAGAGCAGCAGCCACAGGAGCAGAATGCAGCCTGAGCCAAATTGACTCAAGTACACATACAACACTAACACTGAGGCATAACCTGGCAGAATGAAATGCGTTCTGGACCAAAGTGTAATTATATTAAGGAAGTGAATATATTGAGACTCTGTTCTAGAAACGTGTTTGCATGAAAAGTTTGTTCCTAAGCTAGTGTAGCGCTGACTCATTATAGAAAATATGCTGTCGTTTATCACTTTATAGTGAAGCCCGGAAGAGTCACACGTTTGTTTCATTTACATAAAGTCTCTCTTCCCCTGATAATCAATACTAACGCTTCCGCCATTCATCAACATTTTGGCTTGCCAGGGTTCCGTGAATTGCTTACACAGCTGTTCATGAGACGGACTGTCTTAAAGAAAGATCTTCAACCCTGGAGATTGAACGCATTATTTACACTGTACATTTAATCTCTAGTGCATTTACATATTGCTACCTGTGACAATTTATCACATTTTCAGGCTATAACCTGTCCCAGTTCAGGGCCAAACTACAATTTTTTTTAACCCTTTGCCTTGCCATGATCCAGAACAGGATCCATGGCTGCTATCTGTTCTAGCCAGCAATTTTGCCCCAGCCGGTCCTAGAAGTGCCCAGGCAGGCAGCGCATTCCCTTCACCCAGTGATGTCATGCAGGGGGTACGCGGGGGTACGCGAGTACCGGTTTCTAGGATTACAGCTGGCCCTGCCCATTTGCCTGCCCACTCATCGACTCCGCCCTCTGCAACGTTTGAATTTCCTGCATGTTTGAGTTGCCTGCATGTTCTCAGAGCCAGGCAGGCAGGCAGGCAGGCAGCGAGCGGAGCCTTTCCTTTCCTTGCCACTGAAAAATGAGTTGCTCTGGGGTTTTAACATGATGCCAGGCCTCCTTAATATGTTCTGGGGGTGCTGTGGAATACTGTTGCAACTGTTGGGTCAGTTTAAAATCATCTGAGGCCTCAAAAAGGGCTTTTTTCATGTCACTTCCTGCCACGACATCACTTCTGGCTTATGACGTCACTTCCGGTGGGCGGGTCCCGACACGTGCCAATCAAAACTGAGTACCTGTTCTTAAATCATTTAGATGACACCACTGCCTTCACCCCCCTGTTCAGGAAGTGAAGGGAACGCACAAGCACCTGCAGGGGCGTACTGGACGTGAGGTAGGCTGGCCTGCCGGCTGAAAAAAAAACCCTCTGCTTCTTCCTGGCCATTGTGCTCTCCCCTGTGACCGACACCCACTTCCCCTGCATCACCTCACGGCACCCTTTATACATCACTGGTATAAGCTCCTATCACTTTGCTACTTGGGAAGCGATAGGAACATACATACTCTCAACAGCAGATGGGCCCACCTTCAAATGATGCCCAGGGCTCATGCCCTTGCTTGCGATAGGGTAGACATGAGAGAAGTGCATGCTTTTCATGATCAGCATCTTGACTATTTGATTTTTTTAATCTGGCAAAGGTGGTTCTTGTACTTTATGAGATCAGTTGTTGTTTTTTGGAGGGGGTAAATGAAAATAGCTTTTGCACCTCCCTAGAAGTGCTAATGACTTTCTGCACTTGTTCCACCAAGATAAAACAATCGTCTTTATGAAATTCATTATCAGTGGATTAGTGGTGATTTGATCTGAGGTACTTTTATAGTAGTGCATGCCGACGAATATAAAACTGCCTGGTAATCAGAACCTCATTGCACATTCAATGCAGAAGTTATCTACTGGTGCATTTGGGAAATACTCAGTACGCACTGAAATGCTCATCTGATGGAAGCTTCTGGGTGTAAGCCAGATAGACCTTCGCAGGTTTTCATCTGATCTCAGCAATATCTTGCTTAAGAGAGGAGAGTAAGCTTGCTGAATGATGCGTACTGTACTATCATCCCTTGCTGGGTTATGAAAAGAGGGCATGTTGAAGACTTCTGTGGGACTCTTTTCATGGTTTGACAGGAAAGGTTTGTGCATAGTGTCTTCAGACCATACTGGTTTCCTATGAGTTTAAGCTACAGAGGGGTGGGGCAATCAGACTCATGAATCATCTTTTGTCTGAAACATGTTGATTAGCTTTCTTCTTTTCTGTCCTCCTATTTTTCTCATTCTTCCTTTTGCCTTTCTTTGTCCTTCTCCTCTGCCTCCGTATTTTTGCACGCTTGTCTGAAAAAGAAAATGAAAAGATGGTGGGGCCCACCTTAGATCACATAATGATATCCACTGTAATTGTAAGGTTCTGCCTGGCATTACTCCTCCAGCCCCCCCCCCTCCAGTTTCACAACAGTGCACAAATAGTTCTAAGAGAATGCAAGTCAGTATATCAAGGCTATGTATCAGGGATGGCCAAACTTGTTTAACATAATAGCCACAGGCAATAAACCTCAGGTGTTTGCAAGCTGCAGGAGAGGTGCTTGAGAGCCATAATGTTAAAGAAGTATTTAAATTCATATATTTATTCAGCAGGAACATTAAAGTTATGTTTTGATCCAGCTGACTCTCAGTTTATACTGGGTAAATCATTATAAAGCTTGAACATTTCTTATTTACCGCCTATACTAATTGTGATGCAAAAAGGAGCTCAGCCCACGTAACGATATTTCAGAGAGCCAAACATTGTATATCAAAGAGCCGCATGAGGCTCACCAGCTGTGGTTTTGCCAGTCCTGCTATACATCCAGTTGCTTGATTTGCAGACAGCACAAAGCACTGTGACTCCCAACTGTCTTCTAGAGGAGTCCGAGATTTAGGTTCAACTCTCTTGATGTGAGCAGGATATGAATAGTCTAATAAAAAGTTTATTTTTATTTTTGCTAATTGAAAACTTGACTTAGTATAGATCGCCTGTCATTCTAAGGGCCAGCACAATGCCCCAAATTCTGCCCCTCCCTTATGACTAGGGAAATGCCAGCCTCTGCTCCTTGACTGGAAAAAGAAGAGGGGATGGAGTGGAAGAGGAAGTCTGGGAGTGTGTCCCTCTTCCTTTTCCAATGCAGGAAGTGGAAGGAGGAACAACAGTGCAGGCAAGCGGATGAAGATGGCCACCCCTTCCCAATCTGCTGACTTTCTCAGTAGCATAGCCAGGGGTGGCATGGTAAGAACTGCAGGCGCTGTATCACGTAAGCAGCCCTTCCCACTTGCCACTGGAGCCATTCAAGGCAGCCATGGCAATGCACAGGCGCCATCATTTGGTTTGGCGAGCACTTGCTCTTTGCCAGTACTGTCTGGAATGGCTCTGACGGTGAGTGGGAGGGGCCGCTGACACAGTGCATTGAGGCACCTACGGTACTCACTGCTCCACTGCCCCTAGCTACGCTACTGTTCCTGAGAGTGCAATCTTCAGGTTAGTAGTTAGGCCGGCACAGTTGGGCCAGCAAAATTTGGCCGGCACAAGGGACACCATAAAGAACGTTTGGACCACTCTCGGAGTCAGAGAGGCCACAGACGTGCGCCATCCTCCTTGACTCCAGGAGTGGTCCAAACATGCTTTACGGTTGTCCTTGTGCCAACCAAATTTTACTGGCCTAACTGTGCCAGCCTAACTCCAGGTTAGGATTGCGCTGTCTGGCAGCTCCCTGGGTGAGCCAGTCCTGAACTCTAGCATTTATTGCTGAATCTGGAATTTCAGTCAGGCAAGTTGGTTTCAACATCATTCACAGGTATTAAAATATTTAGGCCTTTCCTTTCCAGCCTTGCCCATTATTGGGCTGTCTATGGTGGCTTACAAGCTTCATTATAACAGGTAACAGAATTAATTATAACAGAATAAAATACAGCAAAATATAAATAATCAACACAGTATAAAACGTCAAAAGCAATACAAGCCGCATCAAACACATTTGGAAATCCCCTCAAAAATAGCACAAAAGAGCAAACTAGAAGACATAGGCAGGATGGAGAAACCCATACTAAAGCCGAACCAGCAAAGCTATGATGGAAAACAAAATAGAAAAGTTGACAGCCCCTGCCAGAAGGCCACCAAGGGAAGGCAGAGGTCAAGAGGAAAGTTTTATTAAAGATTTATTCCTCTTTGCACTGTGCCTCAAGCTGTTTTTGTATCATTGTTCTACATACCCATCAGTCACTGACATTACTGGGATTTCTCTATTGAAACCAAAAAATGGTCAGAACACAATGACTGTCTGGGACTAATGTTTTCTTGAGGCAGCACTGAGCTAAGTGGTGACATTTTACTTGAAGATATTGCATCCTGCAGCAGTGGGTAGAGCTTCTTCGGGGACAGGCATGGCAACAGTTTTCCAGATCTGTGATTGATTCACGGCTCCCAACAATTGAGTATCTTTGGCATGACAAATAGACATCTTATGTTTAACTAGCAGGTTCTTAACAAGTAGCACTGGGACTACAGCGACAGAGGTTTGAATTCATACAACGGTATCGTCTTAATATGAAATTCTGCCATGTTGACCCAGATTCCTAAAACACTGCGTACTTAGGGCCCAGTCCTGAGCCCCGCAGCGCCCATGGTACGAGCGTACTGCAGGCACTGGTGTCGTGAAGGTGTCATAAAGCACCTCCACCAGCAGCGATAAAGCCTTGGGAAGGTCTTTCTGCTGGTGCCAGGCCAGCGCCGCCACCCCCACCCCCCCGCCCAGAAGTGGCCATTCAAGGCAGCGGGTGGTAAGTGTTACCACCACCATTGGTGTTGCACTGATTCTGGGCAGGCAGGCAGGGCAGATCTGGATGGGGATGGGACCGGCAGCAACCTTCGCTGCCAGATCCAGACCTCTGTGTTGGGTTGTGTGGGCCAACACAGAGGTCCTTGTGTCTGTGCCAGAAAAATAACTGGTGCAAAGAGACCCATTGGTGGGTCTTTGGGCTTACCTGGGTTTACAAAATCCCAGTTGACAGCAACAGATTTAATCTAGTAAGATTTTGTCTAGATTTTGACTAGATTTTGTCTAGTAAGCTGCATGTGCAAACAGGGACTAGAAGGGAACGAGTGAATGTGCAAACCACTAGACCTATTGTCCTGGATCAGCATGCGGTTGTTGGCAGCAACTGTCTTGACTGTTTTTGACTGTTACAGGTTCAATTGTAGTTAGAAAATATGGTCTTCTTTACTAAGAAATTGCACTAATCCAAGACGACATTTTTTCCCCAACACCAGCGTATAAGGTAGTTTTATAAAGTTATTTTTACAACTTAGCGTAGTGGTTCCCAAAGTCCTACTCAGACATTGGGAACACTCTATGTAACTACAGGGGTGGGGACTGGGGTTGGGGAGGATGTCTTGATGGTGCCACAGGCACCAAGGGTCATTTTAACATACCTGGGGCATGGGGGGGGCTCTGACAGGGTTAGAGAGGCCCGCAGCCCCCTCTGCAGGTCTCCTTGCAAGAAAGAGATGCTCCACTTAGAGCTCAAACGCACACTTCTGCATTTGCGCAAACCTTCACCTTTGCTGCCAGATCCTCGTGGAAATGCATGTTTGAGCTCTAAACATAGCTTTTCTTTGCTGGGCAAGAGTATTGCCTTCTGTCTCTTGCTAAAAGGATCAGAATACATGTGCTCTCATCAAGTGGCTCTTTTCATCATAATGATTTTTTTTGCCCCTACAGGCAAATGTTGATTTATGATATTGATCCAATTGCCATGGCTGAATATGCTAGGATCGTTTACACATCACACATTGCATTACCTGTTATTTTATGTGTCTATTTTATCTATTTCATAATGATGTTAACCAGACAAACACACTGGGTTAAACTCCAAACACCAGGGACCCTCCAGATCAGCATTCCTGCAAACCTTGAGGTTCTCCAGAGTTATTGGGAGATTCACACACCCCTTGCATTAATGGAAGTGCCTACCATTCATGGAAGTGAGGCTTAGGATCCAACCCACTGCTTTAAACTGATAAACGTGATGCTGCTTTACCAGTTTGCAATGCTTTGTTTTCTGGATAGGTTTGTTTTTTGTTTGTTAGCATGCTTCATTTATTGTAATCCGCTGTTACCTTGCAAAACAACCTGTTCCTTGGAAGACGTACTGTAATGACCTTAACAGTGCCACGAAACAAATGGTCAAATCAGGGCACTGAAGACTGCAAAGAATAAGGGCGCAATCCTGTACTGCGCTGAATTAGCAAGGCCGGCCGGGCTGTGCTAAATCCAGCACCGTATAGGTGAGGCTGGAGCCTCTCAACAGCAAGGGCATGTTTGCACCCTTACCATTGAGGAGGCTCCAGCCTCCCCTGTGGGTTCCTTGGATATGCACCCGCTAAAGAGCAGGCGCAGACCCGAGGAGAACGTGCAGCCTGAATCAGGGCTGTGCGGCCTCCCGGACAGGTATAGGATTCGGACTTGTGGCCGAATCGTGGACCTGCCCACGTCCCACCTCAACCCCCCAACCCCCGCCAATCCCGTATCCAGATGGACACAGAGCCTTCCTCACGCTGGCCAACTTTGGCTGACGCAACAGAGGCGCAGAGCGAACACAACGGGACCCTGTTGTGTCGACGCTGCACAGTTTCTAGGATTGCGCTGTAACTGTAATTTTAAAAATGAAATTAAAAAAGATTAGTAGGTAATCTCTCCGTATGAGCATATAAATAATTGACAATTTAAACTATTTACCATCATGCCTCAGGTTATAAGTTCCCTTTTAATGGATCAATATTACAAAACAACTATCTTTTAATCTTGACTGTTCTAAATTAATGCGAAAGAAGTCAAGACAGAAGGCAAAGCTTCTTAATTTTTGCCTCTTTTTGCCTCTTTGACAAACAGAAATGAAACCCAGACATTCGCTGTAAATACCTGAAACCACAACATCAGAAGCCAGAAAAAAAAGTTGTCTGTCATTTTTCAGGGTCAGACACTAAGTGAGGAGATGTGTTAAATAGAATCCCAAAATGGTACACAATAGCACCAAGTTGAAATGCAGAATTGTGAAGAACCTGCTTTGGAATTTGTCACAGGAAATGATGAAGCATTTGTTGAACAGGCAATGTGAATCAATAGAGATTTCTATTGATTTCTATTGGGGTGACACACCAGCATTCACCAATACATGACAAAAACCTGTTTGTTTTACTCATTTTTCACATTTGTAATTATTTGATGTTTCTTTATGTAATACACAGCACCACACATGATTGGACTGTGTTGTGTGTTTTTTGTTTAAATAAATGAATATAAAGAACTGTTTCTCTTTTGTTTGGGAGCGGGGTTGGCATGCCAGTAGAGCCAAGTTCAGCATTTTCCTAAGTTTTGACACACCAAGTCCAAAAGGTTCTCCATCACTGGTCTAGAGGGTTTTCTTACAGAAAAACATGAAGTGTCTTTTTCACTTATTAGATATAAACAAAAGTCAGAAGGTATAAGTTGGTTTCATGGATTTTTTATTCATGGCAAAGAGCAGTGGTTCCCAAAGTGTGGGTTGCAACCCACAATTGGGAACCAAAACTTGGGAACCATTCCTCCTTAAGGGGAGCAGCCCAGTTATGGGTGTTCCAACAGTGCCACAGCAATCACAGTGCCGTGGCTACCCAGGGACTTCAGTGCTTACTTGGGGGTCGCACTGGCATCCTGAAGGGTTGGGGAGGCCCACAGGCCCACTGCAGCCCCCCCCCCATGCTGCAAAAAGCAAACTGTGTGCTGAAAGCATTTCTAGTAGATGATATGGCTTGTGTTGCATTGTGGGGGGCAGTTAGCAATTTGTTTGCTACACCCCACCGTGCAACACAAGCCATATTATTCACATCATGAGTAGGCAAATCCTGGGTCTCTCTCTCTCTCTCTTTCTCCTGTGTGTATAGAAGTTTATTACTGTTTCTTGAACTCTAGTTTAGTATCTCTTTCAATATCTCAGGATCTTTCAGCATTTCACAGCTCAGTCCTAACCTGGAGTTAGGCTGGCAGAATTAGGCCAGCAAAGTTTGGCCAGCACAAGGGACACCATAAAGTATGTTTGGACCACACTTGGAGTCAGAGAGGATGGCACACGTCTGTGTGCTGGACTCTGGCTCCAAGAGTGGTCCAAACATATTTTACAGTGTTCCTTGTGCCAGCCAAACTTTGCTGGCCTAACTGTGCCAGCCTAACTTCAGGTTAGGATGGTGCTCCCAGCATCTCAAGGTGCTGTACCTTGCTATCTCTTTCTAGAACATTTACAGCAAATCAACCACACACACACACACACACACACACACACACTTGTTAGTTGCCACCAGAAATCTTTGTGGTTCACTGATTAATAAACCAGGCTACATTCCATTCACTTGTTCACAGTATTTTTTTATAGTGGTAATCAAACCACTAGGAAGATGGAATGTCCCAAGTTCCAGAGAACACTCATCATTTTCCTTCATTATATAGGCAGACCACGTTAACAATCACCAGCAAATACCAGTGGCCATGGCTGGGGATAAATAGGTAGGGCGAGCCTGCTGAGAGAAAACTCCCAGTGCCTTGGCATGGCTCCAAGGGGTTCTATCTGAATGAGCAGAACAATCTTCTAAGCACAGTGGCATATTAGACACAGTAGTGGATTTGGCAACCACCAAAGTGGCTGTAATTTAATAAGGTCTGCCCAGTCATCTCATCACAAGCTGATTTGCTGTAGGTGGACTTGCCAGGGATTTGTATAATAGAGCAATAGGCAAGAACAGCATTTGCTGTCACCCAACTCATATGATTAGAAATAGTCCTTTATCAGTCAATATCAGAAAATGATAAGGCAATGTATTTGACAAGACATCACATTTATTCATACAATCTTAAAAAATTTTTAAATTTGGATGGAAAATAACTATCACTGATGCCAGACTCTACTGCATGGCTTCATCGTCCGAATACAAACACCAATTTATAGGTCATTAGACAGGAATTACATGTTCAACCAAAAGATAACTCTTTGACCTTGGATTACCAGCAAAAGTGCCCCAGTGCCCTCTGCAGGCCACAGTGTTTCTCAGAAATTTCTTCATATCCAGACTTGAGATAATGTGTTTGCTTTATCTTAATTTATAAATTACTCAGTATATTGATGTTTATATAAAAGTCTCTGTTGAACTGATATTTTAATCTGACCAGAACATGAAAGCAGTCTCTACTGCCGAGATTTAGTGTTAGAGAAATAACCCTTTCCTAGACTCCAAGGAAGTCCAAGACAGTTCTACTATTAGCTCCTCACTGTATGCAGTGATGTCATGCAGGGGGAACGCGGGGTAACTCAGTTCCACTAGTTAAAATTAGGGCTGACTCCGCCCACTTCACTCTCCCTCCTCCCCCCTCCCAATTCCTCTGCAAAAGAGCTTTTCTTCTTGGTTGGCTGGCACTCAGAGGGTTAAAGGGAGCGACTCCGGATTCCTAGGGGGGCAAAGGCAGTGATGTCATTCAGGGGGAATGGACCAGAACGAGCGTTCCGGATCCTAACAGGCTCCGTGGCTGGTTCCAGTTTCCCGACAAGTGCCAATCAAAAGTGAGCTCCTGTTCCTAAATCATTTGAATGACACCACTGACTGTATGTATACTTCCTGCAGCCATAGCACCTGCCCGAATGATGAAATCAACATATCTTAGGGCAAAATTCCATCTCTCATTACAGCATTCTTATACTGGTTACCCAGCACACCTCTGCATTTTGAGATGCTACTGATGCATGTCTTTGGGCAATGCTAGAAATACAGGGAGACCAAGTCAGATTTAGAGCGCAATCCTAACCTAGAGTCAGGCCGGCACAGATGGAATGACCACATAATGCTCCAAATGGGATTCCTGCAATCATGCTATCACCTGCTCTTTATCCAAGTTTTGATGTGGTTGAGCAGATGCCTAAGCACTTACAATTGAGCGTATCAGCCACAGAGGGGTCACATGCTATTTGAGGCCCAAAGGAATGCGTCAACTTGCTGTTTACTCTGTGCCTGGTGTGTTTATGGGCAGAGTGAGCATGTTGCTCATCTATCAGACCTAGCAGGAAGCATAAGAACATAAGAAGAGCCCCATTGGATCAGGCCAAAGGTCCAGCTAGTCCAGCTTCCTGCATTTTACCGTGGCCCATCAGAGCGATCAAAGCAAGGAAAGTAAGAGCGCAATCCTAACCTGGAGTTAGGCAGGCACAGTTAGGCCAGCAAAGTTTGGCTGGCACAAGGGCTACTGTAAAGTATGTTTGGCTACCCTTGGTGTCAGAGAGGCCAGCACACAGATGTGTACTGTCCTCCTAGAGTGGTCCAAACACACTTTATGGTAGCCCTTGTGCCAGCCAAACTTTGCTGGCCTAACTGTGCCAGCCTAACTCCAGGTTAGGATTGCGTTCTTACTTACTTTTTTATTCACTCTAAGGTACTCACTAAGCACTGCACTCCAGAATCATGCAGAAGATATATTTGAGGGCTGGCCAATGTCTCATTCATCTGGCAACAGCGCTCATAATATATGGTGTTGTGTCACAATGACACTAGGAAATGGTTTATTGCATAAGAATGTCCAAAACAAAACAGATCACACCCTCCACTGGCCACTTGCGCTGTTGAGAAAATCATTCTTTTCTATTGTTAATAAATAATAAAAATAATAAAATGAAATAAAAAGAAAAAAGAAAACCATTCTTGACTACTTTTAAAACACACCTGACGCTGGGAGAAAGCTTCACTTTCTTAGTGTTAAAAGAGTTCTTCCTTAAACTGCTTAAGAGTGCAATCCTAACCTGGAGTTAGGCCGGCACAATTAGGTCAGCAACGTTTGACAAGCAGAAAGACCACCGAAAAGCAAGTTTGGACCACTCTTGGAGTCAGAGAGGCCAGCACACAGATGTGTGCCATTGTCCCTGACTCTGAGAGTAGTCCAAACATGCTTTACAGTGGCCATTCTGATGGCCAAACTTTGCTGGCCTAATCTGGCTGGCCTAACTCCGGGTTAGGATTGTGCTCTCTTAAAACTGGAGGAGGAACGTCCTACAGACCTTTTTTACCCTTGGTTGCTGCTTTTTTGCTATAGTTTCTCTGCTGTTGGTGACATGTATAGGATAAACAAAAATAATAGCACGCACTAGATTTAATCTACCAATGTGTTGCTTGCAAATAACTAGAATAAATGAAGGCAGAAACAAATACAATGTATGTGATGAATATAACTAGTTTGTGTGGGCCTGTGGCTGTCTACATCCCTGAGGAAATCATATAGGCTCAAAACATTCAGACAGTACTGCTTTGATCACTCTGGTGGGCCACGGTAAAATGCAGGAAGCTGGACTAGATGGGCCTTTGGCCTGACTCAGTGGGGCTCTCCTTATGTTCTTATGCTTCCTGCTAGGTCTGATAGATGAGCAACATGCTCACTCTGCCCATAAACACACCAGGCACAGAGTAAACAGCAAGTTGACGCATTCCTTTGGGCCTCAAATAGCATTTGACCCCTCTGTGGCTGATACGCTCAATTGTAAGTGCTTAGGCATCTGCTCAACCACATCAAAACTTCGATAAAGAGCGGGTGATAGCATGATTGCAGGGATCCCATTTGGACCATTATGTGGTCATTCCATCTGGCCCACACATATTGTAGATGGCTATGCACATTAAAGCTGTCTGATTTGCAAACAAATATGGAAATAGTTACTACCAAGATGAAAAGAGCCTTTTGGCAGTGCAGTGCCAAAGAAAGAGAAAAAGCAGAGAGAAAGCAGGTCTGTAGAATATATATATTTGGTGTGTCCTTGACAACATGCAGGAACCAGAAATAATTCTTTACTCTTACTAGTTAGTTTGTGAAGCAAACAGATTTGTCTGCCAGTTTTTCTACCTGAAGTGCAGTACTGTTAATAATTAATTTGGATTCATTATGACCTCCAGCTGTTATCCATGTCACACACATTGGTGAGCAAAGGATGGTCAAATGTGCCCTACCCACAATGCCCTGCCCATTCAATTCACCATTATGGATTTCTTGCCATTTGTCCAGAATTTTGTGGCAGTTTTTTCTGGGTCCAGGCCCCAAACTGGCTAGTCTTGATGAGGGAGTCCATCAGTCTCACAAGCCATCAAGTTGCATTTTGTCAATTCTTTACTGCTACAATGCTGCAAGCAGCTTGCAGAATACTGCAAGCAGGTGGAAGAACAGAACAAAAATCCAATATATTTACAAAGGCTTTTTTGGCCGAAATTCATAGTGTTTAAACAGTTATCCTGTTAAAAGCCAAGGTTGTTTAAAAACAAAAGTGGTTAGGTATTTAAGACTGTAGGTGGACTTGTCAGTAGATTGGTAGTTAACAAGGTAATGAGGGACAGGAGTAACATTTTAGTAGGAGCACAGTTCTAACCTGAAGTTAGGCTGGCACAGTTATGCCAGGAAAGTTTGGCGGCACAACGGCCACCATAAGGTGCGTTTGGACCACTCTTGGATGGTGCACACTTGTGTGCTGGCCTCTCTGACTCCAAGAATGGTCCAAACATACTTTACGGTGTCCCTTGTGCCGGCCAAACTGTGCCGGCCTAACTTGTGCTGGCCTAACTCCAGGTTAGGATTGCGCTCAGAAAAGCAACTTTGCTTCTGAAGAAGGCCGCCACAGACAGCTGGTGAAACGTAAAGGTACTGTTTGTTTTTAATCAACCTTGGCCTTTAACCCAATAACAGTTTAAGCAATATAAAAAACCAATACGTTGTAGAAAGCTTTTTAAATCCTACATTCGGTAGAAAAAGAAGCAACCAATCAGATCTATCCAAGTAACAAGATAGGTTACAGCTCCCCCTATTGTTGGGGGCAATCATTCCAACATTTGGCTATACATGGGTGTAGTTCTGCTCACACAAGCTGTCACCTCTCAAATAAAATATGAACACCACAATTCTATCCAGCAGCACAGGCCAAACAATGTCTTGCACACAACCACTGCCAGGGAGGTTATCAATCAAATACTGAAAAAACAGCCAAGGTTCATTTATTATTTTGTTTTCGTGACATGGAGACTTATTCTAGTGGATGAATCGCATAGTATTCTGGTATTTATTTATTTGAAGAATTTATATCCCGCCTTTCCCATGCCGAAGCAAGTGCCCAAGGCGGCTTACATGAGCAGGCTAGTCTAAACCACCATTTTTTTCAATGGGTTCAAGGTTCTATGATGCTGTTTTAATATGGCTTGATTTGGTAAAATATATTGTCTTATTTATAGAAGAGTTATTAAATTGTGTGGGTTTTTTTGGCAAATTTCAGTAAATAAAAAAATTGGAAAAAGTAAAAAAAGTTATTTTTTATCTAATTTGCTGTTTAAGTGTTCAGATAGAGTATACATGCACTAGGAAGGTGATATCGGTGACATAGTGATAGCAGGTGCAACCTATAGGCATTCCAGAAACAGGGTTTTGGAAGAATCAAAGGGACATGGAAAACAACACAGAAAAAATGCAAATGGCTGCTGCTTCAATACAAGGGGGGCATGCAAAATAGCATGGATTGGACCCTTAATTTTGCAAAGTATTACAAAAACAGAAGGGAAACAACAGAAATTTAATCTGAAAACTTTTTTCATAAACTGAAAGCAGTATATATGTGATATAATAAATTACAGCGGTCATCCTGTACATACTTACCTCAGGGCCACATCCTAACTGGTTGCTGCACCAGCGCAAGCCTCCTGCGCCAACTCCCAAATGTCGCAAATGTGCCGTTGAACGAGGCCTGCACAACGGTGCATGCCAAATCCAGCACTGGAAAGGGTGAGTTTGCTCCGGCCTGGGCAGGCCGACGCAGGGCGTGAAAGTAATAGCATTGGTCAGTCTGCCAGCGCAGGTTAGGATTGGGCTGTGTGTCCCATTGAATACTGTGTGATTTTGTCCAAGTAGCCATGAGTAAACACAGATTAAAGGTAAAGGTTTCCCCACGACCAAATGGTCTAGTCGTGACTGACTGTAGGGGGCAGTGCTCATCTCCGTTTCTAAGCCTGTAGAGCCGGCATTTGTCCTGAGGGCAAGCTTCTGTGGTCATGTGGCTGGCATGACTATATGCTGTAGCGTACGGAACGCCGTTACCTTCCCACCGAAGTAGTCCCTATTTATCTACTTGCATTTTTAGGTGCTTTCGAACTGCTAGGTTGACAGGAGCTGGGACAAGCAACGGGAGCTCACTCCGTCATGCAGTCTTGAACTCCCAACCTTCCGGTCAGAAAGCCCAGCAGAAGCAGATTAACCTGCTGCGCCACCACGTCCCACTCAAACACAGATTACACAGCTGCTTTTCAGGATAATTAAAATTGCACTTGAGCTAGAAGTTTATATTATATAGATATAATTTGAGGCTGTGAATGTTCCTTCGCTTATCCTACTTTTCCATGGCCTCTTTTCTTCATTCTCTTCCTCTCTCAAATACAAAGCTGTTAGACACCCCCATCTTTTTTCCCTTTCTGCCATATTTCTCCTTTCTACACTCTTTATTCTTAATCCACTGTCTCTACACCTCACTTCTCCATATTATTAGCAGGAAGTTCTAAGCCTGAATAGCCTTGGCATGCTATGTTCATTCTTCCCATTTCTCCCAGTGTGAACCTCTTGGCTCCATTGTCTACAAACCCCACACCTTGTTCTCTCGCCCCCATGGACATAGTTTGCCTGAGTCTTGAACCGTGTCATAGCACATTACAGCTGCAGACTTATGCATAGTTACTAGTCAAGAGTAAGTCCTAACATTTAATTCTGAGTAAACCTATATATACCCAGGCTGACATTTTTTACTTTTATCATTTACTGTACATTTCCTTTGTTTCTTTTTATTTGTCTTTCCAAGATCTATAAAGTCAGCTTGTCGTACATACACTTTGTTCTATTATGAATGAATAATCTTTTGTTCATTCTTAGTGAAGCAGTTCTTAAAAGAAAAAAAATACTTCTTTACACTTTCCAGTCTCTTGAATCAACTTGTCATCTTTTCTTCCCTCTATAATTTGGCCTTCCATTATTTCACTTTTCATTGACACTGATTTTCTTTGGTGTTTCACCAAATTCTTGTTCTTTTCTTTGTTAAAAAATTAAAAGTAATTGGTGTACTACTTTTGATTGTGTAAGATACTAAATACAATATTCTCTGTTGCCTTATTTATTGGTTACACCTGCCTGAGTAAGTCTTTCCCCAAACATCTCCATCGTCATGTCTGTGTGTTTTCATATACAGCATTACCTCTTTTAAGACTGTGGGTGTGTTCCTGGAGAACAGAGTGTTGTGTGAAACAGTGCTATAGGAGGCAATTACAAAACTAAGAGCACAATCCTAATGTGGAGTTAAGCCGGCAGTCAGGCCAGCAAAGTTTGCCTGGCATAAGGGACACTGGAAAGTATGTCTGGACCACTCTCAGAGTCAAAGAGACCAGCACACAGACATGCGCCATCCTCCCTGACTCCAAGAGTGGTCCAAACATGCTTTACGGTGGCTATGATGCTGGCCAAACTTTGGTGGCCTAAATGTGCCAGCCTAACTCCAGGTTAGGATTGTGCTGTAAGACAGATGTGTTCATAGTATTGTACTTAGGTTAGATCCTCATAATTGACCATTGCTGCCATCATTTCTCGTACATGGCAGTGGTGGAAGATTTTTGGAGGAACCACTCTCAGGAGAATAAGGAAGGCTGTGACTCACCCTTGAGAACTGCTGGAGGATTCATTCTTCTTCTTGAAGAAGACATAGAGGGTAAGATTGCATTGCTCAGTGTTTCCTCTTCCAAAGCATTTCCTGGTAGCAGACAATTGGCCATATGCTAAGCAGGATATACACAGTTCTTACTGGCACCTTGATAATATTCTAGCCCAAAAAATTGTAGCCAAATTATGTAGCTTGTATTGGCTGAAAGCACAGAGCAGACAGCTGTACTTTTCCACACCAAACCTTTGAGCCGTTTATAGATTGTTAACCTTTGCCTTTTTCACGATACAGTAAAATGTACACCCCAGAAAAAGCATGCTATAACGAAATAGTGTTATAGGCAATATTACTTTATTTCACTGTCTCTATTTCACTGTCTCTAATATTATCAGTAGCGTTCCTACTGCATTGCTTTCCCCATGAGGACTGGATACAATGGCGAGGGAGAGGAGCGATTTACACAGCAAGAAAAGGCGCCTTGCAAAATGTAGCACTCCACGCCCCCTGTAGGGACAAAACTGAATATTGTATTATCAATCATTGATCCCTCGAAATACAATCTGAAATTCAGCCATGAACACTGTCAGTTTTCCTATTATGTGGCCTGAGTGCCTTAGATGAAGAGCAGTATATAAATGTGGAAAATAAATGAAATTCCAGAGAATACAGTTCCTGTTGTTGGCTGAGTGGAAATTACGCTTTTTCACTTCCCTCCTGGCCAAGTCACTTTTCAAACGGTCAGTGTTTGTGACAGAGCAAGCCAAAGCAGGTTTACTCAGAAGCCTCAATGTATTCAGTGGGGCTTACACTTCAAGTAAGTGTGCATGTCATTGCAGCCTAGGCCTTGCAGCTGTACTTTGCCTTCAACTGCTGCTGTTCCTTTCATGGGTGCACATTCAGCAAAGATTTTTTTGAGGTTGAGTGGGAAAGCTGGGAGGCCAAACTTCAAAAACCAAGATTGTCCTGCATACATTAAAGGTCTCCCCACCACCAGCACCATAACAGCAGGGCTCACCTCTGTTGTCTCCATTAGGGTGCAATCCTAACCTAGCACTGGGGTCGCAGCAATGCAATCCAGCATAAGGGAACAAACATTCCTTTACCTTGAGGAGGCCTCTGTGACTGCCCCAAAGTGCAGGATGCAGCACAGGCCCCATTGGCACCACTATGTCAGTGCTGGAAAGTTGGTTAGGATTGCGCCCTTAGACACATTTTGACACTCCATGCATAGCGGCACAGGACACCTAGTCCTCGTATACTCATCCAGTAAAAGAATGAGGCGGACATGGAGTTTTGACATGTATCACTGTAGACTGAATTATGCGCTGATTTTTTCTAATGGTCTGCAATCAGAAAACTGTTAGCGTTTGGGTGTAATGTCACCTGCAGGACTCTGGAGGGCAGTGTAATGTCCAGACTCCTGAGACCTTTACTTGCTCTCTATGATCTTTGAAAGAGGTGTGTGTGGCCCAGGGCTAGGCCCTCCCTTTAGAATGAATGGGAACGCATTGACTCCAGTAGGCGGGCTTAGCGGCCATGACAGTATGTCCAAAACATTGCTCATTCCAAGCATTTCCAATGAGTTTTTGCATGATGTTTAGGGCTGAATCATTTACTCCTGAAGTAAAAACTTACCAAAATAACAACGTGTGATCGTGGAGAAATGTCAGTGGTAACCATATTATTAGTTAATATGCAATTCCAAGGTTTAATTCCGCGTAATTATATTACTGAACACACCGGACGAAATGCTGTCTATTTTAACTCAGATTGCACTGTTTTGACAGACTTATTTTTTGAAATCTACACAAGCAGGAATAAAACGGCCATGCCCCATTAAAAAAATGTCTGTTAATGTTCAGAATTTCGAAAATATTACCGGTCGTTTTATTGAGCCGATGTAATGTGAATACATGAATCTTTCCGTGGAAATTAAGTCCCATTTTTCATCCAGCGATTCGCACACCCGTATGCAGAACACGCAGGCATGCTTAAAGATGTTGAAATTAACTTTTACACGTGCGCCGTGCGAGCGAGAGAGCCCCTCCGGCGGCAATCCTCCTCCTTCGCGGCAATGATCTGAGTCAGCCATTTTAGTAAGTCCACGGCTTCAAGAATGTGACGACATGGCCTATCCAGTTATCTAACATTCTTGGTGTGGCCCTTGGTGCTTCTTCCTGCCTGCCCTTTCTCCATACTCCAAGATAATCAAAGAATGCAAATTGATAAAGCGCTGTATTCATAATGGTGGACGGCCATTACTCACACATGCCTTTTACTCTCTCTCTCTCTCTCTCTCTCTCTCTCTCTCTCTCACACACACACACACACACACACACACACAGAGAGAGAGAGAGAGAGAGAGAGAGAGAGAGAGAGAGAGTAACTGTAGGTTGCAACTGTTCCACAAGTAGTAGACACCTCTGTAGGTTGCAACTGTTCCACAAGTAGTAGACACCTTGCACAAATTCCAAAGATGTGTATTCTTGGAAACTGTGAGTAAAGTACTATATTTCTTTTGAAACCCTAAGCTCCTGTGTATGCTGTTGTTAGCAGCAAACTAACATGGTGGTGGAATTTGCCAGTAGGAATTTACCACCAGGAAAAGGGTCCTTCTGCTGATTAATCTGCTCCCCACATCCATGAGGGTAACTGAGGCACTTGCTTCAGGCAACAGGCAGAACACATGCCTCTGGTCTCCTTTTCCTCCTCCCTCCACTGAAAAAGGAAGATGGGAACTGAGCAGTCAAGGAAGTGTGGAGGAAAAGAGAGTGATGGGCTAGAGTAGAGGCAGAATGGGTGTGCCACCTCTAGGAGTAAGGGATCTCCATACAAGATGCCCATTCTTATTAGAGGCCAGGCCAAACTCTGAATCCCCCATAGCTGCTGCAGTGGCTGCCTGCCAAAGGATTGGCAGCGAGCACCACTAGGAGCCAGTGCAGGTCTTTGCTCCAGATCCCTCCTGCAAAGATCAACCTGCCACCAGCACTGCCACCATGAGAGGAGGCAGTACTTGGTGCAACAAGGCACCATGTCTTTTGGCACTTCCCCTCAGGTTTCAGGAGGTCTTGGATTGGCTCTGTGTTTCCAAGTTACCACCCTTTTTCCTACAGTATGCATACCACCAAAAAATAAAAAGTTAGCACAGTGCTCTTCAACCCTTTTCATGCCACAGCTCCAACAAACAAGCAAATAAATACAGTGTGATTCTGGAGACCGCACCCTTGCACCTGTCAGTGCCCACTACCCACCCCCATAGTGCCCTCCTAGCACTGTTCACTGTAACCAAATTAAGGCCCAATCCTACCCAACTTTCCAGTGCTGATGCAGCCATGCCTATATGAGGTGTATGCTGCATCCTGCCATGGAAGTCATGGAGGCCTCCACAAGATAGGGGAATATTTGTTCTCTTACATCAAGGCTGCATTGTGGCTGCACTGGTGCTGGAAATTTGGGTAGGATGGAGAGACTAGAAAAAAGGACCATGAAGTGGGGCACTAATGAAAGCTATTTTAGCACAATTGCTTAAAAAAACTGTGCAGGTTCTGGAGGAAACTTCCATCATGGGCTATAGGCCATGATAGGTTGGGCAACGTCCTTACATTAATAGTAGGCTACTTCAGAATGCCAGGTGCAAGGGAGTGGCAACAGGATGCAGGCATCTTGTTGTCTACTGAGCTCCCTTAGGCACCTGGTGGGCCATTGTGAGATACAGGAAGCTGGACTAGATGGGCCTTTGGCCCGATCCAGTGGGCTTTTTCTTATATTCTTAGGTCTGGGACACAATCTCTTGATACCTGAAGGGGTATACCAGATGCCTCTGGTGGTTCTCCAGTTCAGTGGTCTTCAACCTATTTCATTCCTATAAGTTGCAATGACCCCACAACTGAGGCTTTGCAACCCCATTGGGGTCCTGCCCCCAAGATTAAAGAACACTGGATTGACACAAATACTACATTCACCATTCCTTGCACCCAGAAACCATCTTTTCCTATTATGCATACTATCTGCCTTTTTCAGTATGAAATATACAGCATACCATATTGTAATGGAATCATTTTTGGCAAGTAGTACAAAAGTAAACATTCAAGGCTTCTGGAATTATGATGTGTTGTATGCCAGACAAACACTAATAATCAAATATTAACAAATAACACACTGATCTAGAAAGGGGTCATGGGAGAGGGTAGAATAGAAAGAAAACAGTGTTATTATTGTAAACACCAGTGTTATAAGAACAGAAACTATGTATTACTAAACTGAACAAACATTTAATGGAAAAATTGTAATGCATAATCTAAACTCAGTTATTGCAAAGCTTAATGAAATAGACTGGAAAATATCTGTAGATTTCAGCCATATTCAGAGTGGAGAAGAGAGAAAAGAGGACACACATCTTTTGTGGGGGGGGGGGGAAGAGAGCTGACATTCATCTCATTCAACTGGCAGGTCTCCCAGTGAATTGGTATCAGTTTAGGAGCAATC
The DNA here is from genome assembly GCA_029204185.1 of Lerista edwardsae. Classification (NCBI taxonomy): domain Eukaryota; kingdom Metazoa; phylum Chordata; class Lepidosauria; order Squamata; family Scincidae; genus Lerista; species Lerista edwardsae. The sequence continues at coordinate 12,068,990 of JAJKFI010000028.1, read as the reverse complement.
AAGACTTTGTTCAGTGGACATTATGTAGTTTTGGAAGAACTAGCTTTTAATGACAAAATAAAAGCCCTCCCCACATTTGCATATTCATACCTCCTTATCTTGGGGCTGGCAGAAGGTAAGGTAGACAAAGCAGCAGCTGTTGCTGCAGCAGCAATAGAGTTAGGGAGATGCAGGGGAGACAAAAGAGGTCAATTCTGTCCTATATAAGCATTGGCAACTGTGGAAATCAGAGCACTGAACTAGGCAGAACCTTAGAGCACAATCCTAACCTGGAGTTAGGTTGGCACAGTTTAGGCCAGCAAAGTTTGGCTGGCACAAGGGACACCAGAAAGTATTTGGATCACTCTCATAGCGCAATCCAACGCTGCCCGTTGCGTCCATGCTATGTCATAGCATCGACGCCATGGCCTCAGTGCTGATTTGGGGGCACCGATCGGCACCCCTGCGTCAGTGCTAGAGCAACAGGACTGGCACTGCAGGCAGCGCCAGTCCTCTTGTGCTCCCGTACAGCCCCCTTCGCATCGGCTGAAGCCAGCCGGCGTGAGGGAGGCTCAGTGTCCATACAGACAAGGGATTGGCTTGGAGGGGGGGAGGTTAGGATGGGTGGGCTTGGGAGGCAGCCATAAGGCCGCCTCCTAAGCCCTCCCGGGAGGCCCTGTGGTCCTGATTTGAGCCGTGCAGTCTACTCGGATCTGCACCTGCTGTTTAGGAGGTAAGGGAGCAACCCTCCCTTTTTGTGGGGAGGCTCCAGTCTCTCCCAAGCAGTGCCTCGGCATTCCAGCGCAGGTTAGGATTGCACTCTCAGAGTCTGAGAGGCCAGCACACAGACATGCGCCGTCCTCCCTGACTCCAAGACATGCCTGGTCCAAACTTGCTTTATGCTGGCCCTTGTGCCAGCTAAACTTCACTGTCCTAACTGTATGCCAGCCTAACTCCAGGTTAGGATTGCAGCCTTAGTCATATTCAGCAAGTTAGGGCTTGTGCTCTTAAAAAGACACATATCCATGTGAGATATTGAAAAAGCCCTTTAAATCCTCTGAAAGACCAGTGATTAAAAACATGTTTTCTTAGAGTGATTTTGAAAAAATTCTTTCTGGATAGTGCAGAAATCTGAAATTTATTTTTTCCTTTGTCTTTCTCAAATTCTTGCAATATGATGTCAGTGTTCTCTTTTCGTTGTAGTTTTCAGTCTTGATCCCCACCCCGGTGTTTCCAGAACAGACTCTGGTGAGATGACAACCACAAGTTATTTTCTAACTCTAGATCAGTCCTGCAGACCATCATCTGACAGGAGCGACTATTAGCTTTTCTGAGTAAAGCTTTTAAAAAGAGATGGAGTAAACATTCAGCCTGATAAATAACTTCATTTTCATAAAACTAATGAGCTCCTCTCGTTATCCACATACGATCCCACACTACCAGACGTTTGCTTGCAGAAGACAAATAGTTGCATGGTTAAAGGAGAAAAAAAATCCTTTAATTATTTAATTTTCTTTTCTTTCTTAAAAATCACATCTATAGTACTCTAAAATGTGGACATTCACTGGTCAGTAGTAAGATTAACACCCCAGTCCTATCCTCAGCTGGCCTGCACGATATAGTAGTACAAACTCAACCTCTACTGCATCCTGTGGGCCACTGGGAGCCAATAAAGAGATACATCCTCCCTGATCTTTTCATCAACAATTGTTAGATCACCCCAAAAACTATTTACATGTAGATAATTCTTCATTACAGTTGCATGAGGACCAAACTAAAGACAAGCTTCAAACCAAGTTTGCAGTTAAGAATTAGACTTTACAGAATGTCACAGATTAAAGGCTATTACAGAAAATTAGGCACATAGAAGGCATTCCCTTTGTGTTTATGATGCAAGTCACCTAGAGTCATGATACCCATAAATAACCTAAACATTGAAAGGTGCTTCTGAAGTTAACTTATTTTGGATTATTTGCCATTACTCTTAAAGATGAAGGTGGCAATTCTTCTTAGTTCAGGTGACGCATTGTACCTCTGCTAGGAAGAACCATTCTCTATATGTTAATTAAGAGAGCCGCTTTCATCTGACTGAGAGCTTCTGGACTGCTTCAAGGGTTAGTTTTAATATCTTCCTTTTTATATACTTGAAGGATATCCTATGTATCTGAAATACACTCAGTTTTAATGAGTTCATTCGAAGTTCATTCACGGATTCATTCCAAATACAGTGTCAGCGAAAAATGTGCAAGGAACTGGTTGGAGGCAAAGGATGCTCTGTGCATAACAAAATCAAGGAGGTAAAACCGTAAGGTTGAAACTAGACCTTTATCTTACTGGCACTTCATTTTACCAGCACTTTATGTTGATTTTGCACCAATTCTTTCACTAATGAACCCCCCTTTTTTTTAAAGGATTACCTGTTATTACTATATTTGCTTACTACTGAATTGGTATTGTTATGTTTCAATTTAATTCCTGAGGTACATTTATTTAATGCCATGTATTAACATTGTTCACATACAGCCCAGTCCTATCTAAACCCTACGCAGGCTGGTGTGGCTACCATTGTACCCTTCAGGGTTTTTTTTTGGCTGCTGGAGTCCTCCTTGGGTTAAGGGGGCATTTGTTCCACTGCCTCAGGATAAGCCCCAGCATATGGGTCAACTCAGGGCGCAATCCTAATCAACTTTCCAGCACTAACATAGCCGTGCTAATGGGGCATGTGCTGCATCCTGCAGTTGGGGGGGCAGTCCCGGAGGCCACCTCAAGGTAAGGGAATGCTTGTTCCCTTATCTAAGAGCTACATCGCCCTTACTGGTGCTGGAAAGTTGGTTAGGATTGTGCCCTTAGACCTGCAACAATTCTGTTTTGGCATAGATCTAAAGAGTGGCAGGGGCTGTGGCTGGCCCAGATGGAGGTTCTGGATCTGGTAGACATTGT
>JAJKFI010000028.1:12027179-12046878 GCA_029204185.1 Lerista edwardsae | reverse complement strand
AGAGTCGGACACGACTTAGCGACTGAACAACAACAACAACAATGACAAAGTTTGTCGAGAGCTTGCCACGAAGGAAGTATGATGAGTCTTCATTTTTCTGAAGTTTGCTTTCTAAGGATGAATCAACTGAGACACAAAATAGGAGTACGCCGTTATTAAGAAATAATGTGGGCTTGATAATTCGAGAAACATGTTTAAAATAAATGTCAGCCCAAACACTGATGAAGACCAAACTGCATACTTTAAAAGTGCGTTGCCAGGATAGAAGCATGTACGTCGAAGTGGAAGAAGAAAGCACACCAGTGAAGACAATAAAAATCTGATTCAACAATCCAGCGATAGAAACTCACTGCTGTCTGACAGGGGCACTGATTTCAGTCTCTGTGGAGAGACAGAAAGCGATGACGGAAATGTTAGGCAGGCTGTCGCAAGGCCAAAACCAGCTCCAAGTTTCCAAGTCCAAGTCCCGACATGCACTTAGCTGGAGTGTTTCTTTCTCTCTGAGAAGAAAAAAAACCCCACAGAACTCCACTGAATACACAGTGTGAACTTCAGTATGATTTCACACCCAGTTAACTCTAGGTCTGGTACAATACAACTGACAATAACAGATCTATTTTAGAGCTTACAGTGGTTCACATTTTTTACTTCAGTCACGCGATGCCATGAATGTGATAAGCAATGGATACTTACTATTTGGACAACATTATGAAGTTCTAGGAAAATACCTATTTTCACACCTATTGATCCAAAAATTCAGATTTCTCATATAATATTAGAGGAATGCCAGAAAAGCACACAATCCATGTTCATTACTGGAACATATGGCTCACTTTTAATGGACTCACAATTTTACAGCCATTGCTTGTATACCAGTGGCCTGATTTAGGTTCAGGTGAGCACTCCAGGACAAGAGACTTTCCAAAAACACATTTGCATATAAATCCATCTTTCACATGAACTCAACACACAAACAAAATACAAAATCCATTTCAAGCATGACTTTTTATAGAACATGCGCATAATCTTCAGGCAGAATTTTGCCAAGGTTTGTTTAGAAACTCTTGCTGACTGAAGGCCGAATCCTGAAGCTGGCTATAAGCTCTTACTGTCAGCTCTGGAGTTTGTGGCATGGCCTAAACCCCCAGCAATGGCACTGGGGCTGGTCTGCAGTACAGAGCCTCAGCACCATGGAGTGGCTGCTGTACCATCAACTGTGGGCTGGCGGAGCTGCTTGTTGGGGTGAGGGAAGGTTGTGGGGAAGGTGTAATGGAACTGTATGGGGGAGGGGAGGAGCATCTCCGGAAAGGGGCTGGGACTGGCGGCAACCTTCGCTGCTGCATCCTGAACCCCCATGTCGGCTTGGGCATGGGGCTGCTCCAGCCCCCACGGCAAAATAGCCAGCAGAGACTTAAGTAAGCCCCATTGCAGGGCTTCCCCGAAGAGTTCTGCGGCTCCCACAGGATGCAGCAGTAGCCATTTTTGTAGTGCTGCTCCTCCGGGAGCCAGGTAACTTGGGCTGTTATGCACATGCACTTCACACTTAAAGTCGCACTACGTTAGTTTCTGTATTAGATTAGAATCCTTTTCAGATACTACAAAAACTGCTAAAGCAATGAGATATTGATAAAGGAATTAGAGTGCTGTGTGGATGGTGCTCCTAAGCCCCATCCACTGGCCGCAAGTAAAATGTCCCCCAACAACTGAGAGAGGAGGGGGATCCCTGTGATCAAAATATTCATATACCAGCTCTATAAGTCTGGGCTTGTAAGCCTTGGTTTATAGTGACTTCCAGATCACTGGGCTCTGTGACAGCACTTCATTGAGTTCAGGGACACAAAGCTGTGGGACTACAGCTGCTGCAGAAATGCATTTTGGTGCACACAGGACACTTTCCATTCTAGTATGAGCCTAAATATGATGGTGCTAATTTTCTGTAATGATTTTCTATATTTAAAAGATTTTAGAGAGAAAGGCACCCCAATCCTACACTGTGCTGGAGCAGGCAGCCCGGCGAGCCTCCACTGTATCCAGCGCATCTTCCAGGGCAGCTGGAGCCTCCCCAGTACAAGGGCATGTTTTTGCCCCTGCACCAGAGGAGGCACTAACCTCCCTGATGAGCTCCTTAGATTGCACCCATGAAACAGTGGGCACAGAACCAAGGAGACCACACGGCTCAAAGTCCTCCGCCCAGTTCTGCCCAGTTCCGCCCTACCGGAACCACCCTGTGCCAGCTCTCCGGCCGCACTCCCAGGTCGGCGCTATAGTTAGCACAGGTCTGGGAGCATTAGCGCCAACGCGGGCGTGCCTCTTGGCACCCCCACATTAGCACTACAGGACACTCAGGTTGCGCCCATAGAAGTGTGTTTGGTTTTCTGCATTACTGTATCTAGCTGCCAATATTGTGCAGGCAGGTAGTCTGGGCTCCAAAGACTTTCCCAGCTGTTTCCACCTTTCCCCCACCCTGTTTTGCCCCTCGTCAGCCCAGTTACCATCTGCCCCCGCTCTGTTTTGCCCCGTCCCCTCGCCCTTTGGGAAGGGGCCCAATGGAAACTTCGTACCTCCTCACAAAATTCCTCTCCCAGGATTGCGTTGTTATATAAGGTTTCCTACATGGATATTCATACTTCTCAAGAGCAGGAACAAAATAACCTTATAAATAGCTACCAGAGACCTAAAACAAACAACAACAAAAATAAACTTTATGTAATATAGCCCATGACGCTCATTTTTCTTCCGCACCCTGACAGTCAGAGTGCAAGACATACTGTTTTTCTATTGGGCTATCGTTAGACAGAACCGTAATTAGGCTTCATTGTATAATTTAATTTATTGCCTTTCTTGTAGGATAAGTCTAATGACATCAACATAATGAATTTTGAAAAATCACAGCAGCAGAGTGGACAGTTCACATTTTCTATCCAAACAATCCAAATCATTTTTACCTATAAAACGCTACATGCAATCACCTTGAAAACATAACAATCTACACAGCATACTTATTTTATCTTGAAATAAGATTTTAAAGCTTTTTTTTATAGGAATTCAGGAATATTTTGGGAATATATAGGAATATTTTGTTAATAGGTCAGATAGTGTCATTAGTAGCAATGCATGTTGGTGTAGCATGGCTTTGTGAACAGAATGATATCCATTGTTGCCAATGGCCTGCCTTTCCAAATGGGCACAGTTTCGCCTCACTCCGTCTTGGTTCCTTTGCTGGCATTCCTGAGAGTCAGCGAGGACTTCGCCCTGGAGAGCGTAAGGCAAGGCTCCTTCTAAGAAACATCATGCTAGAAAAGGGCCACTGATTGAAACAGAAGGCTGCATCTGTGGGCCATCTTCCTCAAAGGCCTTGCAAACTCAGGCTCTCCACATTAGCATAATTTTGCTTTCAAGAACAACTTACTGCATTCAAGACTAGTCCAGGGGCCAGGCAGTTTTTTCAGCCACCCTCTCTGGAAAGCCTCTCCTACCAACTACCAAAGCGTGGGTGTAGCCCACACCCTGCCATTACTTTTGTCCCTCAAGAACCTCTTCAGGTGCAATTAAGCCTTTTACCCTCCTGGAAGGACACACCTTAACTCCATGAAGCTTAGGAAATGCCTGGCTGCACACCCAGGAGATGTTCCAGATACCATTATACTGTATACCTCGGAATGTCTTTGCATTCTTTGTACAATTTTCAATAAGCCCAGTCACTCGTGTACAGAAAGAAGATCGTTATGCATATAAAATACCACAATATATTGATGTGCTGTATCTCCTATTTCTGTATTGCACAAATAACAAAATCTTACAAAAACCATCATCCATAATGTGTATCTCCATCACAGTAACCAAATGAATTATTTGCAGATCTTTGCATCCAGTTCTGAGAAAGATCAGTCCCATATGTAGTATGTATTTCATTCTCCCTTCTCTTTACCATTTGAAATACTGTATATACTTCACCAAAGACGAGTGTTTAATTTCCCAATGCCTAATCAGAGGTACATTATATTATTTCCATTTTTGAGCTAAGAAAAATCCTGGCTTCCATAATCCAACTGATTATTAACTCCTTGTTCTGATCCCAATTCCTCCACATCACAACCATCATCAATTGGCTTTAGCAGCAATTTGTTAAGGGTCAATCCGGATGTGACATCAATAACTTGTCTACCTAGGAGGCCCCAATGAGTGGATAATCGCCCAGTTCTCTTTGTTTTCATGCATGATTTGACTTTTTGTATTTCCCCTGCTGCTTGGCAGACAAATCAGAAGCACAGGACAGATATCAAGCTAGATGATGGAAAAGCCTCATGTTGTACAACCAAATCTGAATTCATATACTGGTGGGCCAGCAATTTTATTCATTTACAAGTGAGTGGTTTTAGAAAGGGAAAATGAAAAGATTCAGAACATCCCAAAACACCATTACTATTATTATAACACCCTTACAATGGTCTCCTTTTGGGTGGGGAAATCATTGTCTATTCTAATGTATTTGGTCTGTCCCATTTTATCTTAAATATTAGATGACAAATGTCAGAACAGAACACAGAGCTGTTTATAGGAGGGGGGGAGGGGAGGAGGAGGAGACGAAGACAGCATTATGTGCAAAAACTACTATCTAGTATCCAAATTCACTCAGGAGATCATCTAAGGGTTAAAGGACAGAAGGGTTAAAGGACAGATCATCTAAGGGTTAAAGGGTTAAAAGACAGAGGCTTAAAAAGTAAATGAATAATGCAATTACTTCCTGAGTTCCATGCAAGCCCAATATTTGAAAATGAAGCATGTAGTTAGAATAAATTGTCCTATATTTCCTCTTTTGCCAAAAATGGTGCATACCTCAGAATTTGTCTGACAGCTTTCCTACAGTCCCATTAAAGTTGTTGATTGTGCCATAAAGCTCTGTTGTACAAGACAGCATTGTTCATTCTGGATGATGGAACGGTGCATCTTTGCGGCTGTAAACCAGGCTCAGCTCCAAAACATAACAAGTGCTCCATTTTATTTCTCTGAACACCTGAATGCAAACAATGCATGAATACAATTTGCTTTTTGGGGTCCATCAGCACAGGAATGCTGGATAGGATTGGGCCCTTAAACTCTTAGGAAAGAGATTTATAGCTATTGTCCAGTATGCTCTTTTTAAAATATTGCTTTTATATGTGCTTCCCACTCCCAAGATGTGATTAATCATAAAAATGGAATGAGAAGTCATGGGTCAGTAAGCCCAATGCCCTTCTAGAAGCATTTTTCAAATCCTATTTGAGTTCCAAAGGCTGCATAAGCACTTAAGATATGTAAGCAATAAAATGTGCAAGGTGGTTTTCAGTTCATCAGGTTCTGTGTTAGAATTTTTTTTAACAATGCCATTTTGGGGGTGGGGGGACAATGCCATTCAGGGAACTAGGCTGAAGCAGAAAAAGCTTTCAGCAGCAGCAATTGTAGGGGAGCTGTGGCATGACTAAATATGTAGATGCAGCAGGTAGAAGCTGAACAAGCTACAGGCTGCGGCTGCTGGGGGGGGGGAGCAACAGTCTGGCTCAATGTTGTTGTTGGACGACCTACATTCAGCCAAACAGTCTCTCGGATAGGATTGGGCCTCTAAGTGTTCATACAATTGCAGTCTTAATCCTATGCATGTCTGCAGTATTCAGGAAAAAAACCCAATTGTGTTCAGGAAAATGTGCAGCTTTAGGGTCCAATCCTAAACTTTCCAGTACTGATGTAGGCCCCCCCGGTAAGGAAAAAAAAATATTCCTTCACTTTGAGCAGTATGCAGCACATAACCCCCTGGCATCACTGCATCAGTACGGAAAGTAGGATAGGATTGGGCCCAGGCAGCCCATTCCTAACCTGTGGTGGAATAGGAGGCCAGCCCCATATCTAGCACAGGGTTGGGGCTATATGTGGTGCAACTTGGAGAAAGGGGAATTTATTCCTCTTACTTTGTGCTGCGCCGCAGCTGTCTCAATAGCGCTATTTGGAGTTACGCTAGCAAATTGCCGATGCAGCTCCAAGCGGTCCATGTAAGGCCAACCAGGCTAGCGATGGGGGTTAGGATCCACCCTATGTGCCAGAGGCCCGTACCAGAGCATCCCCGGGCCAGTTTGCCCATGGGTCCTCCCCCCGCCCTGTTCCGTCTTGCACCCCCCAATCCCCTGCTCCGGCTCCCTCGTCTGGCCTCACCAGCACAGAAAGGATGAACCAGTGAACTGGAACGTCCTTGCACTGTCCTCCCCAAAACAAAAGGAGGCACAAAAATGCTTTATGGCTTTGTGACACTCCTGGGCATAAAGAGACTTGTGTAGGCTCAACCACAGGTAAGGATTGCGCTCTTAATGACTTTGTAGTAATTACAGATAACTAAAAGTGTGAAGCTACTTTACTTCCAGTCCTGGGAGGATACAGATCTTCTCTCACCCTTTGCCAACCAATAGTCATGAACATGTTCATAGCGGACGGTGGGAACAGAAATATAGGAGATAAATCTGAGACTGAGATGACGTGTGGCTTTGTCATCCTAGGAAATAGAGGCATTCAGTATGCGTCAAAGCATGCTGTCTTCAAGGAGTGGATGCCTATTGCTTGAGTGTAGGGAACAATTGAAAGCGATTTCCTAGAATGAATGTTGTGGCATGAATCAGAACTAGAATTTCAAGGAAGAAGCTTCCCAAACCAGTGTTCAGCCGAGTTTCTAAAGAGACGTTATAAACGTTATACACTGCAAGAGCAAAAAAATTTATCCATGTGAACTGTGCATGATACCCATACAGTACTGGCGTACAATGACACAGAGGGGTGTTTAAGCATCAACAGATTTTTTCACAGCAAGCCAGGCTATGTTCTCATAAGTAATTTGCCAAGATACACATTCATCTCAGCTTCCAGAAATTTACAGTTCAGTGCTGCCTCCAAATATGTTGCATCCTAAAACTGTCTTCAGCCCTGACGTGATGCAAAGGAAAGTGGAGGGCTTTTGGGTAGCCAATCATAGCTGCTCTCCCGCTGGGATTGTTTATAGTAGGGACTCAGATATTATTGACTCTTCAGAGATAAAAGTCAAAGAGCACGTATTTAAAACCTCAGATAATTGCTTGAGAAGTGACTATAACACAACAGCACGGGCAAGGAGTCACTGACTGCTACCAGTTCAGTCTGGTCACTTGTGCAGGAAATACTAGGAATAATGCATTTTTAAAAAGAACAGTACAATATAGATTGTGAGCAACTGACAGGCAATACCAGGAATAATGCATTTTTAAAAAGAATAGTACAATATAGATTGTGAGCAACTGACAGGCATGGTGGAATGACTGTAAATGGGGAAAACATACTTCAAACCCTGCTCAGTCCTAATTCTCCAGAGAGAATATACCTAATTTGCCTTAGCAGAGGAGGCGGTAAACCTCCTGTAGCACTTTGTAACACTTAGGCCCATGGGGGTGGTGGTAAAGGAGGTAATTTGAACCTGATCCCAGGAGCCAAAGGAGGAGGCTCAGAAATGTCCTGGGATCTAACGTTTTCCTGTCTCACCCTCTCTCACTATCCATGTGGGATGCTGGGGGCACCACCACAGTGTTAGTTGTGACATAAGCCATATGCACTAGGCCAGTGATGCACTAGACCTTTTGGGCCTGGCATGTCAAAACTTTGGAAAATGCTTAACTTGAGTCTGCTGGTGTGTCAACCCTGCTCCCAAACAGAAGAGAAAATACTTTATATTCATTTATTTAATGAAGAAATACAGTCCAATCATGTGTCCAATCCTCCCATTCCTTTATCTATATATATAAAGAAGAGCGTATGTATGTATGTATGTATGTATGTATGTATGTATGTATGTATGTATGTATGTATGTTCCACATAGGCTCCGCAACGCCTGGACCGATTCGCGCCAAACTCGGCACGCGGGTGCCTTGGCCCCCCGAGACTGTCGCTGCGCGGTTTTGGAATGGATCGCGCCCCCACGGGCGTGGGTACAAGCAAATTTGTGGTTCTCTATGGGTGGCTATGGGCTGAGCCACAGCATTCCGAGGCTCTGATGATGTCATGATGAGATGCAAAGTACATGCAAATGACATGCGGAATCTTCAGGCAGCAACTGAACTCTTTACAGTTGGAAGATAAACAGCAGCAAACAGGTTTCCCACAGGCAAAGCGATACAGGGCCAGGGAAATGTGTTCTGTGGACATGTGGGCAGTCCCTGCTTGGCAGTGGACAGTTGGCACAAGGTGCTGTGGCTGTTGCTCTCTCTCTGAAAGTTTACTTTCACTGTGTAATGTAAGGCAATTGGGCAGGTGCAACCAAAGGCTACAAAGATGAAACAACAGTGTACACAGGAAACACCTGAGGAAAAAAAAACACGACTTGCAATGCTACGTCACAGAGCTGCTACATCTAGAGCAACAGAAACAGTACAGCAGCGTGACAAAAGACTACACGATAAGAGAGACAGAGCTGCTACATCTAGAGCAACACAAATGTACAGCAGCGTCACAAACGACTACAGGATATGAAACAGAGGGCTACTACATCTAGAGCAACAGAAATAGTACAGCAGCAGGGATGGGACATATAAACACCCGGGCACGCATGTGAGTGGGGGGGGGTCAGGGATGGGACATATAAACACCCAGGCACACATGTGAGTGGGGGGGGGCAAGGATGGGACAGATAAACACCCAGGCACACATGTGAGTGGGGGGGTCAGGGAGGGGACATATAAACACCCGGACACACATGTGAGTGAGGGGGACAGGGATGGGACAGATAAGCACCCGGGCACACATGTGAGTGGGGGGGGGGTCAGGGATGGGACAGATAAACACCCAGGCCCCCCGTGGGGGGGGGGGCGGGTCAGGGATGGGACAGATAAACACCGGGCACACATGTGAGTGGGGGGTCAGGGATGGGACATATAAACGGGCCATCTGTATGCCTGGTGAGTGGGGGGGGCAGGGATGGGACATATAAACACCCGGGCAAAGCCCGGTACATAAAAGCTAGTCTATATAAAAAAGGGTGTGTGTGTGTGTGTGTGCGTGTGTATATGTGCCGCATAGGCTCCGCAACGCCTGGAGCGATTGACACCAAACTCGGCACGCAGACACCTTGCAGCCTGGCGACAAACACTGCAGAGGTCAGACCTCCCTAGCGCCCCCCCGGGGGTGGGGGTACACAGGAGTCCCCGTGTGAAAATGGTTGAAAGCGGCCGAAATCAGCATCGAGTCCATAGTTTCCGGGATTCCTGGGGCGAGCGGCAACGGTTCCGATGCCGTCGGAGTCTGGGTTCGGGCCCCCCTCGGTGTGGGGGGGGCGAGAAGGGGTGTGAGACAAAACACCCTCCATGCTCCGCTGGAACGCCTGGATCGGTTGGTGCCAAACTTGGCATGCGGAAGCCTAGCGGCCTGGCCACAAACACTGCGGGGGGGCGGGGCCCCCTAGTGCCCCAGGAGGTGGGGGTACATGGGCCCCCCCCGCATGAAAACAGTTGAAAATGGCCAAAATCGGTGTTGAATCCGTAGTTTCCGGGGTCGCCGGGACGAGCGGCGACGGTCCTGATGCCATCGGATCCAGGTTTCCCCCCCTCAACGTGGGGGGTGAGAAGAGGTGCAAAACAAAATGTCCGCCATGCCCTGCTGGAACGCCTGGAGTGCCACCAAACGTGGCACGCGTACGCTTTGCGGCCTGGCCATAAACACTGGGGGGATCTGACTCCCCCAGCACGCCCGGGGGTGGGGGTGCGAAGGGGGCGCCATGTCAAAATGACCGAAAACGGCCAAAATTGGCATCGAATCCGTAGTTTCCGGGGTTGCCAAGATGAGCGGCGATGCTCCTGAAGCCGTTGGAGTTTGGGTTCGGCCCCGTCGGCATGGGGGGGGTGTCACCCCCGCAACCGCCCCAATGGACCAGGGACAGGGGGCTTACTTGGCCACAGGGGGCCGCAGGTAGGTGGTTAAGAAGCCTGGTGTCGAACCCCAGAGGAGTCGAAGGCCGAACACCTGGCATGAGGAAGCCTGGCCGAGCTCAGGGAACTTGCAAGCAGCCTGGGGTGACTCTCTGAGTAGAGGCCAGCCCAGTCTCACGAGAACTGGGCCTGGCAATGAGACAGGAAGGGGAGGAGCCCGGGGAGGCTGGTCTGGAGCTCATAAGGAGCTCAGACAGCAGAGGGAGAGGTCGCACCTCCAAGGGCTAGAGAAGAGAGGCAGAGGGGCAGACCATGTCTGAGTGGGAGGTTGCCCCACTCTGGTCCTCACCTTACCCCAGCCTTGATGGGGCAGCTCAAGCCCCACTACTTGGGGGGTCCCCCAGCCCTGGAGTTCCAGGCAGGCAGGCAGGCAGGCAGCCTTGCCTCAGCGAATCTGGCATCCCCCGAGAGGCAGCTTGAGGTTCTTGGCCTGGCCATGGAGAGCGCCAACCCTCTTACCCTGCGGGCAGCTAGGCCAGCCCCACTCCAGCCACCCAAGGGACTCACAACCGACTGGGACCCCACAAGCCATGGATTCCAACTCGGCTCAACCCGCCGCCATCACCACCAATCCTGCTGAGAAGGGGTCTTTGGGAAGGAAAGCACCCCTTGGATTGAACCCTGCGCCCCGGTGGGCGCCACCATTTGTATGGACTATCGGGGGTCCCAATGAAGTCACGGGCCCCCATGAATGTCAAATCGTTGACCCAAATAAACCGGTCATGTCGAACCTCTACCCGCCTCGCAGGTAATTCTCGCCACGCCCTGTGCACTCGGTCCCCCCTAGCCCCCTGGACCCGGCATGGAGATGACAGGGGGTGAGAAGGGGTGAAAAACAAATGACCGACATTAGTATGTGTGTATGTATGTTCCAGCATAACTCTGGAATGCCTGGAGCAATTTACACCAAGCTTGGTACACATACGCCTTGCAGCCTGGCGACAGACACTGCAGGGGTACGACCCCCCTAGCGCCCCCAGGGGTGGGGTACACAGGGGGCGCCACGTAAAAATGATCGAAAATGGCCGATATCGGCATCAGATCTGTAGTTTTCGCGGTCGCTGAGACGAGCAGTGATGCTCCCAATGCTGTTGGATTCCGGGTTTGGCCCCCATTGGTGTGGGGTGCGAGATGGGGTGCAAAATGAAATGTCCACAATGACCTGTTGGGAAAATTTGTTACCCGGGCAACACCGGGTAACAAAAAGGTAGTATATTACATAAAGAAGCTTCAAATAACTACAAAAATGAAAAATGAGTTAAATAAATTCAGTTTTTCTCAGGTGTTGGTGAATGCTGGTGTGTCACCCCAAGCGTTGTGGTGTGTCACTTTTGACACGCGTGTCATAGGTTCGCCATCACTGCACTAGGCTGAGGAATGCATATGTGACACTCCTTCACAGTGTTAAAGTCTGGGAGGAAGCTGGCCTGCTATAGTAGCCCTTTGTCTTGTGGATCCACTTACCATGAAGGAGTTATAGGAGCTCAGGGACACAGCTGTGGGACTACAGTTGCTGCAAAAGTAAGTTTTGGTACACACAGGACACTCTCCATTATAATGTGAGCCTAAATATGACAATGCTAACTTTCTGCAATAACTTCCTATAATTTTTTTAGAGACTTCAGAGTGTACAGCGGACACTGCATACCTTTAGGAAGCCCAGCAGAACTGGCTACGAAGACTTTTCCTACTATTGCCACTCTGCCCTTTCACGTCCTCCTTGCTCCCATTTTGCCCACCCATGTCACTATCCTCCCCTGCTCTGTTTTGGGAGGGGGCCTAAAATGGTCGGATGGTCCCTTGCCCCATGGTAAGCTGCAGGCAGACCAATAGAGCTGCCCGGACCTTGTGCCTGCTTATTTACAGGCACAAGTTCGGACTGGCTGCAGTGGCCTGAATCGGGGCTGCGTGGCCAGGGATGGGGCTTTGAATCTGGCATAGCTGCTGGATCCGGACTCCTCCCCCCTGGGACACCCCACCTGTGGGACCACCCTCCCTCTGGCCTCTCCTGCCCCATTCTGCCTCCTCCCACCTTCCTCCTGCCCAGAAAAGCCCCCGCGCTGGCTGAACTTGGCAGGTGCGGGGGTGGCTTATCCGCTGCTTCCCCTGGTGTCCGTGGGCTGAAGCTGCTGCCTTTGTTGGCCCAGCGCCCATCTGCGCAGCGCAGACGTGCCTTACGGCATGTTTGCAACCACGCTGGGCTAACGCAGGTGGCGTGCGGCAGCCCAATGGCGCATTCGGATTGCAGCCTGAATCTTGTATAAGTTGCATCAAGAGGAATCAAAGCAGCTGACCCATTGTCAATGACCTGCCTCTTCAAGTAGATCTTCAAGAAGACCTTTGGCATGAAGGAGCCATTCATGTAAATTAAAAGCCTAGAATATGAAGCTCTCTCCTACAGTCGTCTTATCTGTTTATCTGCAAACTTACAACACCAGAGAGCCTCTTAAAACTACTTCCAAAAAGCTGCCAGAAAGAAACATTTAATCTTCTTTCATTTGCATGGGTAGTTGTACAGTTTCAAGCCTCAGCCCTGATCTTTTCTGCTGATCTGAGAGCAAACACTATAAATGCAGCTGAATGTTTCAAAAAGCTGAGGAGCAATGTGAAGGCTTTTTTTAAACATGTGATAAATCTGAACAAAATGTTATTCCTACTGAGTCAAAGCAAGCACCATAAACTGTGAGTGAATCCTGATGAAATTACACAAGAGGATAAAAATGAGGAAGCATTAATATCTCATTGGCTCTGGGTGTTTCCCCCACTTTTTCTTTATTGCCATTTGCTGGTCATAATATGAACAGAATACATATAGTTACAGTTCTGAGTCTTACCAATGGCATAAACATTAAAGATTCATCAAAGGCTCTCTCAACTCGGAAGTATCTAAATATACTTCAAACAAGATGATTTTTATTATCTCATCTTGCATTTTCTCTTACAACATGTACAAGTCCCCTTAAGGAAAAATAAGGTGCAAGTCTTGGTGGACTCTAGAGAGCTTTGTAAGAGGTAAGTATTGCTGCATGCTCCCTCCTGCCCCAAATGGTGAGAAGTTCCAGGGATGGGATTAATGGGTTTGGTTTTCTTTGGAACATACATGGAGGAACATACATTCCTGAAACATACATTCCTGAAACATACATACATTTCTTTGGAACATACATTCCATACATGGAACATACATACATGGAACATACATGGAGGCAAGCAGGTGTTTCTAGACGGCCTTTGCAGCCCAGAGCCCTGCAAGGCTGCACCTCCAGTTCCAGTTAACTGCTTCCAGTTTTTAGCTGCTTTCCTCCACCTTCCAAACTGCCCTCTACAGTTCTCAATTCCCCGCCTCTTCCCCACACCTGCAGAGTTATTGCTTTCTTTAAGTTGGGGGTGTCTTGTTCAAGAACCACAAGACTTCTAAAAACCAGGAGACCATCTCTGTCTTAACCAGCTTCCACCCGTGTCGTCCCCCCGACGAGCGGGCACCCCCTCCGAGGCCAGGGCAGCCTGTGCAGCGGGCGGGCAGGCAGCAGACTCAGACGGGCGGGCTGTCAATCACCTGGAAGTCCCGCCCAGCCTTCCTGCTGCCCGCCCAGCGTTCCCCCGAGTCATTAGCTGATCCCATCACTGATCCAGTGTCAATGGGACACACAAGAGGGCCTCTCTTGATAACTGGAGGGAGTGGACAGAAATAAATGCTCCTTTAATATCTAGGTCCCAAGCTGTATTGAGTTTTTTAAAAAAAATTAAATGTGTTGACTTTTTTTTAAAATCCACTTTTCTATTTTTCTCTTTCCTAATGTGTTCACTCTTAAAGGGCTATGAGTCTTTAAAACAAGACCTATCTATCTTATATTTGTACAACAACTGGAAACATTACATACTATATTAATAATCATCCTCATCACAAATTGGACCAAATTAACTGCCTTATCAGTAAAATTAGACTATATTAGGTCAAGATGTGAAATTTGGTGTGCATTTGTCTGAATGTTTAAATTACATTGATACAATCATTGGCGAGTTCACAAAAGGAAAATATATGAAGACCAAACAAGTCCAGGTTTTGGAGTTCCCTAAAGATTGACCTCAAAGCTTCATTACAAAAAGCATTACAAAAAAAGTACTTCAGAATTTATACACAGACACACTGAACATGTTTGGAATTTGGATGCAATGCTGCCTGCGGAACTCTGGAGGGCAGTGTAATGTCCAGTTACCAGAGAACTCTTGACATGTTTTTCTATGGTTCTCGCAGGATGTATGGTCCTTAATACTATTTCCTTCTCATATTCTTTTTTCCACACCACGCCATTGGTGAAAGAGAATGTGTTGTGCCAGGGCTCCATGCCCATCAGGCCATCCTCACCAGACTTCCACACAAAGAGAACAGCTCTAGGGTTTTCTGTTCCAAAGTAGTGGGACAGGGGCGTCAAACCCGCTTCATATAGTGGGCCAAATTATAGCACTTATGGCACCGGCTGAGGCCAAGAAGTGACATTATTAAGCAGGAAGGGATGTCATTAGGCAGATGATGACCAGAAATAAGCACTTTGTTCTTCTAAAGAAACTCAATAGTTACAAATGGCAGAAGTGAAAACATGAAAACCTTGATCATATTTTCAAGTTATGGGACAGTCAATCATCCCATGAGGCAGTGGGATACTGAAGGGGGCCCGGGAGTGCCAATACCTTGGGGCATCAGGTGAGAAGAGCAGCAAAATTGTACCCCTCCTTCCCTTGGTTGTGCTCTCCCCTAGGCACTGTCTGGGGGGTCACATCTGGCCCTTGGGCCTTATTTTTGACACCCCTGTAGTAGGGCCTCATCTGCATTGGGGCTACATTGAGGCTGCAGTGATGGTGGAAATGTGGAAAGGATTGGGCCCTAAGAACTGGGAGTAAATTTTATATTTCTTATGAAACCTTAACCAGCCTTCTCTCCTGTGTATATTTTATTGATAGCAACTAGCCCGAGTGGTGAGATACATCTTACTAGAGGAAGGGAGTGCTTTCACTGATTGCTTCCTCCCTTCCTTCCAGCAAAAAATTGACAAAAAGGCTGTGACCCTGAACATCAGAGGACTAAAATACTCCATTTAATTTAGGAGTTATTGTCCTGAACCAGATTCCTTATGGGTTTAAAAAAAAAAAAAAAAAGCTTCATTTTTGTAACAGAAAGTTGTAATTGTGTCATGTTGCTAAAACTGGGGAAGTGCAATTACAAGATCAGACACAGACCTGCCAGCTGCTGTCATAACAGCTTCAGTATTATTACAGTGACTATTATCCAACAACTATGCCCGACAATGTGTTTGAATAACACGGACAAGCGAACATGTTGTTCTAGGCAATCTGTATACTGTAAAACGAGTAGCCACAAGGTGTGACGTCTCAGCGCCCAGCTTGAACCAACTTCAAAAGCAATCCTGCCAGCCAGTGTGTTAGCAAGACACAATTAACACCCTCAGAACAATGTCCTGCACAATTGCAGCAAATCAATCCATCTGTAACATCCATTTTCAGATGTCCAGATGCAAATAAACTGTCTCCATAATCCCCACATATGACTCGGTTGGGCTTTGGCTGTATAATACTATGTTTATGCCACTTTCCAGTCCAGACCTATCTTGTATTTTCCCTTTAGAAGATCACAATTGTTTTATTGCAGATTATATAGGGCCCTTAAATCTTGTTAGCGTTCTACTTGGAGAGCACAACTCACCTCCCATCAAGCGTTAGTGAGAAAAATCAAGACAAGCCCAAATGTGCCTGCAAACATTTGGACCTTTGCAAACAAATCCACTTCTCACAAAGGTTCTTTATCATTCATATTTTTTGTGGCTCTTTGCAAGTGGTCATTGTACACAACGGCTGGCCTTTGGTGGGAGAACTTCAGCCTTTTTTTTTTTTAGAGATGGTTCATAAAGGCTCTTGTTTTGCAGGCATTATTTTGGAACATACACAAAAGCTCAGCTCAGTTTCAGGTAGTAAATCTGGTTGCTTGCTCATCTCTGTTTCAGGGCTGGCTCAAAGCTGCCTGCCACTTGAGGTGGCAGATTAAATGTTGTCCCTTTAGCCAGACCCAGCTAAAGGTCTTGAAGCTTGACTGCGCCTGAGGCAAACCAAGAGTGCTGCCCTGCCTCCCCAACATGGGAAGATGAGGGAAGAGCATCCTCTTGGGCTCTGCACATGGGTGGGGAGAGCAAGGAGGCAGCTGTGGCAAACTCCTCTCTCCTTCCAGAGCAATTGGGAAAATGTTCAGAGCACTAACAGGAGCAGCTCCATTAGCAACAGAGCAGAGGGGTCAGCACTCACACATAGGGTAGTAAGCTTCCCACCCCCAAATCTTGACATGAGCCTTTTATTTCAGGCCACTGCATCAGAAGGCTGGTCCTGCCCTTAACCAGAGGCACCCCAGCTGTTGCCTCTGCCAGTCTTCCTCTTCCTTCCTTGATATGAATGGAGTAGAAGAAGAACCATGCAAGAGAGGAGGGTAGTTGTGATGAAATTTTCCCCTCTCCCATTTTTTCCAATTGCTTTGGACCTAGTTCTCATTGTCTCAGTTGTATCAATTTAGCCTGCTGGGTCAGGGTCATTTGACAGAATGCTCCTTCATACAAAAATAAACATAGAAAACTAGCATGTCAAGGAGCACAACCTTGGCATGCTAGTTTTCTATAAATAGGGTTTTCTTTTTTTTTCACACAGAGGAGGGTTCCATCATGTGAGCCCCATGTGCTGTTTGAACTGGTGTAGCCCAAACACATACTGGACACCACAGTGAGAAGAAACAGGCCTAAATGTTACTCTGTGGAAAAACTATAGCGATATGGAATTAATTTCAGTGGTTGAGTAACACCAAATTGTTTCCAATTTGCCACATGCATTGTTCAAAATAATAATGAAGACTCAGTATAGTCTAGTACAGTGATGGCATACCTATGACACGTGTGTCAAAGCTAACACACTATGACATTTGGGGTGACACACCAGCATTCACCAATGCCTGACAAAAACTGAGTTTGTTTTACTCATTTTTCATTTTTGTAATTGATGCTTCTTTATATAATACACAGCACCATACATGATTAGACTGTATTTTTTGTTTAAATAAATGAATATAAAGAACTGTTTCTCTTTTGTCTGGGAGGGGGATTGACACGCCAGCAGAGTCAAGTTAAGCATTTTCCTAAGTTTTGACACACGGAGCCCAAAAGGTTCACCATCACTGGTCTAGTAGCCAGTGGACAGAGAACTACCACCCAAAGGACTTGAATTCAGATTTCACTACAGTCCAGATCATACTGAAAGCTTTCTGGAAGTACTCTTTCATGCCACACACAACTGCCTAACAGCAGTGGTTCTCAAACTTTTTCTCAAACTGTGGATTGGGACCCACTTGGTGGGTTGCAACTTGATGTCAGGTGGGTCACGGAAAGCTGGGAGCAGCCATCTTGGAAGCTGCAGACCTTACTCTTGCTAGATTCCTTTTGTGAAAGTTAGCAGTTTGAATTTTCAAATGAGGTTGTTTTTTTTTAAAAAAAATGTTTTTTATTTCAGTGCTTTTACATGATATTTTGTCATAATAATTTACATGATATTTTACATGATATTTTGACCCCTGCTAACTGGGCAAGAGGCACTTTTTCAAGTGGTGTCCTCTTATATTTAGCAGGGGGAGAGCAATTGTCCCTCTTCACCCCAGCACAGTGTCTTTCTCGTGGCTGTTGCTGGTGATGTTCTCCATCCTTTTAGATTGTGAGCCCTTTTGGGACAGGGACCCATTTAACTTTAATATTATTATTTGCCTGTAAACCGCTTTGTGAACCTTGTGTTGAAAAGCGGTATATAAATACTAGTGATTGATTGATTGATAATCTTGCTTTCTGTCAGGGATGTTGCAATTTGAGGGTTCTACAATTGCTGCAGTCCAAGAATGTCAGTTCGCATTTCAGGAGTGATCACAATGGCAAAGACATCACTTCCAGTGGGTCTCACTACAGCTGCCATTCTAAAAAGGGAGTCCTGGTGGTAAACACTGCCTTACAGGATTCCCTACCACAAGATGTAGCTATGGCCCCTAGTTTAGCCTTAAACAGAGGTAGCTAATGGAGGCTAAGTCTATATACAGGTATTAAGCAAGATAGCTTGTTGGAATCTCCACATTCACAGGCAATAGACTTCTCAATATCAGAAGTATTACATCTTCGAAGTTCCCTCCTTCTGACAACATCACAATGTGCAACTAAAATATGAAATTTGCTACCACAATATGTGGTGGCAGCCACTTGTTTATATGACTTTAAAGGGCTTTGGGCACATATATAGTGACTAGGTCTATTAGTACCTACAGGATCTATATGAAACACCCTGGTTTAGGGACAGTATGTAGCTGAATACTAGTTTCTGGGAGCAACAGCAGGAAGGAGCTTCCAGGTTGCATTTGGTTGGCCACTTCGGGAGGCAGGATGCTGGAGTCAATGGGCCCTTGGTCTGATCCAGTTTAGGTGATGAGATGTTCAGGATTTCATATCCTGCTTGTGAATTTGAAGGACACCTGGCTGTCTGCTATTGGAAGTAGAATGCTGGACTGGATAGCCTTTGGTCTGATTTTTGGAGCTCTAAAAATAGAGGGTGAAATGTTTTGCCATTCTTCTGTGATTTCTCTGATACCTGTCTAGATTGCAAACTCACTGGGGCAGGGACCTAACATTTCATTGTATACAAAGTGCCACGTACACTGACAGCACTAGCTAGGTACCTAAACAGAGACCTGAAGAACACTTAACAGGAGACATTTCAGTGACCTGTTTTCTTATATCTTTGGAAAGCCCCTTTGTGTCATGTCAGCTCCCAAATGAGAATCACGATGACCTTCCACTATCGGTTGAAGGCCACAGATAATAAAGTAGTGAGTGACCTTCTCTGTAAAGTATTTTGCTAATTGGAAGTCAAATTGTCAGCCTTGACATCTTCAACAGATATTTGCTGTTAACACCCAGGCAGGCAGACACACGCACACAAATTGTGCCCTTTGCATCATTGCTGTCATGAGCCTTGGTGTAACTGTCACTGTACTGCCATCTTTTCTCCCCAACTGTCTGCCTTACACAAAAGTAACAAGGGCTTCCCTGACACTGGAGCCCATGGAGTCATCATTCATTCATAAACCTTTATTGGCATAAACAAAAAACACTGAGCCCATGGAGTCCTAGGAGGATGCAGAACTTGACTCCTGGTAGCAGAGAGAACCCCCCACCCCTTCCTTGCAAAGTCCCACCTTGCGGTAAGAAAGAACTAGGGTGGGAAAAGGAGAGCAATACCCTATTAACACAATAACAAGCATTAGCAAGTCAAAGCTTATACCTCACTGTATGAAAGAGGGAGCAGCGTTTGAAAGAGAAAACACGTAAGTGGGGTTTTGCCAACCCTCTCATGCTAGCAGGGCTCTTGCTATCAGACAGGAAGGTCTGCCCACACCAGTTAGTTCACCGACGCTTTGGGGTTTGCAAAGCAACAGGGCGCTGTCTGGAAGAAGGAGGTCAGCAACCCCACAGAGGGCCACTGGAATCACTAGTCAGTGGTGCCAGGTATTCTGCAGGCATCCCTTGTATTGTGGTCTGCACAACTGGGTATGTCCAGAGTCCTTCTCCCCTATTGGAAAGCTGCCTGGAGAGTTACCCTGATTGCTCTCTCTCTCTCTCTCTCTCTCTCTCTCTCTCTCTCTCTCTCTCTC
>JAJKFI010000028.1:12002009-12021257 GCA_029204185.1 Lerista edwardsae | reverse complement strand
ATTATTATTATTATTATTATTATTATTATTATTATTATTATTATTATGGGACCCATTTCTTGTAGGATATAAATACAAATAAACAAGTAAATAAGGGTGCAATCCTAACCTGGAGTTAGGCTGGCCAACTTAGGCCAGCAAAGTTTGGCCGGCACAAGGGACACCGCAAAGAATGTTTGGACCACTCTTGGAGTAAGAGAGGCTAGTACATAGACGTGAACAATCTTCAGTGACTCCAAGAGTGGTCCAAAGGCGCTTTACAACGGCCCTTGTGCCAGCCAAACTTTGCTGGCCTAACTGTGCCGGTCTAACTTCAGGTTAGGATTGAGCTCTAAATCCAGTTCCTAGACAACAAATTGCCAAAGGGGTAACTCGACAGGACCATCACAGCTGTTATGTGATGATAGCATCTAAAAACAAAGATGCATTGGTTTAAAAACCTCATCCTACTTTGAATGTGTGCCTCTCTGCATAGCAAGGAACGTTCTGTCAAGCAAAGCTGGAAATGATCAAGCAAGGTAACGTTCACTAAAGCCAGGCTTAGGCTTTAGTGAAGCCTAAGCTCCTTGCGATCTCTGGAAAAGTCAGTGGAATTTATAAACACTCAAGTCCTCTCTTCAAGTGGTCTCCTACTCAACAAAGCACTTAGCAATGGAGTACCTCATTCCCCATCTTCCCTTTCACAGGATCCTCTCTAGTAAAGTACAAACAAGGAATGTTCTGTTCGTGCTGAGTGGGGAAGCAGAAGGATACGGTTTGAGTAGTGTAAAAAAAATGTTTTGAAAGAAAAAGAAGTCAGACAAAACTTAGGGAGTCAAGTGACCCTCTTCTTCCACTTATTCTTGTCCTATTCTTATTCTTGTGTTCCTGGCATAACCACTTAGCTTAGTTGAACGATCACTTCTATGAAACATGCATTTTCTCCAAAGTGAACAGTAATAAATGGGGGCATCTCCTTAAACATTGAAGGCAAATATTTATACTGCATCTAGTGCAATGCTATCACTTGTTCACCAAGAACCTTTTGGCACTGTTGCATTAAGACTGTCCATATTCATTATCATCTTACTTCCTAATGTTCTTGAGAGTGCAATCTAACTTGCGCTGGAACAGGCAGGCCATGTTTGCGACACTTGTAGGCTGGTACAAGGGACTTGTAGGATAGGATTGCAGCTTATGAACATTTGGCAACAATTTGCCAGCACTGAAGAGCAAACTCTGATCTCAAAATTCTGGATATGGTATACCAGTATTCAAGGACTCAGATCCAAATTTAAGACTCTGTGGGTGCAATCTTGACCTGTGGTTAGGCTGGCACAGTTAGGCTAGCAAAGTTTAGCTGGCACAAGGGACACCATAAAGCAGTGGTTCACAATCTGTGGGACTCACCAGTGGGTCATGAGCCAATTTCACCTACAGCAGCCATATTGAAAATATGACAAGATAGGATGCTGGAAATAGAGACGGCTATGAATGTGGCTATGTGGCTGTTTTGCTTGTGTCAAGGTTGTAAATAGGATCTTTTCTTTCAGATTCACTTTGCTATTGCAAATGGCTGAGAAATAACCCAACTTCTTCTTGCATTCTCAGGAAAGCAGCAGGCTCTGGCATCAAAATGATGGTACTTCCAGCCATGATATCACTTCCAATGGGTCCCGGACAGATTGCCATTCTACAAAGTGGGTCCCAGTATTAAAAAAATTTGAGAACCACTGCCATAAAGTATGTTTGGACCACTCTCAGAGTCAGAGAAGCCAGCACATACATGTGTGCCCTCCTTCCTGACTCCAGGAGTGGTCCAAAAGCACTCTACGGTGGTCAAGCTTTGCTGGCCTATCTGTGCCAGCATAACTCCAGGTTAGGATTGCCCTCTGTTTATGATAGTTGCATCCAAGAACAGAAGAGTTCTGTTGGCTCCAAACTTCCCACTTTCAGAACTCTCTTTCCTTTCATGAAAAGGCCCACCACAAGCAAAGCAACAAATTTAGATTCATGCCCACATAAAAAGTCATAGCTACAACAGGATCCAATCAAGATCCATTAAAATCAGTTGAAAGTTAACCACTGACTTTAGTAGGATCAGCTCTTCAAACACTTAAAACAATCTGTACACAATTTGAAGGAAGGAAGCCTTTTTCTTAGGTGTGGAATACCCCTTTCCACACTGGTGATTTTTTCACATTCAGATTCTCTGTATATCCCCAGTCACTATGAAACATTATATTAACATAAGCATCCTGGACCACCATCAGTAAATTGTCTGTTGAAGAATTATCTGACCAACATCTATTAGACAATATATTAAATACTTTATAGAGCATTTCCCCATGTGACGCATTTGCAAAGCTATACAATAACTTTAGCAAGCTAAGCAAATGTGTTTTATCCCATGAATAGTTGCCTATTTCCCACAGTTTGTAGGGCTTCATGAAATTCACCCCAACTTTTGCACCACAGGCATTCGTTTCCTGACAACCTTGGCAAGTGCAGAGGATTTCAGAGCTTTTAGTTCAGTGGTTAGTTTCAGAGCATCCTCTTAAATTTCCCTACTCTCTTCTAAGAAGTTTGGCAGAACTGGTCATCCAACTCCCCACAAGACACATAATTAATATAAAATCAAAACATCACAGACAGGGGAAGATACTATTGGATGCTAGAGAAGTTTCTGCAAGTCATATAGCATTGAGAAGATACATATTACAAGGCAGTAGGAGAAAAGAAGCACAGGCTGACACACACACTCAGAGACCAAGAAACTGATCTGAATTGAAATAGGGCTTGCCAGATAAAGGCAAACTTCAGGTTTGTACCATGGTCCTAGCCAGGATTTTGTCTGGAGTTTTACTGTATTGCAGAGAGAGTGAACCCTTCATGGAAACACCTGATGTCCTATAATTAATAATGAACCTCAATTGAACTTCTGTACTCCCATGCTGTGATCCCATTCTCAGAAATGTTTGTGTACATGATCCATTTGTCTGGCAAAACAGATGGTTCATGAATTTCAAGATACTGCTTGTTTTGACCGTCCACCTGTTTGGAGGCTGGATGTGGATGAATTTTACAGCAAGAGAACAAGCATTACAGTGCAATATTAAGGCTGCCCTGAGCTGGCACAAGTCCTTTGTGCTGGCTCTCAAATGTTGTCAACGTGCCATAAAGCACATTCGCAGCTACTCAGAGGGCAGCTGAACCAGCACATGGATGTGTGCTGGCTCAGCGTTGCTGGAGCCGCGCCGGGAGACAGTGAGTTTGTACTGGCTTGTGCAGGTTGGCACAGGGGGTAGGAGAGGGTGGTGGAACAGAGACAGTCCTGGGCATGGAGAAAGTGGTCCAGGAGGCAGATCGGTCCCGGAAGGGGGATATGACTGGTCTGAGTGATCTAAGCCAGATCCTAACTCCTGTTCTTGGCCCAATTGGCCTTACACAGGCCGCTTGGATTTGTGCCAGCAAAATTGTGGGCCTAGATCCAAGTGGCCTATTGGATTGGCTGGTGAGTGACACAGGGTAAGCGAACCAAAATCCCCTTACTCCGTTGCACCAAAGCCTGCTCCTCACCTTCCCTGGATACAGTGCAGGCCTGTTGGCCTGCCTGTTCCAGCGCAGGTTATGATTGCATCCTTAGTCTTTTTTTTTTCCCATCGAGCCTGCACTGCAGTATTGGTGCTAGCAGCTCAGGGGCTCCTCTCCACCTCAGTTCTCCTTCTGGAAGAGGGAGTGAAGGAGAGGAGAAACTGGGGACATGGTGTAGGCCTCTACAGTTGAGAGTACTCTGACTGCTGGATATGTTTATTAGCTGGCTGTCTCAGGCATCCAGCTGGAGGAGGAGTAGAAGGCTGAGAGAGGGAGACCAGTGCTTTCCCTCTGGGTAGCAGGGGAAAGCTGGGTGGTTATCAGGTTATGGTGTGCTTTGCATGAGGAATGAACCTTGCGGAGCTGCTTCAGGTTGGGCTTGGTTCATGCCTGGAAGAAAAATCAGCTATGCTGCTCCAGCTTCCCTTCTTCTCTTATGCTTCCTGGCTTTCATTATCTCCATAGTTTCTGGGTAGCAACCTAGAGCAGTAATAATAACTGTGGAACGGCTGCTGTAATTACCGAATGTCTTTGAGACGTCATAGCCATTTCCCCAGGTATTCATGTTGCCGGTTATTATTAAAAATATGTGCGCGCTGCTTTTCGACAACAAGGTCTGGAAGTGGTTCACATTGCAAAATAAAGGAAACGGACACGGTATGCTATCTAGTGATGTATATTTGCTAAAGTAGCAATTGGAGCACTGTTGAGACGATGCCAGTGGAATTGATGCATTCTGTCCTTGAAGTTATGTGGCTTGTAGGGTGTGGATACTTGCAGGTGTCATTACTGTCAATGAACCACAAAACGTCAAGGACTACACAACCTAATGGAGCACTATACCTTATGGATCATAGTGAAAATTCCCCGATTTCTGTCTCTGTCCCCCAAAAGGCTAGTGAATACTTTCGGGTTGCCACCGTTAAGAGCAAACACATGGTCTGGTGCTCATGTTTAAGCTATTTCATCCCAGAAGGCATACATTTGGCATGCCCTTTTCCCTGAAGTTGGAATGAGTCCAAATGGAAGATCTTCACCCACAAAATCAGGGTCCAATGGCAGGTAAAGATGCCAAGTTACCATGATTTGACCATTGAAGTGGAATGTAGTCACCATCCAACAAATGGCATATAGAGTTAAGACAAAGGGTGCTCTTGGCTCTTGTCCCTGACTCTTACCAAGCAATTGGTAGATTGTCAAGATCCAGCTCAACATTCAAGGAGAGCAGTGTCATGGCAAATGGAAACCATTGATCAGGGGCTGACAGTCCAATCCTATACAGGCCTTATGCTGCTGGAACTAGTGTTTTGGTGGCATAAGGTCCTTGACAGCTGCAGCAAAACATGAGACACCATCCAGAGCTGCTGGACTGCTGCAATAGTGAACAGCAGCCCACGAGTGGATCTGTCATGTCCCTGTAACAGGGTGCCTGTAAGCAAAGGAATAGGAGAGAGGAGGGGAGGGCAGAACAGGGCAGAGGCTACATTCCAACAGGTGAATGGTGGGGGAGTACTGTTTGTTTCGGAGCTTTGTTTGTTTTAGGTCTTGTTCATGCTTGGGCTAAACTGCTGAGCTGAGCTTGCTGACCGGGAGTGAGCTCCCGTCGCTTGTCTCAGCTCCTGCCAACCTAGCAGTTTGGAGGCGCCTAAAAATGCAAGTCAATCAATAGGGACCACTTCGGTGGGAAGGTAATGGCGTTACGTGCGCCAAGACGTATAGTCATGCTGGCCACATGACCACGGAAACTTGTCCTTGGACAAACGCAGGCTCTTAGGCTTAGAAACGGAGATGAGCTCTGCCCCCTACAGTCGGTCACAACCAGTGGTGAAATTCAGCCAGTTCTCACCTATTCTGCAGAACCGGTTACTAATTTTAGGTTGGGAGAGGGAAGAAAGGCAGCAGATGGCCCTGAAGGCCGCCCTGAAGGACATAGAACCGGTTGCTAATTTATTTGAATTCCACCACTGGTCACGACTAGACCATTTCGGTCATGGGGAAACCTTTACCTTTATGTTTTCTTTAAATACCCACTTGTTCTGTGGAACCAACAGTTATCTTTTTAATAGACTTATAAAACCATACAGCTCATTCTCTGTAGAGGAATTGATCTGTCTTAATACAGTCATGGAATTGCTATAGTGATTTTTACCAGAGCATGTAGGCCAGAAGCCTTGGGATTTGAAGTGTTCAGAGCTTGCAAGGGCTGTGATTGCCTATAGGACTCCAGTTTCCTCTTAACTTGAAAAGCTTGCAGGTTAAAAAGAGTGGTGGCAGGCTATTGTGGGACAGGTGTGTCCAGTACTTCCCACAGTTGGGTTCCCTAGGGTTGTGGGGGCCTGGGTTGTGAGGTGAACTGCCTTTGTTGTTTGGAAAACTTCTGAGAAATTGGGGCTCCTGCTGCACAACTGGGAAGGACGCAGCCCCCCTGGTCTGGTTTTGGCCTTATCAGAGGTAGCAATTACCAGAGGCACCTGAGGGGCACATGACTGCCCTCAGGGACTGCCCTTCTTTTGGAGGAGGCGCTGGTGGCTTCATGCCCCCCTATTCCTTTTCCTTCAAGGGGAAAGGAAAAGGAGTGTGAGGCCACTGCAGTGAGCGCTCCCTCCTCTGGGGAGAACCCGGAAATGACATCACGACATCATGTGACATTGTGACATCACTGCCGGGGGCGACGGGACAGTACATTACAACTTTGGCAATTACTACTGTTTTACTTGAAAGCAGAGTAAGATAAGGGAGAAGGAAGATGCCAGGTGTAGGACCCTCTCCCCTCAATTATCATTTGGGCAGGTTCCCACCACCTGCTCCTTTGCAGGAGAAGGAGGAAAAATATGCATTCCCCGCCCCCATATCCCCTTATCTGCCAATAAAGTCTGCTGCTGGTTTTTTTGAGGCTGCACAGTTTGCACTCTTGAAAAGAAGCAGAATTACTTTTAAATATGTATTCCTTTCTAGAGTTCATGTTCAGGGACAGATAAAATAGCCATGAATTTTCCCTGCCAGAAAGTCCAAGGTAGTCACAGTGCCTGTTCAGAAATATAATGTGTCCATTACAGTGATAAAGCACTACAAGTGACAAGTAATTCCTTTCCTCACATTTCAGACTTCAAGTGGCACATGAGCTTGCATCCAATCCCATCTGGGATCAGATGCAAATGCACCAGCTTTTCCTGGGAAATATCTTTTTAAAATACCTAAACAATCAAAACATCAGATGTCTCTCTTGGGCTTATGCATTTCAAATGAAGTTATGTGGAATATTTGCTTTTATTAATTTTGAATTACCTTATAAAAGAAAACAGTAACACCAAAAGGTATTGAAGGTGAACAATAGTCACTGCAGTATACAGACTACTGGCGCACATAAATCATTATTGCCTACATTGACTGACAGCAGGTCTCCAGGCTTTCAGACAGAAGTCTGTCCCAGTCTGACCTGGAAATGCCAAAGGCAGAACCTGGGACTAGTGTTCTGCCACTGAGTGATGGTCCTTCTCCGAAACAAGCCCAAGGATGTTTCGTTAAATATATGAAGGCATTAAATATTATGCCTTAATATTACATTAATAATATATTATAAATAATATATTAATATACATTATATATTATAAATAATATATTAATATTATAAATAATTATAAATAATAAAATAAATATATTATAAATAATATAATATAAATTATTATAAATAATTATAAATTATTATTATTATAAATAATATAAATAATTATATTATAAATATTATTATAAATAATAGCATTAAACATATGAAGGTGTGTTCATATTGCTAGGACCCTGGATTATTGTTTAACCTCTGTCTGTGGGTTTTTATTTCTTTTTAGCTCTCTATTGTACTAGCAAGCAATGTGGAGATTGTTGTTTAATTTCTTAGGGCGCAGTGCTAACCAACTTTCCATCACTGACACAGCTGCACCAATGGGGAATGGTCTGTATTCTGCAGTGGACTAGTAGTCATTGAAGACTCCTCAACAGGGCTGGCTTTAAGCCCATGTGACCAATGTCATCACATTGGCCCCCGCACTTTAGAGGGCCCCGCACCAGCACAGCAAGCATATTGTTTGCTGCAGCAGCCAGGATTTCTATGGGTTGTACGTCAGTGGGGCGAGCAGAGCAGCTTTTCCTTGAACCCTCCCACCTGCCCCTGCCTCCTAAATGCCTCCTGGAAGCAGTTGCTGGTGATGTCATCAGGTCACTACAAGCGCTTTTCTTGGTGAGTGGGGGGGCCCCATGAGGAGGGTGGGGGCCCCCACAGGAATACCCCACATTAGGCCCCGCTGCTGCTAGAGCCGGCCCTGCTCTGGTTGCATTTGGTTGCATTTTCCAGGCTTTGGTTGCATTTTCAGCCTGATTTATTGAGCTGAACAAATACAGGGACAAAACAAATACATTGAAAGCTGGTTTTCCTCTGTTGACACATCTGTCAGCTCCAGAAAAAAGAGCAAATGTTTTAACCTCTGGGAGATATTTCACGTAAGGGATCTCAACAAACTGTGGCAAGTTCTTGAAGAAATGGGAGTTCCAGACCACCTGATCTGCCTTTTGAGAAACCTGTATGTGGGCCAGGAAGCTACAGTTAGAACCGGACATGGAACAACCGACTGGTTTCAAATTGGGAAAGGAGTACAACAAGACTGTATACTGTCACCCTGCTTATTTAACTTATATGCAGAGTACATCATGAGAAAGTCTGGGCTGGATGATTCACAAGCTGGAATCAAGATTGCTGGGAGAAATATCAACAACCTCAGATATGCAGACGACACCACTCTAATGGCAGAAAGTGAGGAAGACTTAAAGAACCTACTGATGAGGGTGAAAGAGGAAAGTGCAAAAATTGGCTTGAAGCTCAACATTAAAAAAACTAAGATCATGGCCACCACTCCTATCACTTCCTGGCAAATAGAAGGGGAAGAAACGGAAGCAGTGACAGACTTTATTTTCCTGGGCTCCAAGATCAGCGCAGATGGTGACTGCAGCCATGAAATCAAAAGACGTTTACTTCTTGGGAGGAAAGCTATGGAGAACTTAGACAACTTAATAAAAAGCTGAGACATCACCCTGCCAACAAAGGTTCGCATAGTCAAAGCGATGGTTTTCCCAGTAGCTATGTATGGCTGTGAGAGCTGGGCCATAAGAAAGGCAGAGCGTCGAAGAATAGATGCTTTCGAATTATGGTGCTGGAGAAGACTCTTGAGAGTCCCCTGGACTGCAAGGAGAGCCAATCGGTCAATCCTACAGGAAGTCAAGCCTGATTGCTCCCTGGAAGGACAAATCCTGAAGCTGAAGCTCCAATACTTTGGCCACCTCATGAGAAGAGAGGACTCTTTAGAAATGACCCTCATGCTGGGAAAGATTGAAGGCGAAAGGAGAAGGGGGCGGCAGAGGATGACATGGTTAGATAGTGTCACTGAAGCGATGAACATGAAATTGGGCGAACTCCGGAAGCTAGTGGAGGACAGGGAGGCCTGGCGTGCTGTGGTCCATGGGGTCGCGAAGAGTCGGACACGACTTAGCGTCTGAACAACAATGGGAATGAAAAGGGTTG
Organism: Lerista edwardsae; assembly: GCA_029204185.1. Classification (NCBI taxonomy): domain Eukaryota; kingdom Metazoa; phylum Chordata; class Lepidosauria; order Squamata; family Scincidae; genus Lerista; species Lerista edwardsae. Next base: position 12,012,118 of record JAJKFI010000028.1, on the reverse strand, counting down.
AAGACCACTGGACGAGAGCACCACCAGGTAACAGGGGAGGGACTTGATGTTCCCCTTCAGGTACCAGGAGATTGTCAGCACAATGCTATCCATCTCTACTCTAAAGTTAGTCTCTCTATAATCAAAAGAGCTTGCTCCCAGGTAAATGTGGATAGGATTGCAGCCTCTCCCCCCCCCCAAAAAAGAGAGCGGAGCAACTTTTGGCGCTTCAAGATCCTGATCAGAGCCTGCACCCTTACATTTGCGTGTGACAGCTGCATGTGTTGAGTTTCTGTCTACCAAGCTATTGTTAAAGTCGCAGGAACCGTGTCAGCATTAGCAGCTAGTTATAATTTTTCAATTACCACAAAATCAGATTCAGCAGTGTTTCCTTTAGGTGTGAGTCAATATATCAATCTCTTCCTCTTCTTTACTCAGTGCTGTCATTATCTTCATTTAACTCATTATCTGGATGTGCTGCAACATTTTTATTTGATTCATTTTTGCAGAATGCAGCCAAACCAGGGTTTGAACAATTCATCTTCTCTCCTTTATTCCTGCTGGCACATTGGGCAACAATTCCAAAGGCAAAAGTACAGGGAAATCATGATTATATTGAAGACTGAATGCAAATATAGTAGGCTCATTATGGCAGATTGCAAACGCCCTGCCTATTTTGAAATAATAAGTATCTGTTGGCTTCAATTTGCTTAGCAAGTGCCCTGAAATTTATCAGTGGTTTCCATGCACACAATAAAAGGGCCTGAGGATCATCCTGCAAGCCAATATTTCTCTGCCTGATACTGTGGCATAAATGCCCTTGCCAAAAATTACATCTCCAAATAGCTACTAGATCAGCGGTTCCCAAACTGTGGATTGGGATCCACCAGTGGGCTGTGAGCCAATTTCTACTGGGTTGCGAAGCACCTAGAGCAGCCATATTGAAAATATAAGCAGATAGGATGCTAGAAAGGGGGAGAGTTGTGTGGTTGTTTTGCTTGTGTCAGAGTTGTAAATTGGCTTTTTCCCTTTCCTTTTTATTTTGCTGTTGGAAAAAATAGCTGAGAACTAACCCAACTTATTGCTGCATTCTCAGGTGCCACAATGACACTTCAAGCAGATTGTCATTCTATAAAGTGGGTTCTGGTGCTAAAATGTTTGAGAATCACTGTACTAGATGGTACTGATCGTTAACTGAGCATAATAGATGTAATCACCAACTTTTCCTTTGGACATGATTATCATAAATGCCTTGAACTCAATTCAATTAAGAGTCATTGATTTTTATCAGTGTTAAACATATGCTTAAATGTCTTCCATGGAAATCAATGGAACTGAACGGAAACATTGGCTGCAGTTGCAGTCCCAGCTGATGGGCTGCCAAGGGACAGAGGAAGAGGAGGTCCGCCCCCTCCGCTGTTTACCTGCTCCTGTGTGCCACTCTGATCTGCGCCCACGGCACTCGGAGCCATATGATGGTAGGGGAGGGAAGGAGGATCAAAAACTGCTCTCCAGAGGCGAGTCACCTTGTCGCCACTCTCCTCCCACTCCAGGAGCATTGCACCCAGGGTCCCATAAATAATGGTCAGTCCACAACTAATTGGCTGGATCTAGCTCCTTGCATTTTTTCCTTTATATAGTATATCCTTGCAAAGGGTATAATTGAGCAGAACTGGAAAAACAATGAGATGATAAGACCAAAGTACAGGGAAGTGTCTTCAACATGATAAAACATGAGATACACTGAAAGTGGCATACATTACACAGATACCACAAAAACAGCATGCCACCATCAAGTTGCCATCCTGTGTTGTGATATCATCCTGGGCTGAATTTCTTCAACCCCACCAATAATAGTCAACAATATACAGTAGAGAAGAAGTGGAAAAACACAGACCATTTCTTCCCACCACAGAGTAATTGCAGCCGACATTACTAATGCTGCAATCCTATATACCTGGGAGCAGTGTCTATTTAAATACGATTTACTCCTGAGTAGACCTGCATACAATAGATTCTTTCAAATTATGGTGTTGGAGAAGACTCTTGATAGTCCCCTGGACTGCAAGGAGATCCAATCAGTCAATCCTACAGGAAGTCAAGCCTGATTGCTCCCTGGAAGGACAAATCCTGAAGCTGAAGCTCCAATACTTTGGCCACCTCATGAGAAGAGAGGACTCTTTAGAAAAGACCCTCATGCTGGGAAAGATTGAAGGCAAAAGGAGAAGGGGGCGGCAGAGGATGAGATGGTTAGACAGTGTCACCGAAGCGATGAACATGAAGTTGGGCGAACTCTGGAAGCTAGTGGAGGACAGGGAGGCCTGGCGTGCTGTGGTCCATGGGGTCGCGAAGATTCGGACACAACTTAGCGACTGAACAACAACAAAGACCTGCATACGATTAGGCTGTAAGACGGCTGCTTCCCTGTCTTGATTAAAGCAGGGGTGGCCACCCTTTTCACTTTAGGTCTCCTGGACCTTTAACAATTGTGTAGAAGAGGGAATTTCAGCAAGTGCAGCTTGTCATTTCACAGGGCCAGGAGCTCTAAAGTTGAAAGGTTGGCCTCCACTGTAAAAAGTAATTACTTACTGATAAGGAGAGTAGGTAAGGAAACATAAACCAGGAACATTTAAGGATTGTCACAATCTTAAAGGATAAGGTCATGAGTCAACACAGAAAGCAGCCAATCTTCCAAGAACTATTTTGGGAACCTCAGACTTCAGCACACCTTGAGATTTTAAAGCACCCACAGCCTCTCCAAACTCATGTCCAACATGCTTCACCATCACTCAGATTCACACAGTAATCCCAGTAGAAGGAACTGCTTGCAACATCAGGGCTTACTGTTTATCTTAATCCTGTTCTGTATGTGTATATGTTATTTTAATCTCACATAATAGAGCTGAGTGGAAGGAATGGAGAATTTATACACAATTTTTCCTTCGACGAGCCAGAGGGGACTAATATAAGAAATCTGCATGCTCAGGGGACAAAATCACATAGCACAGCACAAAATCTTGGAGCATGTTAAGAATGCTGAAATCTTAGCATTCATTTAATATTTTACAATGACATGTCTTGCTGTCTAACCCTTCAAGTTGTGGCCAAGTTTGAAAATCCATTGGGGAAAAAGAAGACTCTTGACGTTTAGGGACATCTTTGCCCAGGACACTAAAAGCACCTTCTTGTACAGTCAATCCTCTTTATGTTTGACCTCGCCATCAGTGACGTCCCTTATCTGTGAGGGGCAGAATTGCTATTTTCCTTGTTGTCCGCACCCCTGTCCTCATTAGCCACCATGCAGAGACCTTCCAAAGGCTTGCAGGGACCTTCAGAATGGCACCTGAGACCAGCACTGACCCCTTTAAAATGGCTGGCAGACGCATCTGGTAGCCATGTCTAAGGGGGTCCATGCGAGTTGCAGGTGCCATTCTGAAGATCCCTGCAGCCTCTGGAAGGTCTCTACAGCATTCAGAGATCTTTTGGCACTTCCTGCTGCACTCTGCTGGCTTCCTGAGGGTCTCCGTTGGATTCTTCTGATGGCAGATAAAGTACCCCTTGTACCTAATCCCATTGTATCAATGATTCATTATCTGCAAATTCGATGTCCACAAGCTATTTTCAGGAACCTAACCCTAGCGGATAATGAGGATTGGCTGTACTTGAGAGGACATAAATGAGACGTTAAATAACGTTTTTGATTGCGCTGAAATTTTGTTGTTTAGATCAACAGAGGGCTACACAAGGAGATGGAGTTACATTCAAATTTTTGTTTCCATAACTTCTTTGTTGCTTCAGTATGTGTTTTACTTCATGAATACCATTAACGCTCCATTCACCATTATTACCACTGACGTGCACACACTCCAGTCTGGGCAAATAAGAGGGAACGTACTGCGCTCACTGAGGCAAGAAAGGCAGCTTGTACAGTGAGTGAAGCCTCACTTGAGAACTGGTCCAATAGCCATGATCCGGAACAGGGATGGGCAGAGGGTTGAAGTCTTCTGCTGTGGCATTAGCCCAATTGGAATTTTTGGAACTGGGCATAGATTAGGGCTTACTCCTAGATAAGTGTGCATAGGGTGGCTTTTAAAAAATAAAAAGATTGCGAGCCCCCCTAAAGAGGATGTTAGGGTAGAGAGAAAAGACTGATGGCTAAATCAACAGCTAATTTGCACTTGAGTCATTTCACTTGGGCTGCAGAGCCACACAGCAGCACTCAAACTCCATAGCAACATAGACAGTCACAAATCAAGGCAGCGAGAACGCACAGCTGCCTTAAGGTTAATAATAATAATGCAAGTATTCACAAACAAATTCATAGAACAAAAATAACATTTTTGTTCAGTTCTGTGAGCCACCAAAACTGGCGTCATAGCGGAAAACAAATATACTGCAGAGCATAGAACACACAGTGACTGAGCGTTCGAGAAGGGAGGCATGTGTGGGCAGACCTAGGAAACACACTGCAATGTGCCATCGAGAAAGACCCATGCAGTCAGTACATTAGAGCATCCCTAAGTAACATATCTTAGCGCAGTGTTTCTAAACTAGTAGTATGGGTATCACCAGTGGTACTTGAGGTGGTGGCCAGTGGTAAGCCCAGGACCCCTGGAGCCCTGCCACCAGGCAGCGAGGCCAGCAATGCAACATGGCAAACAGCGTTTGGAGGCTTGGCACAGTTAGCAGAGCACCAAAGCATACTTTTCGCACTCTGAAAAGCCCTCCCATCCACTCTGAGCCTCTTACTGGTGTTTGTCATGTTGCATCTGGCCTCCCAACTCAGAAGTAACTGGCAATTATGTCATCACCAGTTACTTCCAGTGGTACTTCCGGCAGGTTGACCATACTAAGTGGTACAGTGAGGACAAACGTTGAAAAACACTGTCTTAGACTATAGTGACAGTGACAATTATGGAAAGAATATTCCTATAAACCAGATTGGCCTGCAACTGGGGTGCAGGGAAGGAATGAATGAATATTCTTTCCTTGTTATGTGTGGCATAATATTGTGGACTTCCCCCACAACTACCTTCTCTATGATGCCACTGTTCAAATTTCAAATGCCAAAACACAAACCAGAGCCCTGCAGATGTACTACTGAGCAAACTGTGCAAACTGCCTATTTCATTTCAGTGAAGGGGCCAATTCTGTGCATACAAAGGTAAAACATAAACAGGCTTTTCTGTCCACTGAACAAAAAGGACGCTTGTGCAGCTAGTAGATTTCTGTCTTAGTGCCATTTCCACAGCAAGAACAAATTGCTGGATTTGGGCATCTATGTACTGCCCCAGGACTCCCAATATTTGCAGCACAGGAGAACCACAGTCTGTTTCCCTTTAGTATGGGAGTTCCCAGTCTTGCACACTGCTTCAAACAAAGCACACAGATCAAGGATAAAGCAGAATTCATCTTGTTCCCAGTTTATTTCTGTCTACACTGTAGATGAGCAGAGTACATGAAAATAAGGTGGCTTTTGGAAATGAAAAAAAAAAAAACCCAGTGGAATTCACATGGGCATACAAAGAAACCAAAGATGGGCAGGAGCAAGGGTAGAGAAGGCTGTGAGAAATATGCATGGCAAACCAAGTCCCATGTATGGTATCTGAGCCTTCACAATTCAGTGGGACAAAGATCTGATTAGGATCACCACAAGGACAAGCTCATCTTTGAGGCTTAGAACAACACAAAGAGATGACTTTCCTCTAACAGTTTCCAACACATTCGACCATTTTAAAAATGTTCCTGCCAAGTCTCAGTCAATATTGTATATGTATAGAATCTGCATGGGGCGGGTCTAGCCAGGTGCCTCCAGGTGTGTTCAGGCATAACACAAGAAGAGGAAGAAGCCATGGAGCACCTTTAAGTCTTCCTCCTGTTCCAACCTGGAGGGAAGGGAGGGGCAATTCACCAGCAACTTTGTCCTCATCCTCCTGGCTATAGGGTGACTTCCCCAGGTTAGCTTCCACAATCCCCAGTTCTCAGCATCACCTCCAAACAGCCTTGCATTTGAGCCCCAGTCAGCTCATCACAAGTTTTGAATCCCCAGCTGCCCTCCGCATATGCTTCTTCTCCTTCCCTTGCCCATTGGCTCATGATGCAAGGCGTTCCCGTTGTCATAGTAATGGGGGCACCATTTTCACATTCATGGAGCCAATCCAGAGCGGCCATTCCAGAGGAGCACTATTGGAAGAGTGCTCAAGGATGGTGCTGCAACAGCTGGGACAGGTGAGTCAGTGGCCGCTCCAATGTGCCCCAACCATATACATCTGGATTCTCAAGTCTAGACATCATCTCAGCGCAGTGGAGACAGTTGTGGAAGGAATTGAAATGATCTGGGCTCTAAGACGTGATGATTGAGCTTGATCAACCTGCAGTTTGTCTAAAGACAGTTAGGAAGAAACGGCTCCAATTCCATCCAGCCCAACCCCCATGGAAATATCACCTCATAAGAATTATGGGAACATTTCAAGACAGAATACCTAATTTCATCTATTTTATGTTGTTATTTCACATATGGTGTCTGAATGACAGCAGAACAGCTTGAATCATACGTGGGAAGTTTCCTAACTCTATAAAGCCCAAGTTATAAATCTCCTCAAGGACACAGAATGAAAATTACAAGCTTGGGAAGGAAATAATGAAAGGAGGGGAGATGGGGGTAGATACTAATGTGAACGAAGAAGCAAACTCTGCTACTACATCATTGTGTGCCTACATATAACTGAAACTACAATGCGCGCACATGCACACACACAGAAGTCTCCTTTTTTAGAAGGTATAGCTTACACCTCATTTTCAAAACCTAGGCCACAGTACCACACGGGGTAGCACATATGTAGGCCCATTAATAAAGTGCTCTTTGTTTTTGTTGGGTGATGGCCCTAAGTTTTCTTTTCTGTCATCTGTCATATGATAGAAAGTTGTCAAATGCCACCTTGGTTCCACCTGTGCAGTGATGTACGCATAATTTGTCTTTTGCTGCCATTGCTTGTGGAACCAAAATGTCACTTAACGGCTTTATGGCCTATGACAGATAAAAGAACGAACGCCTTAAAGATGGTGAGTCATTTGTTGGAGGAGAAGGGGAAAAAAAGTAGGAAAAATCACAGCAGTGTCTAGCCAGGCAGTCAATATTTTAACTTCTAGTATTTGCAAATGTTTAAACTCATTGGCTGAACACATTATAGGACTGCTCATTTGACAGACCCAGGAAACCACTCTTAACCCATCTATCGATATATTTTAAAGGATTAATTAATGTAACATGTTTAAATGGACAAGCAAATCTGGGCCGTTATGATTATAATTTTGCCCTTACAGTGTGGAGGTGTTTTTTGGGTTTTTGCTCAGTTCTTTTGGAGGGAGGGTCTGGGAAGAACATTTATTTCAGGGGAAATGACTGTGTGACCTTTACGGCTCGGGTCCGGGGTATTTGAGGGACCGCCTCCTTCCATATAATCCAACCTATACTCTTAGATCATCTGGGGGGGCCCTTTTGACTGTGCCGCCACCAGGAGAAGTGAGAGGGGTGGCGGCCAGGAAGAGGGCCTTCTCAGTGGTGGCCCCCCAACTCTGGAACACCCTTCCCCTAGAATTGAGAACTGCTCCCTCTTTGTTTACATTTCGGCGGGGGCTGAAGACCTTTTTATTCCAAAAAGCTTTTAACTGTTGACAGGTCGGCTGGCTGGTTATTATGATCCATGGGGCTTGTTTTTTTAATTGTTTTTAAATTGTGTTTTTAATCTTGATTGTTATTGTTTAATACTGTTTTTAACTGTTTTTAATGTTAATTGTTATACTGTATTTTATATATATTACATATATATTACAATATATATATATTGTAATGCTGCCTTGGGTGCCTTCGGGCACAAAAGGCGGGGTAAAAATCTAATAATAAATAAATAAATAAATAAAATAATAAATGTAAATAAAATGCATTCAATAAAATGAACTGGAAAGAAAATTCCGCTGTGGCACAGAATTAATAATTCAACACTTGGTTGTAGCATTCAGTTAAAAGATCTCACCTGAATTAGCTCAAGATCCATCCACAGTCCCAAGTATTCTGTTCCCAAGAACAGCCAAGGACAAGTGTCTGAAAGTTCACAAGAACAGCAGGAAGGAGATTGCCTTTCCCTACTTTTTGTTCTTAATGTTCATCAGACCTCTGACCATTCAATTAGTTATCCTGATCAATAGGTCCTAAGCTGCCTGATTGGGCCCCCTTCCTACATACCACATGTTACTACGTTTTTTAAAAAGTTTTAAATTGACAATTTTAACTTCTGCATTAGCAAGATTGGGGGCGCAATCAGATCCAACTTTTCAGCACTGGCGCAGCTGCAATGCAGCCCCGAGATAAGGGAATAAAATTCCCTTACCTTGAGGAAGCCTGCATGACTGCTCCCCCTCCACTGGATGCAGGGCATGCCCCATTGGCATAGCGGCATCAGTGCTGAAATGTGGGATAGGAGTGGAATCCGAAACAAATGAAAACATTTATCAGAATTGGATAATTTGCTTACTTAGTGTAACGCTACTGCATTTCTTTTCTTCTACCTCAGCAAAGTCATCCTCATATGCTTTTTCTTCTAATAATAATGCACAGGTATCCAAGGACTAGTTTTCATGATCTCCCTCAATGCCATGTGATGACTTTCAACAAAGCCCAGATAAGATAAAATAATCTGGCCTTTTAAAATCATTTGTCCTCTTTTTTTCTTTTCTCTTCTGTGCTCCAGACTTATATTTGTACTCCATACTATTACTTTCACCTTCAAACAATGCCAAAACACATGTAGACTTGATCCAGTGCCGTGTTTCTGGATACACACTATGGAGGAAGAGCTGGAGCTTACTATTAGGCCTAGGAATTCTGTAAATTGAACTGGGTGACCAACTACCGAGGCCTAGTAGTTCTGCTCTGAAGTTGTACATTTCACTTTTTCATGTTTACACTGAAGGAATACATGTTGGTTCTTATGAAGAAGACCTGGGCATTTCCACTACAAGTTTAATCCACTTGTACTTCTATTCCCCCAGTGCATTGGGAAGGGGGACACACAGGATGGGACTTTGTTAAGGAATCTTAGAGCTGTTAGAGCTACCCTTAACAAATTACAATCTCCAGAGTGCATTGGAGTAATAGAAGTGTACTGTAAGTGGATTAAAGCTGTTGTGGATATGCAGCCTTGGACAGGCAGAGATTGAGGTACATTTATTTTGTAATAAATTTGTTTTGTACTGTATGGTTTGTTTTTTCATGGCCCGAGGCCCAGGGCCTGGGGATTCCCCCACTGCTATATCTTCTCAGACTTGTGAACATCATGCAATAAAAAGGTAAATGTTTCCCCACGACCGAATGGTCTAGTCGTAACCGACTGTAGGGGGCGGTGCTCATCTCTGTTTCTAAGCCTGTAGAGCCGGAGTTTGTCTGAGAACAAGCTTCCGTGGTCATGTGGCCGGCATGACTATATGCCGTAGCTTCCTCTTCCACCTTCCCACCGAAGTGGTCCCTATTTATCTACTTGCATTTTTAGGTGCTTTTGAACTGCTAGGTTGGCAGGAGCTGGGACAAGCGACGGGAGCTTACTCTGTCGCGCAGTCTGGAACTCCCAACGTTCCGGTCAGAAAGCCCAGCAGCAGCGGTTTAACCCACTGCGCCACCACATCCCACATGCAATACATCATGCAATACAACATGCTAATACCTGTAAGCTCACATCTATTAACCTTCTGGGCAAACTTCAGAGACCCCGTCACACCTAGGAGTGAATTCTGCTTTCCAATCAACTCTCCCCCCCCCCAACTTTGCAGCACCTCTTCCGATAGTTGTCACTAGCTTTGGTGTTGCCAGAATTAGCCCAAAATCTTCCAAAGTGTGAAGGGAGAACTAATACTACCACCTTACCTTGTAGCTTCCTCTTCCACCATTATCACTACCAATGTGTCTCTTATTCCTGATCCTTCTCTAATACATCCTTACTTCCTGGTTTTGAAAAAGAAAGACAGGAGTATTTGTTTAGTTTTGGTTGGTTTTTATATGTTTGTAGTTGTGAGTTTGTTTTGTTGTAATAAAGATAGATAGATAGATAGATAGATAGATAGATAGATAGATAGATAGA
>JAJKFI010000028.1:11990252-12001999 GCA_029204185.1 Lerista edwardsae | reverse complement strand
AGATAGATAGATAGATAGATAGATAGATAGATAGATAGATAGATAGATAGATAGATAGATAGATAGATAGATAGATAGATAGATAGAAGTACAGCAAAAGAGGAAGTGGTGGAGAGGAGTAGAGTATTTCCCAGGAGAAAGACCTAGAGCATCCCCTGGCAGTGATGCAAGGCAAAGCAGTGGCAGAGCTTCCATTAATGCCACCCAAATTTATAGCCACAGTCCACCTCATAGACAGGCACAGGACAACTCTGGGTGCTGCTGCTGGAAGGAAGCTTTCAATATCTGTAAAACTAACATGGTCTTTCCTCTAGGGTTGAGCTCTAAGGACACCATCACTGAGACAATGAAATCATCTTTATTTCTTTTGTAAGGAGATGTTATGTTTACAATGTCATTTTGAATTGCCGGTGACGCGTGTCGCCGTTTTTGCCCGCCCCTCTTGTGAGGCACAGGAGGACGGGCTGTGCTGGGGCTGGCTGGTAGGGTGGGAGGGGCAAGCGCGGCTTGCGTCTGCGCTCTCCCTTTCCTGCCCAGTTGAGGACCCGACCGGCGAGGAGGGAAGACGTCTGTGGCCTTGCTCCAGCTGCGCGCGTCTTGAGGCTGAATTTAGGCCTTCGGGTGGCGCAGCGGGAGCAGCAGGAGATCGGGGTAGCCAGCGAAGGTACCCCGCTTCCTTTTTTGCCTGCCGGGTCTTGCTGGAGCGGCACGGAGGAGCGCGGAGGCGGCGGAACGGACCACGAGGGAGCGTTCGGAGGCCTGTTTCAGCCAAGCCTTCAGACAAGCCTTTGGGCTAACCTTCCCCGCGGGCGCGTGTGGGGTGCCGCGCTCGCACGACGCGCTTGCGAGGGCTATTGCGGGCAGTTTTGCAGCGGTCGGGGCCAGCCGTAGCCATCCCCCTCCTGCTTCCCCCCTTTTCCCCGTGGGTGTTCTTTTGGCGCCCACGTTAGCACGGGGCGCTCTGCCTGGGGGCCATTTCGGGGATTTTTACCTCTGTGTGGGGGCGTTTTGGGGCCGTTGGGTAGGGCTTTGAGCCCCGGTTCTTTGCTTGCCTCCCTTTTTTTTCTTCGGAGAGGGGGTGGGTTTCGGCCTTGCAGCCCTTCCTTCCAGCCTTCGCTGCTGCTTGCTGGCCCCTTAACTGCTCTCCCCCCCCCACTCTTGGTTTCCGTGGGAGGTGTTCTGGGGGTCTTTGCCTTTTATTTCTCCCTAGCACCACAGCTGCTGATAATAAAGCTCGGGTGCATTGCTGCGGGGGAGTGTGGTGGCTGCAGCGTGGATTGTGCTGATCAGACAACGGCGTGCTGGAGTGTTCCTGAGTATCTGGGGGCCTGCCCTGCTGCCTTCTGCTGGATCTTCGCCACCACCCCTTGCGAGGGCTGGTGTATCCTTTTCAGTGCAAATTTGCCTTAAAACACACTGGTGGGGTTGGGTGCAACCTGTATCGGCATCTTCCTTAAAGGGGCAGTACGTAATTTGGTTTAAATTTTATTTCAAGCAGCAGACCCCGCTTAAGGGTTTTGGGGCTAAGCATGGCAAAACGTAAACAAAAGCGTGGGGGAAAAGCCCCTAAGCGTCCAGTGCAACAGCGGGACCCTAGCCCTAATTCATCAGAGGATGAGGCGGAAATGGCTGAACTTCGGGCCCTTTTGGCCAGGGTGGAGGCTTTGGAAAAGGAGGTGGCCACCAGGGAAGCAGGTGGTGGTGACGGGGCGAATCTTCACAGGCCAGTAGCAGTGCAACGCCCCAACTTCGACGGTCATCACGCCCAGAGAGAGGCAATAAAATGTACCGGGCCCTTTCTTCCAGGGTATCGTCCCTTGAGGAGGGCATGACAGACACAAGTGCCAGTCAGGGGGCTCAGGCCCCAGGTTCTAAGAAGGGAAAAGGGCCCCTTCCACCGCCCCAGCCGGAGGGCACCATGGCTCCTCCCCCCGAACTTAGTCAAGGTGAGCGGGGGGGGGTCGGATAGCCCTTGTGTTGCCGTGTGGGACGACCGGGAGGGGGCTTCTGCCCCAACGGTCGCCCCGATTTCAGCAACAGACTACTGGGCTCAATTTGGCCTGCCCTTGCCACAAGCGGTGGGGTGTCATAGGGTGGGTCAGCAGCCGTACCCTTGGGCTCCCCCAATGGGTGCAGCCCCTGGCACGGCTGCTGCAAACATGGCTGGTATGGCTTGGCCTCACGGGGCCAATACTCAATTCGGGATGGCAAGTTACCCTTCACCATACACTCTCTGGGGCCCTTACAGTCAGGCGGCTGGCGCTGCTAGTACGCTAGGTACTTCTGAGCGCCCTCCTTCATCATACGGGGCAATTGCGCTGCCACTCGGCGGGCACTTGGCCTTGTCTGTGAAGGAGAAAATATGGAGGGGGGAGTATGTCGATATCTTTAGCCTCCTCCATGCTGAGCCAGAGCCCGTGCAAAGGGTTGGGGACCCCCAGCGTGACGCCGAGCTAGTTCGTAAAAGAAAAATAGATAAAAATTTCACGAACTGGCTCTATGGGTATTCCATATTTATGGCGGTCACGATTCAAGTGCAACCGGCTAGAGCGGCTGCTTTGATATATCAGGATGTCATCCACAGGGCCTTCCAAGAATACTCGGGACCCGCCTGGGCCACCTATGATGAGCATTTTCGCTTATGGGCGGCCCATGACCCGCCCTTGATTGGCGGGTGCCACAGCTAGAATAATAATAATAATAATAATAATAATAATAATAATAATAATAATAATAATACTTGGATTTATATACCGCCTTTCTTAGGTCACCAGATTTCTCTAATGACTACAACTCAAGGCGGTTTACATGGGCAGACTTTATTCAGAAACCCGAAGGTTTTTACAATTTATACAGAAACGTTCTATCTTGCAAGAACCACACACATACAGATGGATCTTTCTGGATTTAGTCCTTCTTTCTGGCCACCCGTTTTGTCTTCTTGCTGGCTGATAAGCGGCTTCCCTGCTCCCACCAGAGAAGCGGCTGAACTTCGACACAACTCCCCCTCACACAAGGCAGCCGAAGACAGCTCAGCTGTTAAATCAGCCACAATTAACGAGGTCTGCCGCTCACAGAGACTTCCGGCTGTCCCGAACAAGACCCCTTTGCCACCCTCCAGCCGGGCCCGACTCACCGTTGCTCGCCTGCTGAAACAGCAACACCGACGCTGGTGGGAACGTGATGGGGGCATAGATGGTGGCCACCATGGCGGTGTCGGCATGCAGGAACCGTTCCAGCTTGTGCTTGTCCGCTGCTCCTTGGACCGGACAAATTATGGGTGCAAATTGTGGTGCCCTCTAAGCCGGCTTGGGGTGATCGCTCGGATAGCGGTCACATCATTGCACGTAATGTGGTGGGCTCGAACCGTGCCGCTGGGGGCACCCCGGGGGTTCAAACACCCAGGGCTTGTTTCGAGTTCAATGCCTCGGGTAAGTGTTCAAAAAGCTCATGTGGTTTTACCCATAGCTGCGGGGTTTGTGGAGCCAGGCACAGGGCAGTCTCTTGCCCTCAGTTGTCAGGCGCCAAGCCGCAGGGTCGATTTGCCGGTGGGGGCAAGAAAGTGGGGCACCCCCCCCTGCAGCTGGCGCATCAAAGGGGGCCAACACCGATTAGGTTGGCCCCCCTTCTGCATTTGCTGGAATCATACCCGGATAGGGAGGCGGCTGATTATCTGGCTTCTGGTTTTCTGGAGGGTTTCCGTATTCCGGCCCCACCTCCTACTGGGCCTTCCATGGCCCGCAATTTGCGGTCTGTGGTGGGCATGGAGGAGGTGGTTCGTGGAAAGGTATGGAAGGAGGTGCAGGCCGGCCGTGCGGCCTGGCCTTATCCGGAGCCCCCTCTACCCAATTTAAAGGTCTCACTGTTGGGTGTGGTCCCGAAGAAGACACCGGGACAGTACAGGCTCATCTATCATTTGTCCTACCCCCAAGGGGGGTCGGTAAATGAAGGGATTCTGCAGCACCTTTGTTCAGTGAGATATGTCTCTTTGGATGAGGCTGTGCGTGTATTGCGCAGCTGCAGGCCTGGCGCGCTTATGGCAAAGGCGGACATTGAGTCCGCCTTTCGGCTACTTCCTGAGCACCCTCAGGATTTCTGCCTGCTGGGTTTCTATTTTGAGGGTGGGTACTATCTGGATCGGGCCCTCCCTATGGGGTGTTCCGTATCCTGCGCCGCATTTGAAAAATTTTCATCTTTCCTGGAATTTGCGCTGCGCAAAAGGGCGGGGCTTCGTAGCACCGCCCACTACCTTGATGATTTTCTTCTGATGCATAGTGCAGGGACCCCCCAATGTGCTCTTCTCCTGTCCACGTTTCAGGAGCTGTGCATGGAGTTGGGAGTGCCGCTAGCGCATGGCAAAACTGAAGGGCCTATGTCCTTACTTACCTTTCTGGGTGTGAAGCTTGATACGGTGGCTGCGTGCAGCCGTCTACCAGCGGATAAGTTGGAACGGTTGGTTAGACTGTTGCAGCAGTGCCTGCTGGCCAATAAAATCACCTTGAGGCAGTTGCAATCCTTGGTCGGGCATTTGAACTTTGCCTGCAGAGTGGTTGCCCCTGGCAGGCCTTTCTTGCAACTTTTGTGTGATGCCTTGTTGGGGTTGAAGCGGCCTCATCATCGCATCAGGGTGTCCAGTTCCATGAGGGAAGACATACAGATGTGGCTGACGTTCCTCAAAGATTTCAATGGGGTTTCCTTTTGGCGATCAGATCGTTTCCTGGAGGCAGATCTCCAGGTGCATTCTGACGTCTCCGGCAGTCACGGCTTTGGCTTGTATTGCCAGGGCCAGTGGTGTGCGGCTCCTTGGCCCAGTGATTGGATATGGTCGGGATTGACATCGGACCTGACCTTTCTCGAGCTGTTCCCCATTGTGGTGGCTGTTCACATTTGGGCAGGGGAATTTAGGAACGCAACTATATGTTTCTGGTGTGACAACCAGGCCATAGTTTGGGTTGTCAACCGGCAGACATCTCGTTCGCCCCGAGTCATGGTATTGGTCCAGGCTTTTGTCCTGCAATGTCTCAGGAATAACACTTTGTTTATTGCTAGACATGTGCCTGGGCTGCAGAATGGTATGGCCGACGCTCTCTCTCGTTTTCAGGAGGAGCGTTTTCGAGAACTGGCGCCTGCAGCCCGGAGGGATCCCGATCCAATCCCCCCTCAGTTATGGAACCTTGGGTCCTTCGGGCCCAGGGTATAATTTGGTCAACCCTTGCCCCCTCCACCAGGGCAACTTACCGAGCTAAGGTCTGTGAATGTTGGGCCTTCCTGCATGAGATGGGACTGCCAGAGCTGCGGACGGTTCCCCCTGAACAACTCCTGCAGTTTCTTTTGTATCTGGGCGATGCGGGGTTGGCAGCTAGATCGCTGGCTGTGTATGCTGCCGTGATTTCATTTTGGTCCAGGGCGCTGGGCCTAGCAGACCCTACCGCTGATTTTAGGGTGCATAAGCTCCTGGAGGGTTTCAGGAGAGGGCCCCCCCCCCAAGGCCAGATAGACGTAAGCCCGTTACGCCCGCTATACTGAGTGGGTTGTGCAGTTTGTTTCCTGTTCTGTGCTCCTCCCCTTTCGAGGCAGCACTCTTCCAGGCAGTTGCCACACTGATGTTTTTTGGGGCATTTCGCCCCAGTGAGTTGTTATGTTCCTCTACGTTCGACCTTTCAGGTCGGGCCATGGAGATGAATGATGTCCAACTGTTGCTGGATGGGGTTAGGCTGCGCCTTAGGCGATCCAAGGCAGATCAGCGTGCTCGGGGCACTTTGGTGTCCCTGAGGCGCGCCGG
This sequence comes from Lerista edwardsae, assembly GCA_029204185.1. Lineage (NCBI taxonomy): Eukaryota > Metazoa > Chordata > Lepidosauria > Squamata > Scincidae > Lerista > Lerista edwardsae. The sequence continues at coordinate 11,996,217 of JAJKFI010000028.1, read as the reverse complement.
ACAAAATGATTTGCCCTATTGCAGCCCTAATTGTTTATTTACAGTTTAGGGGTGAGTTCCCGGGTCATTTGTTCCGGCACAACAACGACTCCCCCCTCACCCTTTATCAGTTCCGGGTGATATTTCATAGGGGTTTGTCAATGCTTGGTTTGTCCCCTGCGGATTACGGGCTGCATTATCTGCAGATCGGTGCAGCCTCTACAGCAGCTAGGCTAGGGCTTCCCCCCGCCACCATTCAGCGCATCGGACGATGGCGCTCAGGGGCCTTCAAGGCATATGTTAGAAAAGAGTAGCTATCTTTAAGTTTCTTCAGTCAAGCATTGGAAGTTAACTTGTTGGTTTTGTTTTACAGGGTTCTGTCCTCCGTCAACGGCGCTGGTCCTGCTTTGCGGGCACTCCATCCTTTTCTGGGCCAAGAAACGGGCAGCTTCCAGCGCCTTGGGAACCCAGTTGGGGATGGGTAATGTCGCCAGCGTATGCTGGGCTGCACGGAGGGGTATGAGGTGGGCTCAGCTCATACCGGCCGTGCAGGAATTCATAGCCAGGCACCAGCCTCCGCAATTCCTCCTTGTTCATTTGGGGGAAAATGACCTGGTGGAGCGGTCGTCCATCTCCATGAGGATCCAGATGCGGGAGGATTTATGCAGCTTGCGGCAGCAGATACCGGGTTTGCGGATTATCTGGTCCAACGTGCTCCCCAGGAGAGTTTGGTGTGGGGCTTGTTCCCCGGCAAAGATCGACAGGGTCCGGCGCAAGTTAAATGTTTATGTGAGACGTGTTGTGGTTGCCCTGGGGGGGGTATATTGTTTACCACCCCAGCATTCAGTATGCTGACCCTTCGGTTTATCGGGCGGATGGTGTGCACCTGTCTCCTTCGGGGACTGATGTGTTCCTGCGGGAGCTGCAACAGGGCTTGCTGGCGGCCGTTGTGGCGGCGGAGGGGGCCAAGCGCTAGGCTGGCCCCTCCGTGTGGCAGGACGAGTGCGGGTCGGATAGGCAAGAGCTTGTTGGCGTACACCTGAGGTGGCACAGGTGGGGATCTTGACTGGCGGACATACGTGGCAGGACCGGCTCGGTGGCCGCTGGTCGAGAGTCCCAGCCTGGACATGCAATGGCTGCCCGCAGGCGTGGCCGGGGTGAGCCGGCGCTGTCAGGCTGCCTCGCCCTTCGGGGTGGCAATGACGGCATGTGCCGGTCTCTGACCCGGACGCACGCTGGAGCCAGGTGTATACGCCCATGGTCATCCAGACCAAAAGGGGAGAATACAGTTTGGCCATTCCCCAATTAGGACCCACACTCTTCAGTTGCCCTGTTGCTTGTTAATGTTGTAATAATTTAATAAAGTGGCCCTTAGCACCATAAGCCTGCCTCATGTGCTTATTCACGGGGTGGGGGGTAATCAGTTTTTTAATGTTTTTATTTCATTTAGCTACTTTTATTCCCTCAGATCATTAACTTTTATTCTCTCAGAACATTAGGTGGTAAGTCTCTTGTGGTATCAACAATTAACATTTTGAAAGAACACTGTGAGCTGCTCTGACCCCATGGGATGCGACAGGATATCAATCTAATAAACGTTCAACACTACAGGTTTCTCCAAGTCACAGAATGTGTACATTTATTGAGATCAATGGGATATATTATGTAATGTGGATCAGATAGTGATTTTAGTTTTAACTGGCTCTAGTCTGCACAGAGAGAAGTACCTGTACAAGAATTTACCTATCTTGTTCTCCCCACAATAACATTGAGGGGTTATGAAATAAATACAAAATGACAAAGTGTTTGGATCCATAATTTCTCTTAACTTACAGCAAAGATTAATGTGACCTTGGATAACAAGTCAGTAAGATTTTATTTAAGGAGCACAGGAAAGTATGGAGTGTTAGCTTAGTGAAACAGCTATTTAGCGCCAGGCATAATGAATTCAGTGAGCATATTCTAAAGTGCTGTAAAGGAAGCCCATAAAAAGGGGAAATACATTCAAAGCGGAGGAACAGAGATAGTGGAAAGGAAGTGATTAAGGGCGCAATTCTAACCTGACGTTAGGCCCACACCATTAGGTCAGCAAAGTTTGGCTGATACAAGGGACACCTGACCATATCATATGCTTGGACCACTCTCAAAGTCAGAGAGGCCAGCATGCAGACGTGCGCCATCCTCCCTGACTCCAAGAGTGGCCCAAACATGCTTTACGGTGACCCTTGTGTTAGCCAAACTTTTCTTGCCTAATTGTGCCGGCCTAACTCCAGGTTAGGATTGTGCTCTCAATCAAAAACATATGCAAGTGAGGAAAATTATGTTTCTGCCCTTTAAATTTTGCCTAAAAGGGTGTGCCTTTTAATGTTATATGTTTTGCAAACCTGATGGTTAGAAGTAATCGTTTCTGCCAAACTATATTAGCTTCCATAGTATGACAGCGATCATAATTTTATATAACATTCCAGGAAATATAAAATGTGGTTATGGATCCTTTTGGGTTCTTAGTTTTTGATTCTGGCATCATGCCAGGTGTATAAGGTGGCTGTATCAATTCATGATAATAAAAAAATGGGAAACAATGACTAGGTGCTGTAGAAAAAACTGCCTTAAAAATTCCCAACACGCTTCAAGCATGTTGATTTTATTTATTTTCTTACTTACATGATTTCTACCCTGCCTTTTCTCAATAAACAGTGTGCTCAAGTTGTGCTATCCTAAGGGATATATTTTATCCCACCTATATACTACCTTGGTTCTCTTTACAGCCTAGGTGGGAGTCAACTGGAACACTCACTTGCAGCAGCAAGTTGGAGGAGAGCAACAAACTGACAAGGGGTACCCCACGGGCTTCTGCTTGTCACGTCTCTCCAGCCTACTGAACCCCTTCACTTGGCTCTCCAATCCTCTTCCTGCTCACTGGACGTGCCACTGGAGGAAGGGATGGGAAAGCGTCCTTTGTTGCGTCCTCACCCTTCTCCTCACCCAGCAGTCAGGGGGAGAAAACAAGGGTAGAATGCAGTGATCCACAACGCACCCCAGTGCTGCAGCTCTGGCATTTGTCTGTGTAATTTTGTTACAGGAAGACTGGTGCATGCTGGAAACTGTGCAGACCTCTCAAAGGCTAGAGTAGTGGTTCCCAACCTGGGGTCGGTATCCCTAAGGAGGTTGCAACCGATTTTCAACGGGTCACGAAGAGCTTGAGGCAGCCATCTCAAAAAGCTGGGCAGCACCATCTTGGAAGCTTCATTGTGGCTGGGGAAGAGGCTTCCCCTTTAAACTGCCTCAATGCTTGTGGCTGTGAGGGAAATTAGTCTTGCTATGGATTCATCTTACTGTGTGTGTTGATGTCTCTCCCGGGTCTCTTCCCAGACATGACATCACCCTAACCCTACCCTAGAAATGTCAGGTTTGGGGGTGCATCCAACCTGGCAATACTAAACCAGCTGCTTCCTATATACATATCAAAGTCAAAAAGCTCCCTTCCCTCACTCTGCAGATTTTTCAGTTATAGTGGCAGACTTAGGAAGCTAGGATCTTTCAGAAGGATAATCACATTAGTTTGTTGCCACATAAACAATAACAATCTTGTGGCACATTAGGGACAAACAAATCTGCAGCCCAATCCTGTCGAGCTCCTACAGAGGCAGGTGTCATGATCCGCAAACCATTGCGGTGTCACAAAAGTGAACTTCATCGTGAAGTTCAGGGCCACCAGAAAAAAAAAACAAGTGGAGGCCCCCACACACGCACCAGTAGCTCCAAGACACCACCCCAGTACATATAACGTAGTGTTAGGGATTATTGAATGGCAGGAGCAGTAGGACTGAAAGAGGATCAGGGTGGAAGCAGGTTGGGTAGAGGATAATTCGAGGGTGGATTTTGGCAGCACTAATGCACGAGTGCAAGAGGTCCACAGCGCAATCCTATATCCCGCGTAGCGTCGATGCAACAGGGTTGCATCGACACAGTGTACTTAGACCGATCGGCACCCATGCGTCGGCACTAAGGCAGCGGGACCAGCACTGCAGGCAGAGATTTACAGGAATCTCCCAAACAGGGATTAAAGAGAATAGCCTTATCCTGCTGTTGCTTCCCAGCATCTGGAATTCAACTGCACAACACATTGCCTCTGAATCCGGAGATTCGATATAACCATCAGGATTAATTCATCTTTTTAATTCATTAATTCATTTTTATAAATGCATCCAAGCGAGTGGCTATCGTAAAAAGGGTGTTTTCTTTTTCTCTCTCCTGAATCTACTGCTAATCAGTGAATTACCTCAAATTCCAGTGTTGTGAAAGAAGGACAAAAACTTTTCTCCATTCGCTTTCTTTGCAGTATGCCTAGTTTAATGAATCAATTCACTGAAGCTGCTTTCCATTTACGTGATTAACTTAAGCCTTCATCATCCAGTAAAATGCATGTTTACAGAAAGCAATCTTATCAGTTCCAGCTCTTATCGCTACACGGCTGTTTTTTATCTATCCAGCACCACCAGTAAGTGGGAGTTTTAATGAAATGTATCAGGAAAAAGGTAATACGGTACAGGAATAACTGAGCTTTAAAGAAGATTGAAGGTGAAAATAATATAAAAAGCCCTCACCCTGGAAGGTTCATTTTTCATCTAGTATGTTAAGTGCATACCATGCAATTGTCACTTCAGCTCTGAATTAGAGAACATTTAGTATAATTTTTGCAATTATCTCCTTTTTGGTCTCCTGTCACTGTTCTAAGCTCCCATTCTTAGTGGAGTCATAAAGTTATTCTTCATGAAGTATGCATCTCATAATGTCTGGATACCTGAGTAAAATGTCTGCTTTGCCCTAGGTGCACAAATTCAGAATTTAGCATGTGTGCAACAAAAACAGCCTATCAAGAATATTCACAATATTAAAGTATTAAAAATATTTACTCAAAAAAAAAATATTCACAATGCCCTCGGGAAAGCCTACAAAAGTCATGGCCCACAAAGCCAAGTGTGCAATTTACCACCCCCATATTTTGGCCTCCAGGTGCTTGAGATGCACACCTGTTCTGCAATTACAGGTAAACAAGACAATCACCAGGTTTGTGGAGCCCTTGGTGGACTGCATGTGCGATGCATTTGTCTGGATGTGTCATAAGTTGTGCAAGACAGCCCTGGAATCCTTTATAGCAACATCAACCCAGATTAGTCTCACTACAATCATGGTGTGGTGATACATCTTCAGTGTAGGAGTTTGTCATAACAACCCATCATAACATTGTTTGTCATAACAACCCCTCATGGTCTTGCCCCTTCAACCTAGTCCTGCTGTAAAAGAAGCCCCAGAGCTTCACTCTCACCCATTTCCCTTCAACTACACCCCAGTCTACAACACAAATCACAGCCATAGATTTGTGACAATGAGGTGGTAGGCACACACCCCATGTATCCAGTGGTGGGATTCAAATAAATTAACAACCGGTTCTGTGTCCTTCAGGGCAGCCTTCAGGGCCATCCGCTGCCTTTCTTCCCTCTCCCAACCTAAAATTAACAACTGGTTCTGCAGAACTGGTGAGGGCAGAAGATTTAGCCGAGAGATAACACCTGAAGATCTCAAGGTCGTGAGCTCGGGACTGCCGGAAGTCTCTGCGAGCAGCAGACCTTGGAAACTGCGGCTGATTACAAGCTGAGTTTCAGCTGCCTCGTGGGAGGAGGAGTGTGCTGAAATCAGCTGCATCTCTGGTGGCAGCAGGGAAGCCTCATCAGCCAGCAGAGGACAGACAGGTGGCTAAAGAAAGAAGGCTAAATCCAGAAAGAAAGATCTGTAGGAGTGTTGTTCTTGGAAGATAGAACATTCTGTAAATTGTAAAAACCTTCGGGTTTGTGAGAAAGTCTGTCTATGTAAACCACCTTGAGTTCAATCATTAGAGAAATCTAGTGATATTAAGAAAGGCGGTATATAAATAAATGTATTATTATTATTATTATTATTATTATTATTATTATTATTATTATTA
>JAJKFI010000028.1:11968767-11990242 GCA_029204185.1 Lerista edwardsae | reverse complement strand
TATTATTATTATTATTATTATTATTATTATTATTATTATTATTATTATTATTATTATTAACTGGCTGAATTTCACCACTGCATGTATCCCATTTTCCATGCTTTCTCGGATTCCTCAATGAAAGGCCAAGGCATGCCATGACAACGAGTCCAGGCTGTTATTGCTATGCCCCAGCAGACTGACCATTAGATTTGCTTCTGCCAGAGAGTGTTCAGGCTCCACTTTATATCTTATAAAGGGACAGCCTTAGACCTCCTAACACCTGAGGAAGCATGCTAAATGCTGCCCTCCTTACTTGATGGTCCTGATGATGATGACCTGGTGGTCCACTCACTCTCCAATGTTCTAGTTCAGGGGTCGCCAAATTATGGCCAAGGAGCCAGATGTGGCCTGCCACAAGATTTTATCTAGCCTGAAGCAACTTGTTTTTTGTCGGAGCATTTGCTAGTGTTTGATATTTTTACTCATTATATACCATTTCTCAGCTGAAGCACAGCATTGCTTCTTTGTAACTGTGACATTTCTCTTTTGTTCTAAATCATACCATGCTGATTACAAAAAGGGTTCAAGTAAAATTCTTTTAAATTCCATTCATTCATTTATAAAACTGATTTTTTCTTCAGCCCACAAAAATGTGTAAAATATGCAATGTGGCCCTTGTATCGAAAAGTTTGGAGAACCCTCTTTCTCTCTTCCCCTTCTTCCAATGCAGAAAAAAAAGGATGAGCAGTGGAGACAAGATATGCGCACACATGCGCACACCAACAATCCGATGCCAAAATTGAGCATTTCTGTGGGCCATATAGATGGGCCAGCCCTTGTACAGGTCTAGGGGGGATCTTTGACCTAACCCTGGCCTGTTCCTAAGGGAGAGAAAGGGATGAGGCCCTTTGCTCCTATGGTCCATATACTGGCACACACATACACACACTCACATGCAGGTATGTACCTAGAGGGTACATATGCAATGCTAAATTTTGCAGATTGCTTTGTGTTGCCTGCCCACCCTTGCATTTGGAAACACTCCTAAATGGAGCAATTCTGAAAGCTGGGGTGTGGCAGGGCCAGAGGCGGATCTAAGGGGGGGGCAAACCTGTAAGTGTTGCAAGAAGCCTTACCCTGTCATGTAAATCCCTCCTCTCCCTTGCTGCTGTAGCCGGTAAGCAACGCCAAGATGTTGCTGTTCCCTGGGAGGATTGGCTAAAACGGTGCAGGAGAGGAGTGTTTTCCACTGCAAGGTAAGGCAAAACTTACAGATTTGCCCCCCCCTTAGATCCGCCCCTGGGCAGGGCAGCGCAGGGGGCAAGGTGGTGCTGCTAGGGGCACGGTGATGCATCATGACATTGCCCCACCCCTAGGTGCCATCAGAGGTAGGTAAAATGCGTATCCAGCTTGCTGGGGGTAAAGCAAGATGCCTGGGGAAGGCAGTGGCAAACCATTCCGTACAACTAAGTATGCCTCATAAACGTCACAATGTGATGTCACCCCATGGGCCAGTAACGACTCGGTGCTTTGCACAGGGTACTACTTTATCTTACTTGTCTTTTACCAGACAGGCAGGATGCATTGAAAATACAGAAAAGGAGAAAGAACAGGATGCAGCACAAATAGAAAAAACAGTGCTGCATTCAGAGGCAATACAAAAGAAACCGAAAACAGTTTCCAGATAAACCTATTTCTTTGCAAAGAAAACCATTTGCACCAATTGCAACACAGGGTCTCCTCCATTCCCAGTGGAGTGGGCTGGCTTAATTAAGCAGCTGATCCTGCATTCTCCAAGATGAGTGCACAAACCCCAACTCTTCTTCCATTTTTAAATGATGGTGGGGAGTTTCTCTCACTGGTTAATCCTGAGGTGGAAAAATGTAGCCCAATGGATTTCCCGTACCCCATGAGTGGACTCTGCTCTAGTCCAGCCTGATCAAACCTGGATAAACACCTCAAGGGGAGCTTAAATTCCACTGCCCTCCTTTCCTTTGTGCATGGGTTGTGAACATGGTTCCTTCTCTCCTTTTGTCCCCACAAGAACCCTGTGAGATAGGTTAGAATGAGGGTGCAATCCTAATTCGCCTGGAGCGAGCAGGCCAGCGTGCCTTCACCGTATCCCAGGCAAGTTTGAAGATGCCTGGAGCCTCTACAGGGCAAGAGCACATTCATGCCCTTAACCTGGGGTAGGCGCCAGCAGGCACAGATCTTAGCAAGCCACATGGCCACAGGAGGTGGTGATGGCATCTGGTCTTGATGCCTTTAAGAGGGGATTGGACGGATTTCTGGAGGAAAGGTCCATCATGGGCTATAGGCAATGATGGATTGTGCAACCTCCTTACAAAGGTGGAGGGCTACTGGTACCGGGTGCAAGGGAGTGGCAACAGGATGCAAGCATCTTGTTGTCTCATGCCTCCCTGGGGCACCTGGTGGGCTGCTGTGAGATACAGGAAGCTGGACTAGATGGCCTTTGGCCTGATCCAGCAGACTCTTCTTATGTTCTTATGGCCCAAATCAGGGCCACGCAGCCTGGAGACAGGAACTTGGATGCGGCTAATGGCTGCATCTCAGCTCCACTCCACTCCACTCCCCGGGCCAGCATGCCTTCCGGCCCGCCCCCACCCCAAAACACCCTCTCCTTACCCAGAAACGCCCCTGTACCAGACGAAGTTGGCTTGCTGCTTGTGTCAACGCACATCGCACAAGCTGCTTGTGTCAACGCTGCAGCAGCAGCGCTGCTGTGCACGTGCTTTACGGCACGTGTGCGACAGCGCAGGTCCGACACAAGAAGCTTGCATCATCCTTAGGGGCAGGGTTAGAATTGCGCTTTGAGAGATAGTACTGGCCCAAACTCACCCAGGAAGCTTCATGACTGAGCAGAGATTTATACCTGGATCCAACACCAGAACCACTACATCATCCTGGCTCAGGTATCTATGTGTGTGTGTGTGGGGGGTATGGAACGGAACCCCAGTAGATACCGGGGCATGCCTGTAATCCTCTTATCTATGCAATAGCATAGAAGTGTTTTAATAGAATTTATATATCAGTTGGTCTTTTAAAAAAAAAACACCTAAGAGGACATATCGGGCAAGCAGGCCCATTGTTGAGCACATGAATGAATTCCAGGTGGATTAGTTTATTATCTGCACTGTCATTTCATCCATACAGACAATTGCCAGATACTTTGAAAATGGATACTGAACCTCATCAGAACATTCTCAGCTGAAATGTTTAATCCTCTAACCCTGAGAACCTGGAAGAAAGTGCAGGTGGCCCTGTGTCTTGAAGATGTTCAGGTATTTGTGAAAAGCATTTGCAAAATAGCATTAATATTGACTTCTTCCTCAGTTACAGGCTTATCTGTACTCCACACTGACACTAGCAAAAAATTAGATTTTAATGACATTGATTTCCTTTGTCTTTCTTTAAACTACGTTAAAACTACAGTAGTTCGGCACCAAACAGTACCACTAATAGTCCAGCATCAAAATGGCCCGAAGTCAAAGCTCAGCAAGGCCTAATCCAGGCAGCTAATGAAGACATTTAAAGTTGATATTGATGTTGCTATTATAGTCTTAATGGGCCTGGTTATAGGGAAGCGGCTATGGAGGAGATGAGACAAGTTCTTGCCATTTAAAATGTATCACTATCGCTACCACTAATCCAACATATCATTGGAGAGCAAGGATAACAATTCCTAAATCCAGACATCTTTGTGGACTCAGACTAGTTTGATTATAGACAAGAGTTTCTCAAACCGTGGATCGAGATATCAGGTGTCTGGTGGGTTGCGGAAAGCTGGGAGCAGCTGTCTTGGAAACTGCAGACCGTACTCTTGCTATGTTCCTTTTGTACGTGTCAACAGTTTGAATTTTCAAGGTTTTTTTTTTAAATTTTGTGTTCAGTTCAGTGCTTTTATACAATATCCTAATCTTGCTTTCTGTCAGGGATGCTTCATGGTTGTTCAATTGCTGCAATCCAAGAATGCCAGTTTGCATTCCAGGACTATCATTTGATTATGTCACAATGATGGCACTTCCTGCTTGATGATGTCACTTCTGTCTATGACATCACTTATGTTGGTTCTGACATAAGTTCCATTCAAAAAAGTGTGTCCTGTTTTAAAAAGTTTGAGAACCATGGTTATAGACACAATGAAAAGATTCAAAATATTTGGAGATCATCAGTAGCAATCAGAATGACTGCCTTCCCATTTCCAGGAAGTGCCCAATATTATACATTGTCCAAGTATCTCACCAGAGATCAGAGATCGCTTCGAGTAGGGAAAAACCTCTCTCAAACATCTCTGTTGAAGTCTACACTGGAGAGGGAATCCCAAGACAAGCAGCATGGACCTTCTCGATGTAGAACAGTGGTCTCCAAACTCCAGCCTGTGGGCTAGATCCGGCGACTGCTGTTTCCCTCCTCTGGGTAATTGGTACTGACCATTCTGCCAGGGAGCATTGGAACAGTCGCGACTACAGCCCAAAAGTGTTGCTGTGGCCAGCCACGTCCAGGTTCTGTTGCCCCAGCAGCAGCATGCAGCCTTCTGGGCAGGTGCGGCTGGCCATGGTGACACTTGGACAGTAGACAGAGCTGTAACAACGCTCCCAGGTGGAACAGTAAGCACTGGTCGCACCGAGGACGCTTTTAGGTGCTGCAGCAGGAGACTGCTGGTGTAGAAGGAAATGAAAATGCCAAAATTCTGCTTATAGAGCAGGTGGTGGTTATAGGGATCTGAACAAAGAATACAAAAACATTCCAGGATAAACGCCATAATGATAGCTGGAACATCTCCGGAGTGTGCAGCCTAGAGATATGAAGGCCCGGAAAAAAACCAGAAAAATTCAGAAAAAAACCACATGAGCAAAATTGCATGCTGAAAATGGAATCCCTGGGAAAGTAGCAATGTAATACTCTGGGTACGCATATAAATACTTGAAATATGAACCTGTTTGCTTCCTGTATAGTACTTGTGTCTGGCTCACCAGAAATACGTCAAAATGGAAAGGCTCTTAATATTTCATCTCTTCGGCTTTGAAAATCTAAAAAATGCTGGGATGTGAATCAGCACACTATCTGGGCTGCCAGCTGCCTTTGTCATTTGTTACTCTTAAAAATAAGCTGAAACTAGCCTGTTTTTCAGCACAATTTCCAAGTGGCAAATGCACAGAAACTTGAAAAGAATTATACTTTGTGAACTTGTGTAACCACTTTGTGTTGAAAAGCAGTGTATAAATACTGTTGATTGATTTTTATGCCTGCCACAAAAGCAAGTATTTATTTGTTTGTATCCTGCCTTTCTCCATTAAGGGCACCCAAGGTGGCTAACAACAATTAAATATATATAAAAGATAAAATACATAAAAAACTATAAAATACAGATAAACTGTAAAATAGACAATAAAAGCCAAACAGCAGCAATAAAAACCATCCATTAAAACATTAATTAAATCTATATATATATATATATATATAAGAGGACGTGTGTGTGTGTGTGTGTGTGTGTGTGTGTGTGTTCCACATAGGCTCTGGAACGCCTGGAGCGATTGACACCGAACTTCGTACACATATGCCTTGCAGTCTGGCGACAAATACTGCAGGGTCAGACCCCCTTAGCACCCTAGGGGTGGGGGTGCAAAGGGGGTACCGTGTAAAAATGATCGAAGACGGCTGACGTTGGTGTCGAATCCATAGCTTCCGGGGTTGCCGAAATGAGCAGCGAAGCTCCCGACGTTGCTGTATATAAGGGTCAATAAGGGTTGCTTATCTGATTGGGGACAGTCCCAATGATATTTAAGCCCAAGTGTAGTCGAATACAATGCACCCCTAGGGGTGGGAAGGGAGTGACATGTAAAAATAATCCGACATTGGTGTTGGATCCATAGTTTTTGGGGTCGCTGAGATGAACAGTGACACTCCCGATGCCACATTCAGCCCCTATCGGCATGAGGAGTGAGAAGGGGTGCAAAATAAAATGGATGTATGTGTGTGTGTGTGTGTGTATGTTCCAGCATACCTCTGGAATGCCTGGAGCAATTTACACCAAATATGGTACACATATGTCTTACACTCTGGAAAGAAATACTGTGGGGGTAAGACACCCCTAGCAACCCTAGGGGTGGGGGTGGGAAGGGGTGACATGTAAAAATAATCAAAAATGACAGATATTAGCATCGAATCCATAGTTTTCGGGGTCGCTGAAATGAATGGTGACACTTCCGATGCCGTTTGAGTCCAAGTTCAGCCCCCATCGGCTTAGGGGGCAAGAAGGGGTGCAAAACAAAATGTCCACAATGACCTGCTGGAACACCTGGAACGATTTACACCAAACTTGGTACATTATGCCTTACGGTCTGGCAACAAATACTGTGGGGGTATGACGCCCCTAGCACCCCTAGGGGTGGGGGTGGGAAGGGGGTGCCATGTAAAAATGATCGAAAATGCCAGACATTAGTGTCAACTCCATAGTTTCCGGGGTTGCTGAGATGGGCGGTGACGGTCTCGATGCCATTTGAGTACAGGTTCGGCCCCCCATTGGCATGGGGGCGAGAATTGGTGAACAATAAAATGTCCAAAATGACCGGCATTAGTGTCAAATCCACAATTCTTGGAGTCGCTAAGCTGGAATGCCTGGAGCAATTTACACCAAACTTGGTACATATATGCCTTGCACTCTGGAAAGAAATACTGCAGGGGTAAGACACCCTTAGCACCCCTAGGGATGGGGTGGGAAGGGGGTAACACGTAAAAATAGTCAAAAATGGCCGATATTGGTGTCAATTCCATAGTTTCTGGAGTCGCCGAGATGAACGGTGATGCGCCCGATCCGTTTGTCCAAGTTCGGCCCCCCTCGGCCGGGGGTGAGAAAGGATGAAAGATACGGTGCTTGGAAACAGAATATTCGCAGCACGCTGATGGTGGCGTAGAGGACCCCATTTGATTTCAGATTTCACAACTCATCCCACTTCTAGAAATACTGTGGGGGTAAGACACCCCTACCACCCCTACGGGTGGGAGTGGGGAGGGGTGACATATAAAAATAGTCGAAAACGGCCAATATTAGTGTCAAATCCATAGTTTTCTGTGTTGCTGAGATGAACGGTGACACTCCCAATGCCGTTTAAATCCACATTTGGCCCCCATCGGCACAGGGGGTGAGAAGGGGTGAATAATAAATGCCCAATAATGTCCAAAATGCCCGACATTAGTGTCGAATCCATAGTTTTCGGGGTTGCTAAACTGATTGGGGACAGTCCCGATGACATTTAAGCCCAAGTGTAGTCAAATACAATGCACCCCTAGGGGTGGGGGTGGGAAGGGGGTGACATATCAAAATAATCGAAAACGACCGATATTCGTGTTGAATCCATAGTTTTCTGTGTTGCTGAGATGAACGGTGACACTCCCGATGCCGTTTGAGTCCAAGTTCAGCCCCCATTGGCATGGGGGGTGAGAAGGGGTGCAAAATAAAATGTCCACAATGACCTGCTAGGACGCCTAGAGCGATTGACACCAAATTTGGTACACAAATACTGTGTATCCCTAGCACCTCTAGGAGTGGGAGTGCGAACGGTGATGTTCCCAATGCCGTTTCAGTCCACGTTCAGCCCCCCTCAGCATGGGGGGTGAGAAGGGGTTCAGTATACAGTGCTTGGAACTGGAATATCTGCAGCACGCTGATGGTGGCGAAGAGGACCCCATTTCATTTCAGATTTCACAACTCATCCCACTTCTAGAAATACTGTGGGGGTAAGACACCCCTACCACCCCTACGGGTGGGAGTGGGGAGGGGATGACATGTAAAAATAGTTGAAAACAGCCGATATTGGTGTCAAATCCATAGTTTTTGGGGTCAATAAGGGTTGCTAAGCTGATTGGGGACAGTCCCAATGATATTTAAGCCCAAGTGTAGTCGAATACAATGCACCCCTAGGGGTGGGAAGGGAGTGACATGTAGAAATAATCCGACATTGGTGTTGGATCCATAGTTTTTGGGGTCGCTGAGATGAACAGTGACACTCCCGATGCCACGTTCAGCCCCTATCGGCATGAGGGGTGAGAAGGGGTGCAAAATAAAATGGATGTATGTGTGTGTGTGTGTATGTTCCAGCATACCTCTGGAATGCCTGGAGCAATTTACACCAAATATGGTACACATATGTCTTACACTCTGGAAAGAAATACTGTGGGGGTAAGACACCCCTAGCAACCCTAGGGGTGGGGGTGGGAAGGGGTGACATGTAAAAATAATCAAAAATGACAGATATTAGCATCGAATCCATAGTTTTCGGGGTCGCTGAAATGAATGGTGACACTTCCGATGCCGTTTAAGTCCACGTTCAGCCCCCATCAGCATGGGGGGTGAGAAGGGGTGAAAAATAAAATGTCCACAATGACCAACATTAGTGTCAAATCCATAGTTTTCAGGGTTGCTAAGCTGATCGGTAACAGTCCCGATGACATTTAAGCCCAAGTGTAGTCGAATAGAACAAATAGAACTGTGTAGAACCTTCTGGAAATTTTTAGAAATCATTATGCCCCGGTCTTGGACTCCAATCAAATACTTGCCATGTTACCAGGCATAGTCACTGAATACAAGTCTATCGATGCCTATGAGGTCGTCCATTTCCCATCAGACTTCCTAAACTCACTTGATCTGGCTGGATTGCCACCACATCATCTTTTACTTACAGTGGGATTTCCAATTATTTTACTACGGAACCTCGACCCGCCAAAACATTGCAACGGCACAAGGCTTTGTGTCAAGAAGATGCTGGGTAATGTAATTGAAGCGACTATCTTAACAAGAAAGGAAGAGGGTGAAACAGTTTTTATCCCACGAAGAACACTCATTCCGACGGATCTCCCTTTTAATTTTAAGAGATTGCAATTTCCAGTGAGACTTGCATTCTCAATCACGATCAGCAAGTCATAGGAGCAGTCTATTAAGTACAGCGGAGTGGATTTGAGATCGCCATGTTTCTCCCACAGACAACTTTATGTTGCTTGCTCAAGGGTGGGTTTGCCCAAGACTTTATTCTTGCTCCTGGAGGTGAAACTAAAACTGTTGTTTATAATCAAGTTCTGAGTTAAATTAATATTATAGTGAATTTGTAGAAGATTTTACTATATAATTTTTATACTGTACTTCTACTTTTAATTACCTGTACATAAAATTACTTTGATTTTACACTATAGATAGAATTCATTCCTTTTTCTGTCTAATAGAAGCTTGGGATAAATAAATACCCTTGCCACGCTGGGTAAGGACAAGCTAGTAAATTACTAAAAAGCAGCCATCATACACCTCTTACAAGGCATCAATGGCTTTCCAAAATAAAAATGTCCTCACCGGAAGATTAAAAGTGAAGGAGCTGTTCTCAGATCAAAGTGGATCCATAGTACATCACTGTACAGGGGCCACCACCAAGAAGGGCCTATTATTTCTGGCCACCATCCCCCTGACCTCTCTTGATGGCGGCCCAACCAAAGGGGCCCGACGAGAACTGACTAGATTGTATGGAAGAAGGTGATCTCGCAAATACACTGGTCCCAAGCTGTAAAGGGCTTTAACGGTCAAAACCAGCACCTTAAATTGGGCCCAAAAGCAAACTGGCAGCCAGTGCAGCCACTAAAGCAGCAAATTGCCAACCTCCATTAACCACATGAGCTGCCACATTCTGCACAAGCTGCAACTGCCGAACCATCTTCAAGGGCAGCCCCATGTAGAGCGTGTTACAATAATCAATAATAAGTACAGAACCTGTACGAAACAGTCCCCACCACTACATACACCCAGATCAACTCATTCAATGCTAAAAACTTTGCCAAAAATAAAAGAAATAGCAGCAGATTAGTTAAGCAACCGGCAAACCAAACCTATCCAGGGTTTGTGGTGGCAGATGTCATGATCAACCATGGGTAGGTCCCAGACCAACAACACAAAAGCCATGCCGCTATCATGTTCACCAGGGCTAACAGCATAGATGGCTTGAGGCCCTGAGCACATAACAGTGGCTCATACTTACCCTGATGGCCCAGGCAGGTCAGCAACTGGGCTGGTTTGAGGAAGGACAGGGGAGGTTTGGGGCAGAGAGTGGGCCAGACACAGGATATTCAGGGGTGGGAAAGGGATGGCAGCCAAGCGGGCCAAGATGCTATTCCTTTTCCCTGCCACGAACTGCTCCTTGAGTCTCCTCAGATTTATGACAGCTAAATAGCTGGTGTAGGTCCGAGGAGACCCAGAACGCAATCCTAAACTGTACTGGAGTTAGGCCAGCATAAACTAAGCCAGCAAAGTTTGACCAGCGCAAGGACTACCATAAAGCGTGTTTGGATTACTCTCGGAGTCAGAGAGGATGGCTCACGTCTGTGTGCTGGCCTCTCTGACTCCAAGAGTGGTCCAAACATACTTTGCGGTGTCCCTTGTGCTGGCCAAACTTTGCTGGCTTAGCTTATGGCGGCCTAACTCAGTTTAGGATTGCACCCCCACTACAGACAAGACTGTGTACAAGGAGGAAAGTAACAAATATTTTTACTCACCTGACTTGGGCTGTCTGATTCCCCTCCCCCTGACAGCATGCAGTGCACATTGTCATGGGATTGTGGGTTATAGGCAAGCCACACATGACATAGGAAAATTCAGTCTCAACTCCTGATATGGCAGTCAGTCAAATTTGGTTAATACTTGTATGGAAAGTGAATAGAAAAATTAACATACAATATACAGTAGTCCTAAGATTGTTTATTCAGACATAAGCCTCACTGAGTTCAGTGGCACTTGCTCCTTAGTGTGTTTAGTATTGCAGATTAATTAAATTGAACGACATAATACACAGCTTTAATTTAAACACAACAATCTTTTTGCATTTTAAACTATGAGTTTCTTCTGGTCCTGGTTGATTTTTTTTATTGCATCAGTACAATTTATATTTATGATGATGCACACCCAGGAAAAACATGGCAAAAGACAATCTACTGCAGACACTCAAACCACTCAGCCGGTATTGCCTATAAAATCTGTGAAAATACAAGCCCTATTAAATAATGTTTCAACAAGATAGGGCAATCCATCAATCCTTGAGTCTGAGCCTTCCTTCCGCATTTTCTCCAGGGAACTGTTACTGGGATGCAATGCATGACAAACTATGCTGTAATTCTGACAATAATGTCCCACAGGGAAGTGAGTGTGGGGGAAAAAAGGTCATAGAGTGAGGACGGGAAAAAAGTTCTTGCAGTTCTATGGAGTACAACTGAGGACTTCTTTACATATTGCAGCCACCCCATGGAGGGTGCTTGAAATTGTCTCCACATGGCATCACCTCCTTGTAGGGAGTTTTTTCTTTTCATTTGTAGCAGTGCACAGTACCATTTCGTCATCCCTGCATATGTTTTCTGTCTCTGTGCCACCGTCAAACATCCCAAGTCATGACTTGTAATGACAAGGAGACATTTCATACAGTGGGGGCCAATCTTCATGCTGAGACAAGGCATATACATACTAAACAAGTCAGAATTGGTTTACTACGTGGAAGCAGTTCCAAGAGCTATTACGGCTTGTGTAGCATTCCCAAAATACTGAGTTTAGGTCACAAGGTCGATCCATTCCTGTACAGAACTCTCATGATTCTTTTTAGAGTCACAAAGCACATTATTATAGAATACAGCACTGTATATTGCAACTTATATGTGAACTGGTGAAATCAAACAAATTCTGAGCCATACGTTAGAAGGCTATTTCAGAGTACCGGGTGCAAGGGAGTGGCAACAGGATGCAAGCATCTTGTTGTCTCGTGCCTCCCTGGGGCACCTGGTGGGCCACTGTGAGATACAGGAAGCTGGACTAGATGGGAGGATAAGAAGCTTATGTTCATTTTTAGTGTGAAGTAAATATTGCCACATCTAGTCCATGCGCTCAGGGATGAATGGGACCTTGCTTTTCTGCAAGTCACAACATTGATCATGCCTAGATTGTATCATAAATGGGGTAAAACATAAAACACTGCCTTTTGGTGTTTAAGATATTTTCCAGGAATTAAACTAGATTAGTTTTCCAATTAAAATAATGCTGTGGCTGCATCTGCTGACATTATACCACCTATATGACCTACCTAGTACACTTTTAGGGCATTTAAAATTAAAAATGAAAATTTAAAATTTAAAATGAAAATATGAACTTGGAATGAAAATATAAAAACACACCACCACTTTCTGCCTTTCAAATCATGAAATCTGCACACACAAAAATCCAAAAAAAAAAAAAAACTCCACCATTTTAAAACAACCCTAATTGTAGACCTAGGGCAGCGGTTCTCAAACATACTGGGAATTCAAGAATCGCTGTAAGTGCTTGCAGGGGAGGGGAACAGCAGTGATGCGATCACTATGATCACATCACTTCTGGACACGTAATAGGGCTGGTGGGACTTACCACTGCTTGCCCCAGCATCCAGGAAGACCCTGGGGAGCATCCAGGGGAGCCCTGCAGACCCCCTTGCAGAAATGTAAAAAAAATGATCGTGGCTCACTGCCAGGTTGCAATTGTGAAACCAGAAGTGGGTTACGATCATTTTTTAAAAAGCATTTCTAATGCACGGAAAGCCCTGCAGAAAAGGTTTCTGCAGGGCTTCCCAACCCTCCTGGATGCTGGAGCAGGCAGTGGTAACCCGCCCCCCCCCCCCAGCCCCATTATGTGCCCAGAAGCGACGCAATCATAGTGATCACGTTGCTATTGTTCCCCCCCCACTCCCGCCCTTTAAGGGGAAAGCAGCAGGGCTCTTCTGGCTGGGGCATTGGGAGGCCCCAGTTTGAAAACCACTGACCTAAAGGAATGGGTGCACAAGTCATACTACTGAGCTGTAATTAGTTCCACTTTGACAAATTTTTCCACTTTGGTCCAATACAGGCAATATTTGTTTATTAGTGCAATGGTAAAGTGAATGTGTGAGCTCACAACATGCTGATGTCTTTGTTAGGCATAGATTCTGACTCCAAATTTATGGTTCAAGAGGAAAATTTATTCATGTATTTCAAACACGGATGGCAAGGGAAAAACAAATAAATCAAGCCACAAACACGACTCATTAGGTTTAACAATTTATACCCTAGGCGTGTTTTCCGACCCTGCCCTCATTGGTTACAGCTCAACCAATCAATAACATTTAAACAGAATATTTTAGGCTTCCCTCTACATAGCTCCTTGTTATGTTTTCCCCTCCCTTCTACATATTCCTACATACAACGTATGTTAATGCAAAACTGGACTTAATGAGTTAGGGGTGTGTTTTAATATTTATGAGAGCTATTTACGCATGCCCAATTCATCTTCTTTCAAGGTTACTGCAAATGTTATTCTGTTATCTGGCTCTGAAGAGCTACAGCTAGAAACGAAACCTATTTGCTTTGGAATGTTCACCCTTTGTAACTTTCCTTTGTAACTTTACCCTCCCCACGCTGATTCACCTGGCTAGCACAGAAATCAGCTTGAGAACCCAAGCTGAGAACCCAAGCTGATTCCTTACCAACCACTTTTTCCCCCAATTACAGGCGTTATGTCTTAATTCCAGTGTTCCAAAATCCACGGATCAATATTTTATGTTTTTCATTCTCCACATCTTTAACAGACCAATCCTATCCCCTGCCACCAGCACCGCTGCAGCTAGGCCAAAGGTCCCCTCGGCATCCTAAGGTGGGAGGTGACATGAAGGCAAATTGGAGGCAAGTACCATAGGAAACATTGGTACTTACTTCCAAGTAAGCCCTCAGGCTGCCAATGTGTCTTCTTGGATATACACCACCTATTTTGGTGTCCCAGGAGGAGAAAGGGGCAGGGAGGTTCTCAAAAGAGGGGATAAGTTCAGCATGCACCATTACTGCTGGATCCACCCCTCCTCCCACCTAAAAATGCCCCATTCCTTCCACTCCCTCCCGATTTCTCCGACTGATGGCCCTCACTGCTGCCTTACCTGGAACTGGTGCATGATGTCCTTGCTGCTAGGGAATGCATGCTTGTCACCCTGGCCGTGGCTGCCCCAGGAGCTGCCTTGGATAGGGGGAGACTTACCCCAGCAGCTTGGCAAGCGGGCAGGCCGCTCCGAGGACGAAGAAGCATGCCACGGCCAGGCAGAGGCGACCTGGCCTGGCACACCGTCGGGGGGGCAGCCCTGAAGCCCCTGTGCCCCAAGGGTGGAGCCCGCCTGGGCAGAAGGCCTGGGAGGCAAGGCGGCGCGGTGTGGAGCCGGCGAGCCTCGGAGTGCCGCACCCCGGGCCTCCCTTCACTGCGGCACCAGCCGATGACATCATCGCTGGGGCCGAGATCTCGCGGGATCTTGGCCCGGGGGCGGGATTTGCAGGGGAGGAGTCAGGTGACCCAGCTGGGAGGATCATAAGGAGCCTGGCGGTCGGGCTGAGCATACGCTCCTCCTCTGGCTGGAGGGCGATTTGGAGGAGTGACTGCTGGCGAGCCGGGCAGAGTGCCTGGGCTTGCTCCAGACCATGGCCGGACCGGGGACATGCAAGCCCGCTCCTTTGGGGGATAAACCCCTGGGCCAGCCCCTGGGCCAGGGGGCATAGGGCGGCCGGACCCTCTGAACCCTGGAGCGCGCCAGGCGAGGAGGCACCCCCCCCAGTGACGCCGTCCGCTCACTCCCACAAGGGGATCATCCAGGGCCAGTGACCCCGCTGCCTCAGCGCCCCAAAGACGACCCCCGGGCATAGCCCTCGGCTGCCGGCGCTGGAGGTCCGTGTGAGCCCCCACGAAAAGAGAGGAGATGCCTGTGACTGGAACAAGGCCCCTTTGAGAGGGCAGGAACTGCCCATCAGACTAAGGGCGTGCCCCATGAATGTGAAAGCCTTAACCCAAAATAAACCGGCTCCATCGCACCCTTGCTCGCCTCCCGTCTGTGCTGAAGCCTGTGCAAAGTATCAGCATTCTCATGATCAGCATGAGCATGTGGTTGGAAGTTGACAAAGCAGATGCCATGAGCTGAGTGCGTCATGACAATAGGGCATCAGCAGCCAGTGACATCAGGAAGCCTAGAAGTACAATACAACACGAACATACACACCAGCAGGAGTGTAGTCAAGGAGGAATGGAACTGCACAACTTCTACAACAGGCCTAATGCAGATAAAGCCGTTTAGTTGAACATAGGATCCACACGAAGAAAGATGCAGAGACCAGGTTTCAAACAGAACTTTGTATTTCAAGGTATAAACAAGTAACAGCTCTCAGAAAGCATGACTGGCTTTCAGCACTCACTGAGCTAGACAGAAAACACAGACACACAGCTCAGCTAGGAGCTCAACAAAATTGCAACATTTACCCGGACAGACCACATGACCAGGTCCTCTGCAAAAAGGTACAGCTGCTAGCACATTCCAGCTTGCAAATTCTTGCTAGAGTTAAACTAAATATCCCAACACAGAAGCACTCAGGTGCTGCCCTTTAAACTTTTGTCAAAAGACCTGAGCTAAGAAGAAGCATCAGGTTCTGCAGGAAGCAAACTGAGAAACATGCCTAGGGGATGTTAATGTCTTGGCCATCAACTTCCCCAAAGAGTGACCAAGAGACAGTATGTAGCTTATGTTACATACAAAACAATCCTAGACAACCAGAGAGAAAGTACCTGAGAACATGTGGTTCTCGGGACGGGACTATGGGAGCTGTCACGATGGGTTCCTGCACTTTAAAATTGATCACAACATCACTACATACCAGCCATGTCTGACTGAGATGAAAACCCTCAGTCAGCCCTGATATATCCCACTGACGTGCCCTAGGAAGCTGAAAGCTGTAGACTCCCCAGCCTCTGAGCAATGAATTTTTCTACTGGATTCTTTAGCTAATCTGTTTCTATTAATGCTCTTTCTAAATCCAGTTAAAGCTGAACTCTGGACCAGTGCAAATTCCTTTAGCATTCAGTATCTTTATAATAGAATCTTGTTGCTATGGGGGCTAAATAGATTATTTCCAGAAGAAGCAAACTGTAAGTAATCTGAATTATTTCAACAATACTTCCTTTCATGTTCCACATCCCATGTGATGCTTCCTGTATTTTATTCATATTTTATTCCTGTATTTTATTTATGCATATATTCAGCACAATGTAAAACTGTCACTGCTTGAGACGATACCTCTTTTTCTTACTTTTTTTTTTAATTGTGTGTATGTTGGGGGGGGGGGGGAATTTTATAAAGCATGGCAGACAGGAAATCAATTAATACAACTTTTGCACCCAGCATAGAAACCTGGTGAGGACCTGATTAGAGCAGGTCCTTTTGAATGCCTGCATGGTTAAAATCTCAAATTGAAATTGTCCCTTGGGGAAAAAAGCAAATTATTAATAAAGGCAGGCTTCTCAAATGAAGTGGTATTACTTGATACCTCCAAGAAGGGTAGAGTCTTCTGGATTGTGGCTCCCTGCATACCAAGTTTGAACTTGTACCAAGTTTGATTTTCTTTTTTTTTTTTAGTGCCAAGAGAAGACTTTTCACACTCCCTTGTACAAGTCCTATGAAAGTAGGAACTTGCTCCAGATTCCCTGAATTAGGAAAGTGAGGACATCTGTGACAGAGAGCAGGGCTATGTTTTTGAATGTTTTACCGATTGGTTTAAACCAATTGGTTTAAAATTGGGAAAGATACTGAATGCTAAATGACAAGGTTGTATACTGTCACCCTGCTTATTTAACTTATATGCAGAGTACATCATGAGAAAGGCTAGGCTGGATGACTCACAAGCTGGAATCAAGATTGCTGGGAGAAATATCAACAACCTCAGATATGCAGACGATACCACTCTAATGGCAGAAAGTGAGGAAGACCTAAAGAACCTTCTGATGAAGGTGAAAGAGGAAAGTGCCAAAATTGGCTTGAAGCTCAACATTAAAAAAAACTAAGATCATGGCAACCACTCCCAAAATTTCCTGGCAAATAGAAGGGAAGAAATGGAAGCAGTGGCAGAGTTTATTTTACTGGGCTCCAAGATCACTGCAGATGGTGACTGCAGCCATGAAATTAAAAGACGTTTACTTCTTGGGAGGAAAGCTGTGGCGGACCTAGACAACTTAATAAAAAGCCGAGACATCACCCTGCCCACAAAGGTTCACATAGTCAAAGCTATGGTTTTCCCAGTAGCAATGTATGGCTGTGAGAGCTGGACCATAAGAAAGGAAGAGTGCTGAAGAATAGATGCTTTTGAATTATGGTGTTGGAGAAGACTCTTGCGAGTTCCCTGTACTGCAAGGAGATCTAATCGGGCAATCCTACAGAAAGTCAAGCCCAATTGCTCCTTGGAAGGACAAATACTGAAGCTGAAGTTCAAATACTTTGGCCACCTCATGAGAAGAGAGGACTCTTTAGAAAAGACCCTCATGCTGGGAAAGATCGAAGGCAAAAGGAGAAGGAGGTGGCAGAGTTGGTTCGCTAGTGTCACTGAAGCGATGAACATGAATTTAGGAGAACTGGTAGATCTAACATTGCTACCATCCTAAACTATGGAGACCAGAAAAGGAGGCCATCTGGCGAAGACACCTCCCCCCCAAAGAGTGCACAGAGGCCCATGGATTCTAATTTAAAATTGAATCACAGTAGCACCACAAGTGACAAACTTCTGCACTGATCTTCCTGCCAGCATCCCAGCATCATGCTGTGGAAAACATTTGATGGAGCTTTTTCAGCTGTTAGCATGTTCTGCCAGCATTAAAGCCCAGTAGGACTGGGCTAACAGTAGGTTTTATGCTCCTAAAGCACTGACGTTATCAAAAACAAGTTAGTTGTTGTCATCTAAAGATGTCTCTTTAGAAGTTTGTTATCTTTCCTGGCACTATGAATAGTGGATTTTGTACATTTGAGGGGCAATTTGACACTTATTACCAGTTCATGTTAATGAAGAAAATGTGCTAATGAGCAACACATAATGGTCAACAATGAAAAGAATGGGACTGCCAATCTTGTGCATATGCACATCTGATTGTATGAATGTTCCCAATTAAAGCCTGGACGACCCTTAATATCTACCTTTCTAAAAGTGCGACATTGAAGGCATACAGAAGTCTAGGCCTGTGCAGAACTTTGTCCCCGTTTCAACTTCCATAAGTTCATATGACAGTCTGAACACAAACACACACATACCATGTGCATATTGCATACCCAGTAGGATACAGTCAAACTACTGGCTAGCATGATATCTAGACAGGTTTTGCCATCCTGATCAAGGTGGTGTGTATTCACTAGTTCATTTCCTGTTCTCTTGGTCAAATCCTGGCCCCACTACAATGACCACAATCCACAATAGAGTCAGCATGGTGTGGCATCCCTACTGCTTTGTATGACCTAGGAATTTCTAAGCATACTGCTGGATCACAAGATATCAATACTGCCAGTGATCTCTTTATCACATCCTTTCTAAAGCTGATTTTACTCCAAGTAAAGTTTCCTAATGAATGTATTTCCAGTCTGTTTTTAAGGCAGTGTAACCACTGCCTAGCAGGGACATGGTGGCGCTGCGGGTTAAACCGCTGCTGCTGGGCTTTCTGACCGGAAGGTTGGCAGTTCGAGACCACGCAACGGGAGTGAGCTCCCGTTGCTTGTCCCAGCTCCTGCCAACCTAGCAGTTAGAAAGCAAGTAGATGCACGTAGATAAATAGGGACCGCTTTGGTGGGAAGGTAATGGCATTCCGTGCACTACGGCGTATAGTCATGCCGACCACATGACCACGGAAGCTTGTTTTATAAATGCTGGCTCTACAGGCTTAGAAACGGAGATGAGCACCGCCCCCTACAGTTGGTCACGACTAGACCATTTGGTCATGGGGAAACCTTTACCTTTAACCACTGCCTGCGTACAGTATTCCCCTCATTTACTACTAACATTAGCTTGGACAGTCTTTGCTCTTTTACCAATCTAATCCAACTAATAGGGTGCTCAGCATAATAGAATTAGTGTCCAGATCTTATATTTTACTTCAAGGTTCTGCCAAGACAAGTTCCCTCTTCTCAATGCTGGAGATGGGGAAAAAAAAAGATGTTCTTTTCTATTTCAGGAAACGAGAGTGCGTGTCAACAATGACATCTGACAAATGGAGTATCTGTCGCTTTGTTACTACTGCCTGTACTTAGGATACATAAAACACATTCTGGGACCCTGGACATAATCAGTTACCCTGAGAACTGGAAAGCTCAACTGAAAGCTGCATCTGCAACACAATATTTAATGCACTCTTTTATAAATAATTATAACTAAGGCCATTCATAACTACTGGAAACTTTACTTTCTGCCATGAAGACAATACTAATATCACACCCAACTCCAAGTACAGCTCCTCTAAGCTTGTAAATTTTTCACTTCTTGGCTACCTCAGACCAAAGTACTTTGGGCTACCTTGTGCCATACTGAAAAGCTTTTCATACATTCTCTTGTGAAAAAAATCACAAAAGCACACCAGGCCATTTGTTTCTTGTCACCTAGCAATCTGACTTTATAACACACTGAGGATATGACAGGTGGGGGCTTCGAGGACAGCTGATTAGGTGAAGACAATTTCCCATTGTTTCAGGTTTTATATTTTATGAGATATGGGGGATTAACCAGCATAAGCTATATATATTTGAAATTATACAGAATAAATTTCTGAGATATATTTTGGCTCTCCCCCCCCCCCAGCACTCCTGCAGCCTTTCTTCGAGCCGAAGTTGACCTGGTCTCTATTACGGCCAGAGCAAGGCTCTCTATTTTATCATATTATCATAGAGTGCTGCATATGCCAGACTACCGCCTGCCTAAATTATGCTTGGAGGAACAATTGAAGTGCAGCGGTTGGGCCAGTTCGGTTCACTCGTTGTTATCTGCCATCTCTCTTTCTACAGATATTTTTGTTTTTGTGGATTTCAAGCCGTTGCGGAGGGAGTGGTTATATAAACAAGACAATGAACAGGATCTAGCTCTCCTGAAAGTTTCTCATTTTTCTCAGATTTACAGTTTTTTTAAAACTTCTCACTCTAGACCATTATATTTCTATTCGCTTACTTATGTCAAGCTAAGGAAGGCCTTCACGGAATTACGCCTCCAAACTATGCCAACTGCGTATCTCAAAGGCAGATTCCAGGCCACACCTAAACACCTTAGATACTGTATTTGCGGATCTGGGGAGATTGAGGAGGTGCATTATATTATTTTCTGCCACCTCTATCATTCTCCCAGGCAGAGATTTTTAGGTCACATTTTGGCTTCCACTCAACTGGAAAATCCTTTTTTGATTGTGTGCTATCTTCTTTCTGATATTGATCCTCATGTTACTTATATGACCTCTTTGTATGCTAGGGCTGCTAAAGTTATTCGTTACAATTTTGTAAATTCTGGTACTGCAGTTTTTGAACTCTAAATATGGCGGGGGGACTGGTTTTATAAGGCCTATAGTTTGATGTGTTTGATGTATTAGCAATTCTTCTGCTGTTTTAGAACTTATTTTTTTGTTATCTTTTTTAATCTTTTGTAATTGTCATGGCTTTTAGCCAAACAAATAAACTTGACTTGACTTGAACTATTTTATGTCAGAACCTGTTTTTTCACAAAATGGCACAAGTTGCAATTATGTTGTTCTGGATTTCAGCTGCTTCCCACTGGGGGAGGGGGGAGGAATCAAATTTAAAGTTTATGAAGAGTGCTGAACTCTTCCAGCAACTTCCACACACTTTTATGCAATCCCTTTCTCCAGGCACTGTTCTCCCAAATGGTCTCACTGTTAGAAAATGGAGTTTCTAGCAAGTAGAATTGGCAAGTGGCAGAAGAACCCTTTTTCCCATGGGAAATTCCACCTCCCAGCTAGTTTGCTGCTATCAATAAACACATAGGAGCAATACTAAGTATTCTAAGTATGAGGAGCTCCTACTACTCATGGAATAAGGAACTGTATAGTTGTTATCTATCTTACCACCACCACCCGTGTGTGTGTGTGTGTGTGTGTGCGCGCGTGCGTGCTCGCTCGCTCGCTCGCTCATAGTGGCTGTTCATCATTCTGGAATCAGAGCTTAGAAGTCTGCATCCTTCTACTTTGGTGGTCAGGGAGCGAGAAAGAAAAAGCATGTTGGAGAAAGCGGAAAGAAATTGCACAAAGGGTCACTCCTCCAACAGGTACCATAGAGGTCTGGGATGTTTGGATAGTACATTGCCCCCCAAAGCTCTCCAGGTAACATTGCACCCAAATTCCAACACTCACATCTGGTTTCAGAGTCTGGCTGAGAAGAAAATAACTTGGGGAGGATCTCTGAACAGGTAAGTCATGGGCCGGAGGCAGATTTCTACATCCCTAACCTATGGAACTTCTTTCATCACTTAGTAGGTGATCATGGGCAGATTACTATGCATTTCAAGAAATTCGTCTTCTGCCATCGGATCTAGCTTTGCCTTTATGGAGGCTTGGAAAAGTCACTTGATAGGACATCAATCAATCAATCAATCAATCAATCAATCAATCAATCAATCAATC
>JAJKFI010000028.1:11914318-11963837 GCA_029204185.1 Lerista edwardsae | reverse complement strand
CTGTGGCAGCCTGTGCTGGTGAACACACATTCCATCAGCACAGGCCTTGGTTAGCTTTGGGCCAAAAATGTTTCACCCAGAAATTTGGGGCTCAGCTAAACTGTGGTTATCCAGGCTTTATTATCTTATGAAACATACTGTGAAGCCCTCGGCATGTTCACTGAGAGTTTTGCTCCTCCATAGTCAACGGAGCTTACTCCCAGGTAAGTGTGTTTCAAGTAGCAGTCTGAAATAGTAAATCACATGTTTCGTTCTCATAGCTGTTCCATTCTTGGATGTCACAGCGGGAGCCCAATCCTACTGAGTTGTGGTAGTGATTTGCCGCATAAACAACGTTTGAGCTACTCTAACAATTCTGAAGCTTCCGATGTGGGAGAATGAGAGCAGAAATGTATGGCTGTATCCTGCTGTGATAATATGCTGCAGAACAATCTGGGCGTGGAGCTATGCTGAGATATGCAGCTCCTAGCTGAAGCTGAAAGTTGAATATGATGCTTCCAGATTCATCATGTTGTCAAGGACACCAGGGGAAGAGGAATCACAGGTGGAAGGAGGCAAGATTAACATGGTCACCTTCTGTCACGCCTGCACTCTGCATGGTAGATGGCCATTTAGATAGCCATTTTAAAAAGTCAAAGGTACTCTAAATTGCAGGAGGAGGGAGAGATCACAAGGGGCAAGGGAGGGCAGTCCAAAGTGTGCTTTGGCTAATAATGAGTTAGAGAATAGAATCATTTTGTGATTTGTTATGGGCATCATTTTTAATTTAAGAAAGCAAAATGGCACTCAGTCTAAAATCTGGCAGATTTCTTGCTCCTTCCTCCATAAAATACCTATATACTCATGTATAGTCTAAAAAATTATGTCTGAAATTTGAGCCTAAAAACATGGATAGACTTATACACGGGTCAGTATGATTAACAAAGCTTCTAACAGCAGCTGGGTGGGGGGCTGAGCTAAGAAGCAGCAAGCGGGGGGTAGGAAAAAAAGAGCAATTTACTTGTCAGTAATTGTTCTCAGGCACCAACAGACAGTAAGCAAAAAAAAAAAACAGTAGCCATTTTCCTTCTTCTCCAAACAGGCAGAGAAAGCGCTTATGGGAATTGTTGTCATAATGACTCCTGCTATGGAAGTGCTGGACTATATTCCTCATAAAGCCTACAACTCCCATAAGTACCTTCATCCCCCTTCTTGTTAGCTCCATTTCTATGCTGCCTCAGAAGAAATGGCTCTGTTTTTTGGTTAGCTGTCTGTTCCTGCCTCAGAACAATTACTCAGAAAAAGAACAAGTCATTTTCAAAGACTGCCATTCCCACCCCACCCCTAGGTTTACATTTGACACATCCATGGGTAATAGCAAATTCTATTTTGGCTTAAAACGTGCTTTTGATTTATCCATGAGATTGACTTACACATAAGTATATACGGGTAAGTCTCTTCAAGTTACTTATTGGCTGGAAGAAATGGCGAGAGGAATTTGCTTCAAATTGTTTGCTCTGTGATCTGCAAGCCACATCTCTGGATCAGCACTCTGCAGACATATGGTGATATATTTGCTGTTTGTTCCAAGCCTAGGACTGAATCATGTTCTTAAGTGTCCCAAATAGCACCATTTTGAATTTCATGCTGATTTCTGCACATTCATCTTACGAACCCACATTTAAAAGCCTACTTTTAATTACTTTAGGAATTGTTCACACCATCCAGTGCATAAACATATATCTTTCCTTTCTCCCCTGCTAATAAGCAGCATGAGAACAGAGCAAATGATACACATCTAACACATTGTTCAATAAATGCAGAATGTTGTTTGGTTCATAAATTTTTCACAGACTACACTTTTATTGCTACAGTCTATGGTTTGAAGAAACAGTTGCCTATTAGAAGCATATAGAGTATAATTAACTGGTAAATACTCCTGTTCCAATCACATTGACAAGAAAGTGAGATGCACACACATTGTGCACACACCTTTGGTGGATTATGTCCTTTGATAATTTAAAATGAAAGTTACACTATTGGCATGTTTTGGCAACACTTAATGGATAAGACTGCACAACCTGCCTTTTGTTGTAGCTAGATGATGTTTTCAAACGGCATTTAAAGATGATTTCCAGAACAGTTTTGTTTCTTTGAATGCATATTTGTATGAATATATATTGTATATTTGAATGCATGATTTTCATCCAAAATATACTCTGAGAATTATGTAAATTCAATCAAGAATTTGTCCTACGTGTTTAGGAATCGTCTATCCTTAGATGACTATCCTTAGGTGGTGAAGACGCGCTGGGCTGACCCGAGGCTTGCGTTGACCCAGGCACACCTGCAGAGGCAGCCGGTAAGCCGCTCCTGCGTTTGGCCAGTGCAGGGCCTTTTCTGGGTGGGTGGGGAGGTGGGAGGGATGGAACGGGACAGGGGAAGGTGTTCCTGTGGGTAGGGCAGCCCAGGGAGGAGGCTGGAGCCTGGATGTGGCTATTAGGACAAACTCCTGTCTCTGGGCCGCGCAGCACTGATTCAGGCCACTGCTGCATGCTCAGATTTGCACTTGCTAATCAGCAGGCACAGATCCAAGCAGGCCCATCAGAGTGGCTGCAGCTTACTCCGGGGTAAGGGGACGAATGTGCCCTGGCCCCATGGTGAGCTCTGGAGGCAGCAAACCTGCACTGGATACAGCTTAGGCCAGTCTGTCTGCCTGTCCCAGCACAGGTTAGGATTGCACTGTCAGTCTTATCACAAGTCTATAATACAAGTCACTGTTTGTATTCACTATATGGACTGGACATGTCCCTCTGTCTTACCACTAGCACTAGGTGCAGGCTTTCCCTTGGCACTGACTAGTGATGACAGGCACAGAAATGCAGCCTTAGGTCATAACTGTATCATATTGATTATTACCAAGGGGACTGTTTTAGCATCTCAGATATAGTCAGTTATATGTATTCTTTGTACTTAGGGCAGTTTTGCAAAGTAGGCCTCCAGGAACAGTTAGTGGAAAACAGAAAATCGAAGCATCTTTGGCTATACTTACATAGCTGTGTCACCACAACCCAAAGAAATTCAGCTGTGGATTTGGAAGGAGCTCGCTTGAGAATTATATCAATATTCTATGTGCACACTTGAGAGCGAACATAGTACCTGCAGTTGAAAGGTAGAAAAATTATGATCTAGAAAATTATAGGCTGTTGACGTAATGTCTACCTTGGAACTCATAAAACAATTGATTTGGAAGTGTCTAGAAGAAAATGAGCAGACAATGTGAATTTATTAAGATCAAATCATGTCAACCGAACCTCATTTCCTTCTTTGGCAAAGGTAACTTGCTGGAGAATGATGGGAATGCAGTGCATGAATTCATTTCATCTTTCTGTTTACAGGAGCACTATGAAGAACGGCAGCCTATTTAATGATTGCGCAACCAATAGTGACTTCTTTGTTCTTTTGATTAAAAAAGAAAAATCTTTTCATGCTTTATTGTACAGCCAAGTGGACAGAAGAAAGATTGTGCTTTACTGGTGAGCCAATTCCCAAATGTGGTGAGATGTCCACCACAAGCAGTGAATTTCCACAATCCCATTGGCCAGTCGGATGCCTCCACGTTCCCTTATTCGAGCGACGATGCAGCCATTCTCCTCTTCCTGCTCCGCCTTTCCCAAGGCAGAAGGGCAGGGCAGGGTGTGTGGATGTGCAGAATGGTGTGGGCTACAGATGCTGCAACCTACAATCACTCTGCTTCACACTTCCTTCCTTGCCCTCTGCCTTTTGAAAGTGAGAAGAGAGGAAGTGCAGAGTGAGAAGAGGAGCAGCATTACTTCAACCACCACCAGGTGAGGAGAGGGGAAGGGAAGGGAGAAGATTGGAAGGGGAAATGACAATGGAGGACACGAAGAAAAAAAGAAAAAATAATTAGGGTGGTGGACAGATGAGGGAAATGTTGGCGTGTTGAGGGACATTAACCCAGGCATGCTCTGTGCACCATGGAGGAAGAGTCACAGGAGGTGCTGAACAGATGCACAAAGATG
Source organism: Lerista edwardsae (assembly GCA_029204185.1). Taxonomy (NCBI): domain Eukaryota; kingdom Metazoa; phylum Chordata; class Lepidosauria; order Squamata; family Scincidae; genus Lerista; species Lerista edwardsae. The sequence goes on along the minus strand of JAJKFI010000028.1, from coordinate 11,959,815 downwards.
GGGGCAGAATCTTGCTGGGGGTTAACTGAAAAGGATGATCCATGCCTGTTCTTATCTAATCACTTATTGGAGGGTTGGCTTTTAATGACATTCCTAGGATTTATGCTGAGATGATTAAGCAATCTAATTCACTGAACAAAGGAGACATTTGATTTAATTCATCAATTTAGCAACCCCTCTTTGCTTGCCAGCTTGTTTGTTCAAAATTCAGCTATTCCATTTAAAAAATAAAGATACAGTCATTGATTTTGGCCACTACATTCAGATCATAGTTGTACGTTTTAAGTATGAAAAGTAGGCCAACTGTAATGGGGACACGAAAGAAGTAAATCATAATCATTTTGCAATCAGTCAGAACCTATTACTGGCAGAAGGCAGAGGTCATAAAGCTACTCAGTTGGGAGAGAAACTTGGAAGAAACCCAACAAGACTCTAAAACAAAGTTTTGTGCATAAAGTGTAGCTGGAGAACAACTCTGAAATAAAGGAATCATATAAATGGATGGCAGGAACTCCTGCAGAAAGGAGTATTCAATGACATTATTCTGAACTGAGTTCTCTTATGCCAATTTTGAGCTTGTTACAAGTGCCATGAAATCTGCAATCCTATACACAATTACAGCCCAATTCTATGTAAGTCTACTCAGAAGTAAGACCATATTATAGTCAATGGGGCTTACTCCCAGGTAAGTGTGGATAAGGTTGAAGACTTAGAGAGTAAGCCCCCATGTGTAAAGAACTAATGGCACCCATGTGTAAAGAACTTGTAACCTAAAGCAGAGGCCTTAAGGCATTTTTGTTAGGCCTGACTCCATTTTGGGAATTGCTTAGCCTGTTAGGGGAGGTGAGTTAACACAGGCCAGTTAGAAATCAAAAGTAACAACCAGGGGCCTCAAGGCTTATTGGTTAGCCTGAAGGGAAAATTTAGGGAGGTTTCTAAGATGTCAAGGACATCTAGTATCTATCTTCCTTCCTGAAATTCCTACACAGCTGTAATTCATGGGACAGTGATTTTCCCTTGTTACTAGGCAGAAAGGACAATCAGCGGGAAAACATATGAATAGAAGCTAAGAGCTATAAAAGCCACCATTTGGCGTGTGATCAGGGTTCAGCTTTCTTGGGCTGTTCCCAGGCATGGCGTGACTTCAGCTTGCTGAGAAGGAAATGAAGATCGGTGCCTAGCTTTTTATTGCGCAATATGGGTAACATCTAGCTAAGAAATCAACTTTGATACCTTATGTTTTGACTCTAGTAAGTTTGGAGTTTGTTGTTTTAATTGTTATGTGTTTTATCTCATTTCTGTTGCGGTTTTGGCCATGTAACCAAGTGAGTCTTGTTTTGAATAAAGCTTTTAAGCTTCAGTTTTGGTTTGGAAGTTTCACATTCTGTGAAGGGGAAAAATTCCTTTTGTAGGTACTGGCTAAATTCGGTGACGCTACCAAATAGGCTGTGGGACCTGCTGAGGTTTTCTGCTTGCTCCCTGGAGTCTAAGGTAGTTGTTTTTGGGAGGCTGGTGGCATCCTTAGCAGTAACCCTACAAGCTCGTTTTGTTTTGTTGTACTCACTGCTGGCTGCGAGGGAATTCGAGGTCAGGCTCTTAACCAGTAATTGGGTTGGAGTCTGGACTTCAAAGCAACTCTCCCCCGGGCTAGCTCTTTACACCATGTCTGAGTATTGTGCAGGACTGTAAAGCCCTCAAATTCAGGAATGAAGCACACCTTTTTCTCTCCAAGCTGACAGCCATGTGCTTTTCTGTGGCCTGCTAGCTACTAACACTTGAACCTTGGCTCATACTGTCTGGAATCAGCAAATGTGCAATTTAAAAATATAAGCAATACCAGTAGGAATACTTATTCATAATATTTGAACTTTTTATATTAGAAACATAATTGATTTACTTACAAGTACAGTACATTTGATTGGGTTCAAAGTGAAAGCTACTTGGTAAATAACAAAGATTCTTGTGGCACTTTAAAGATTTATTGTTTGCCTGCAAGGAGCATAAGGTCCAAATCCTAACCAACTTTCCAGCACTTACATAGCTGTGCCAATGGGGTGTGTGCTGCATCCTGCAATGGAATAGTAGTCACAAAGGCCTCCTCAAGGTAAGTTGAATTTTGTTCCCTTACCTCAGAGCTGCATTGCCCTTACCCTGGTGCTGGAAAGTCAGTTAGGATTTTGCCCTAAGACTCGAAGGCCCCAATCTAATGGCCTGTACAGCAGGTGGCACATTCGTACCACCTGGGCAAGTGTCACCAAGGCACCATAGTATCCATCCAGCTCCTCCATCACCGGCAGTAAGCAGTGGTCGTGGTGGCATGAAGAACCATCACCACTGTCACCACTGACACTGCCAAGTCACCACTCCCCTTAAGAGGGAAAACATTGTTCCCTGCTGCCCCCAGGTTGGAAAATACTGGTCCAGATAAATCAAATTCACTGAACAATTTACTTATTGCCCTCTTGAGATTTCATCTGTCTCAGTTCATACAGAGGTGATAATGTGGTTTGTGTAGCAATAACATATATGGGTTATGAAAGAATACTAAATTAGACAATTGCAATATGCAAATTCTTATTAGTATTTATTACCATTCAGACATTCTTCTGCAGCTCAAGTTAATTGTAAGCTGTAAGAATGGCTAAGGTGAAGGTTTCCCCACGACCGAATGGTCTAGTCGTGACCAACTGTAGGGGGCAGTGCTCATCTCCGTTTCAAAGCCTGTAGAGCCGGCGTTTTTGTCCGAGGACAAGCTTCCGTGGTCATGTGGCCGGCATGACTCTACACCGTAGCTCACGAAACGCCGTTCCCTTCCCACCAAAGTGGTCCCTATTTATCTACTTGCATTTAGGTGCTTTCAAACTGCTAGGTTGGCAAGAGCTGGGACAAGCGACGGGAGCTCACTCCGTCATGCAGTCTCAAACTCCCAACCTTACGGTCAAAAACCCAGCAACAGCGGATTAACTCGCTGCGCCACCACGTCCCTACAGAAGAATGGCTAAACTGGGTCTTAAAAGAAGTATTTGTCACTGTCAAGATGTAAGAACCATGCACTTCAACAAGCAATCTAGAGAAAAAATATTGAAGAGACTTTCTCGCTCGGATATAAATAAATAATTTGAAGATGATGTCACAATAAGGAAGACTGTGATTGGTTCTCTGTCCGTTTTTTTGCAGCTGCAAAATTTTATGATCTGTTAAGCTTATAAGGCTAAAGAAGAATAATTAGACTGCATTATGGGGGAAAAGATTTTTTAAAAAGAATTATTGACTATTTGTTTTTAAAATGCAAGAATTGTTCTTCTGCCTTTTAACATATAGGTTGCTAGCTGTTTGGAGGGTTGGACAATTTTTAGAAGAAGAGGAAAAAAAGAAGGAAAAAAGTCTTATTTAAAAAAATGTTTACTTTAAAATATTAAGTTGAATGTTTGTTCTGTTAAATGCTGTTTGATTTATGACAGACTGTAGTAATGAAATGTTAAGTTTTAAATTCTTAAAGGTTATTATGAGCTCTTTTTACTAGTTCTGGTTTCTTTCTTTTTTGGTTTGAGAATTGCTGGTTGGGCACGTTTAGAAGGCTATAAAAAAGGTAAAGGTTTCCCCACGACCGAATGGTCTAGTCGTGACCGACTGTAGGGGGCGGTGCTCATCTCCGTTTCAAAGCCTGTGAGCCGGCGTTTTTGTCCGCTCATGGTGGCCAGCATGATTCTACGCCGTAGCGCACGGAACGCCGTTACCTTCCCACCAAAGTGGTTCCTATTTATCTACTTGCATTTTAGGTGCTTTCGAACTGCTAGGTTGGCAGGAGCTGGGACAAGCAACGGGAGCTCACTCCGTCACGCAGTCTCGAACTCCCAACCTTGCGGTCGAAAGCCCAGCGACAGCGGATTAACTCGCTGCGCCACCACGTCCCTTAGAAGGCTATAGGGGAGAATAAATTAGTATGCATTTTGATATTGAAATTGAATTAAAGTTTAATTAATGAATAAAAATGATGGTTGTTTTTGATTAGAAGTTACAAAATGAATGCAGCTGAGAAGATCTGACGTTAAGTTAGTAATGGCATTAGGCCTATAGATTCTTAGGTAGATTTAATTATTAGTACTAGTTTATAGTATATACTATTTAGTAGATTAGTATAAAAATATATAATTACATATATTGATGGTAATTATTGATAGGAAATTATAGAATATGGTAAGTTCATATACGGTATATTAGACTGTAATTCTTCCTCTGATGATTGGGAATAAATATCAAAGAGTTGATATATATTCTATTGAGATTAGACTTCAACGTTTATAAGATTATATCGAATTTATGAGGTTGTAACACGGTTATTATGAGTTTGAAATGTAGTCAAATATATCTCTAGATGCGTATTATTAAGGATGGTAACCCTCCTTTTCTTTCCCTTGAGTGTAAACCTTTGTCTTCCTCAACCATGTTTGTATAACCATTTCCCTTTCCCATAACTAAAATAAAAATTATTTACTCGGAAAAAAAAAAAAAGAATGGCTAAGAAAACATGCATATTCCAGTTGTGTCCTTGGCCCGTTTGCTGCCCAGGGCCAGGACAGCAGACTGCCTTCCCCCAACCCACCTGGAGCCTCCGAAAGCCTTTAAACATTACTTCCTGTTTTCCAAAGTTTTAAAGGCTTTCTGAAGGCTGCAGAAAAGCTTTGGAGGGCCACAGAATGTTGCGCGTGGCCTGCCTGACCCTTGGGAGGGCTCCAGAGGGCAGTCGGTGGCGGCTCACAGTGGTGGCTTGATGGCGGGCACGGCTCCCACTGGCATACTGGCTGGGGGCATTTGCCCTCCCGATTAACAGCAGGCAGGGTCAGCACTGATATATTCTTCTGCTGACTGGTATTCAACAACATGCTGTCTAGAAGACCTTAATCTTTGAGAGCAGGGCAGAATTACTGCTTTGTTATATCTCCTCCAGCACTTACGGTAATGTCTGTCTACATTTTCAGACAGAATCTTTAACATTCTCTCTTTCTTTGGAAGCCAAACAACATAGTTCCATTAATGGAAATAAAACCTGCTGAATTTTCTATGCCCTTTCCTTCCTTCTCCCATTACTTTTCTGCGTTTCTCAGATAAATCAGATAGATTAATCCATCTTTGATTGATCAATCCCCAGCTCTCTCTCTCTCTCTCTCTCTCTCTCTGGAAATAATTGCAACTTTTAACATTTTTTTCCATTTAATTGTTTCGCAAGGCTTCAAGGATCTCTTGTAGAAGAAAGCAAAAACAAACAAGCAAATAGGCAAACACCATTATACTACCAAAAACTTCTTGCAGAGACTAAAGTATTCAAGGAGAAGTATTATTTAATGATTCCAATATGGCAGTAAGGTAATTTAAATTAAATTAAGTTATTATTATTTTAATTGCAAAGGGTGGGAGGGAGAACTGGGGGGTGACAGATAGGTGGGCAACTACTCCATCTCCCCCGACCGTGGCAGTTGCCAATTTGCAAGCTTGTCTCCGTCTCCACTGAAGAATGTGGGAATTGGAAAAAATAGATAACCCAATTAGACAAGTTTTCAGAAAATAATGCTCCAATTCTATTCCCCCCTCCCCACTGTTGGAACTAGTGTTCCAGCAGCAAGGCACACTTTACAGCACAATTTTCCAGCAGCACATGGAGCTGCTTGCTGCTGACACATGCTAACTGGAGAAGCCAGTGAAGGCTCTATGCACAGCTGTGAAAAACAGAGCATCCATCGACAACGGTAGGTCACTGGGGAGGCGGAATGAAGTGAGGGGAGGATAGTAGAACAGGGCAGGAAGGGACAGGCAAGAAGGGGTGGCACTTGGTGACGTGCACCGAATGCTTTCCTGCCCAATCTTCCGATCTGCCCCTCCACAGATACAGCCTAAGCCTCCTTAGTGCGGCTGCATTGGCAGGGATTGGGCTGTAAACAAAGGCATGTCTTGGCAACACTCTTGAATTTTTTTAAAAACATCTCAGCTTCTAGACCAGCGATTTTCATTCTTTTTCATCTCATGGCACACTGACGTTTGCTAAAATTGAGAAGGCACACCATCAGTGTTTTGATTATTGACAAAGCACACTGCTGGTGTGGGGCTCACATCCCCCAATGGCCCTACTAAGAAATGACCCTCACCTGTGGACCATTCATGGCACACCAATGTGAAGCAGTGCACTGGTTGAAAATGGCTGCTCTAGACAGATAACTTCAAACTATATTAACCCATCAAGCAAGCAAGCAAGCAAGCAAGAAATGGTCAGAAACAGCCAGAAAACACATAAATCTTTTGCCTCCAATTTGTAAGCAGCTGCAATAGCCATTTTCATCCAGGTTCTGTGATATGTGCACAGCTTGTAACCCTTTCTCAAGAGATCCCTACCAAATGTCATAGTGGTATTTCAGTTCTATGAGGAACAGAATGTTTGTGGTGTTAAAAGAGAATGCAATATTCCCTAACTATCGTCCTCCTGCAGCTCTGTTATAATATAAGCATACATAATAGTTTCAATTTTATGTATAATTAAGGACAAAACTGCGCAAGAACCAAACACACAGTGGATTTTGTACCAAAGCATCTGGTCTTTCTACTGTACGTCAAGACTGAGTCTGTGCTGCCACCAACTGGAGCTGAATCAAATGAAGGAATTTGATCCAGCGCAGTGGTTCTCAAACCTTTTAGCACCAGGACCCACTTCTTAGAATGACAATCTGTCTCGGACCCACCAGCAGTGATGTCATGGCTGGAAGTGCCGTCATTGTGACACCAGAGCCTCCTTACCTGCTTTTCTGAGAATGCAGCAATAAGTTGGATAATTTCTCAGCCATTTTCCAGTAGCAAAGGGAATTAGAAAGAAAAAACCTCGACACAAGCAAAACAACCACAAAGTCCTTCCCCTTTCCAGAATCTAATCTTCCCATATTTTCAATATGGCTTCCCTAGGTGCTTCATGACCAGAAGCGGATCTACAGGGAGGGCAAAGCTCTAAGTGTTGCAAGAAGCCTTACCCTGTCATGTAAATCCCTCCTCTCCCTTGCTGCTGTAGCCAGTAAGCAACACCAAGATGTTGTTGTTCCCTGTGAGGATTGGCTAAAACGGTGCAGGAGAGGAGTGATTTCCACTGCAAGGTAAGGCTTCTTGCAAAACTTACAGCTTTGCCCTCCCTTAGATCTGCCTCTGTTCATGACCCACCTGAAATTGGCTAGTGACCCATGGGTGGATCCTGACCCATAGTTTGGGAACCACAGTTTGGGAATCCTAACCACCATTAGGATGCATCTTGTCTTTGGACAAAATTAGAATTGCAACCAAAACACCAGGACCAGCCACCATTCTGCTTTGCTTGCCCTCTTCTTCTTGGTAAGATATACTTTAGCACACTGTGTTACATGCGTCACTTGCCTATGATGTGAACAGCCAGTGATGTGCGACAACACATCACTGGCTCCATTATCATCTAGACATGGTGGTACATATTGTGTTCTACAAGATCTTATCAGGAAGAAAGACAATAGACTCAGTAAAGCAGCTGCTCTGCTTCTGCTCTTTGTCATTCTCAGTTGTTCCATCACATAATCAGACCTGACCAGATTTTTGTCTGGTTTTTCAAGGCTGCTTTGTCTTAATTCACCTTGCTTGTAACTTGCTAAAGTGCCTTCCCACTTTCCTGAATGTCCACATTTTGTTTGCACAAACCAAACCAGTCTCATGGATTTTTACCGAGGTCTCCATGAAATCTCAACTGCATCTTAGACCTGGGTCTGGCAAATCCTACTATGCAAATAAAGCCCATTACATGGTGGGAAACTAAATCAGCAAATTCCCTTGTAATTAATGCATTTCTTTTCTTGTTAGAACTGAACAAGGTGCCCCTGTCCTTCAGTCCCACTGTGTTGTATTTTGGTTTGCTGAATATCTGAAACAATTCAACCACACCTGCAACATGAGAATACAGTACCCAGAGTATAACGGTACTAGCAAATACCCAATTGAAGTTGTTGTTTTTTGGGGGGTGGGGGGTGGGGGTGGGTTGAGTGAGTTATAAAACCAGAACACATTGCATATAAATAAATAAATAAATATATAACCAAGATTTGCATTAGGGCTTTATGGCAATCTAAACTGCCATCAGATATACTGCAGGTAGTGAAAATTCCTATTGAAAATCTGGAATGCTCAGGGCAACAAAATATTCCATAAAAATGTCCATTAAAAACCAGATCTACTGCATTTATTGTAGTGATTAATCAAAGAAAGTAAACAGCTCATACAACCATCAAAACAAGCCATAAAATTCTTTCAGCATTCCAGAATGCCAATATGTTTCACTAGAACTCTTCCAAACATGCATGGGGAATTAGTTAAGTAGTTCTATGTTAACTGTAATTGCTGGACATTAATTGTTTCAAATCCTAACTTTTCTGATAGGTTCTCAATCTTTCTCTTTTTGAATTTAAGAACTGAAATCACAAAGCAGGACAGACCCGAGCTACAATATAACATATTGGAAGTTCGATCAATGTAATCCGCTCATGTAATAAAATGTGATTTACTTGGGTCAAAGAAATACAATTCTGATGTTCTGTCCCCACCTCTAAGATCGTTGATGTACAGCCAATCCTTTCAGCAATGAATAAGCAGTGGCTCTTCTTTACAAAAGGATAACGAGGTCCCCTTTTATGAACCCCTAACGTTCACTCCACCATCACGGAAGTGCCTAGAGTGGAATGTAAAAGCCATAGAAGGAAACTTGATCTTACATCGCCATTGCAGGGCACCAGGAACTTCCTGTTTAGAAACTGGGTGCCACTGAGACAAAAATGTATATGTGCATTGGCTAATGACAAGTTCCTAAGGGGTAGCCCAGCCATTGTGATCCATGTTATTGTGGACACCATCACATTAATTTTATTTCTTTAAATGGTTTCTACCCTGCCTTTCCTTGTTAAAAAAGGAACATAAGAACATAAGAATATAAAAATAGCCCTGCTGGATCACGGCCCTTCTAGTCCAGCTTCTTGTATCTCACAGTGGCCCACCAGATGCCCCAGGGAGCAATAGTTATAGAAGCTCCATTATCATCTAAACAATAGTTATAAAAGCTCCATCATCCAATCTGAAAAACAGAAATTGTCTCATTGCCCAATCCTATGCCAGTCTACTCAGAAGTATAGTAAGTCCCACTATTTTCAATAGTTCATACTCCCAGGAAAGTGAGTATAAAATTGCAGCCTTAGGGCATAGATGCTGATAGGCCCGATCCAAGCCAAAGTATTGCCTTATATTAAGCAGTGTCCAAATTCTTCCCCCCAAAACATGCGTGTATATGTGCCCAGTCAGAGGCAGATCTAAGGGGGGGGCGCAAATCTGTAAGTTTTGCAAGAAGCCTTACCCTGTCATGTAAATCCCTCCTCTCCCTTGCTGCTGTAGCCAGTAAGCAACACCAAGATGTTGCTGTTCCCTGTGAGGATTGGCTACAACAGTGCAGGAGAGGAGTATTTTCCACTGCAAGGTAAGGCTTCTTGCAAAACTTACAGATTTGCCCCCCCTTAGATCCGCCTCTGTGCCCAGTCACCACTGCCGCCACGCTCTCCACACCCATTCCAGGGAAATCAGCTGGTGGTGAACAAGGAGAATATGGTGCTATGGCAGTTTTTCCCCCTTCTTCTTCCTCCAGAGCTGCTGGCCTCTGACTCAGGGAGGAGGAAAAGGATCAAAGCTCCACTGAAGCGGCTTGGTGAACAGCGGTAGGCAGAGATGAGGTATGGGGCACCCCTCGTCAGTTTGCCACCACCCCATCTCAACACTTGATGCAAGCCTTTCAGTCAGTGTCATGGCTGATCGATGCCCTGGCTGCATCATCAGTTCAATACTGCACACGTTACGGAATATTTCTACTCAACAACCTAGGATTTGGTGTGGCTAGAGCTGCACAACAGCCAAACTGATGAGTGTATAGCAGTATTTTTCTTTTGAGATTTGTGTTCAGAATGCTATATTCTGCCTACTCTTAAAGCATGATCCTAAAGCAGGGCTTTGTTATTTCCATAAGAACAAACTCATTTAAGACATTCTCCCAATACTAACTTTTCCTTTATCCTGAATGCACTTGCATTCCTGGAATCATCTGTAAACAAAGAGAAACACTGGGCAAGGCCACAGGCCTTACCACATACGTAAAGAAAATAAATTTCATCCTTCACTTGACATACACAATGAATTAGGAGCCAGCAACACCCATATAGTTGGAGTGAGGGTGTGAACCCTTTCTTTTTTTTAAGGCGCAATCCTAACCTGGAGTTAGGCCAGCAAAGTTTGGCTGACACAAGGGACCCGTAAAGTATGTTTGGGCCACTTTCAGGAAAGTTGGAGTCAGAGAGGCCAACACAGAGACATGCACCATCCTCCCTAACTCCAAGAGTGGTGCAAGCGCACTTTATGGTGGCCTTGTGCCAGTCAAACTTTGCTGGCCTAATTGTGGTAGCCTAACTCCAGGTTAGGGAGATGTGGTGGCGCAGTGGGTTAATCCGCTGCTGCTGGGCTTTCCGACCAGAAGGTTGGGAGTCTGAGACTGCGTGATGGAGTGAGCTCCGATCGCTTGTCCCAGCTCCTGCCAACCTAGCAGTTCAAAAGCACCTAAAAATGCAAGTAGATAAACAGGTACCACTTCAGTTCTGTGCGCTACAGCGTATAGTCATGCCGGCCACATGACCACAGAAGCTTGTCCTCGGACAAACGCTGGCTCTACAGGCTTAGAAATGGAGATAAGCACCGCCCCCTACAGTCAGTCTCGACTAGACCATTCGGTCGTGGGGAAACCTTTACCTTTTAACTCCAGGTTAGGATTGCACCCTAAATCACAGGGATTTGTCCTGCAAATCTGGAGGAATGAATTGAAGTTGAAGTGGGACTTTGTATGGGGGGAAGTAGGAGGCTTTTACCAGTGTTCGCCATTTTTGGAATGGGGAATGAATTGTGGCACATCACCCAGAGACATCAAGGGCACTAATGTGTTAGCTAGGGGTGAGAAGTGATTGTACTGTCCCAGTAACAAGTTATTGTTCTGGGAAAAGGCAATTTCCCTACAACAGGAGCATTACCATAGGGAATGGTGTCTGGATTCCATGTAACAACTGAGCAACAGTCACACAATTATTTCATTTAAACAATGCCTGCCCTTCTAAGATTGCAATATGCTCAATATAAGAATTTAATCCATCTGGGAAATGTCACATAATATGGCATAATGAGCATCTGGTGCGGATTTTAACTACCGACTAGAGCACCACCTTTTATCTCTATTAGCGCATAACATCTGCCTATTGCAGTCAGCAGAATAAATGCATCAAGCTGCATTAGGTTTTTGGAAACCTACATTTGTTACTTCATCAGTCTCTATTATTATGCAGCCATGCCACTGCTCTTTGCATGCTCCTTCTCAAATTCACAAGCTTTCTCACAAAGCCCTATGCAAACAGTCCCCCTGCAGCTGAAAAGCAGGAAATTAAAGTAATGAAAGCATTATATGGAAAGTTGATGGAAATTTAAAAACAAAAACCACTGTTGTAGTTAATTACCAGTGCAATCCTAGGCATGTCTACTCAGAAGTAAATCCCAGACTCCAGCTGACTACCAGCAAGCAATTTCCCTTGTATTGCTAGAACAAACGAAATAATTCCTAGCCATCCATTTGTTTTTTAATTACTGTAACAATGACAACTAATGGACTCAACAATAGGATGCTAAAAAAAGATTCTCCAGCACAGTTCATTTACTAAAATTCACTTATTCACTAAAATTCTATTCACTTATACGGTTGAAGAATAGTGGCAGGAAATGGTCTTAAGCTATGTGGAATTTCTGAAAAATAAAGACATCAATATGCATTCATTAAAAAGATAGACAGGCTCCTAGCAGAATATAGAGTTTTCCCCCTTGTTATTGATATTCCAGTGTTAATAGCGCAACAATATGCAGTAGTGCCATTACCACTGCAGGAGTATTGATCTATCATTTTAAATTTGAGCTAGAGGTACAAATTTCTTCATTCATTTCTTTATGCAAGAACAAAGGAGTGAAACAAGACATGGGGCTCTGTTCTTATTAATTGCCCATTAAAGGAGAATTGTGAAATTCTGTGCGATATATGAAGTGAAGCATATGCCAATATTAAGAGCTCAATCCTAACCTGAAGTTAGGCCAGCAAAGTTTGGCCAGAACAAGGGCCACCGTAAAGTGCTTTAGGACCAGCCTTGTAGTCAGGAAGGATGGTGCACATCTGTGTGTTGGCTTCTCTGACTCTGAGAGTGGTATAAACATACTTTACGGTGTCTCTTCAGCCAGCCAAACTTTGCTGGCCTAACTGTGCTGGCCTAACTCCAGGTTAGGACTGCGCCCTAAAGACAGCATCAAGAGTTATTTAATATGTGCACAAAACTTTAGTTTAAAAAAAACTATTACTGAATATGCATTTTACTTAACTAACACTAATATGACTGCTTTTTGGCATCAGTGAAATTTAAAATTCAACCTCCCTTCCCGGATGAAGCCTCTCATTCACCCCCCTTGCTTGGTACAACACATAGCAGTGGAGGGGGGAAAGGATGGGATTGTGCTGTTTGTAATATAGACAAACCAGTGCCACTGAATTCCTGATAGACACTTGAATAGTTTCTACATACTCCTGTGTACAACATTAACAGCCCAGTCACAATGGTGTTCTTATAGGGAGGACAAAATGCTAAGTTTTGCAGGAGCCTGAGCTCGTGGGAGCTCGTGGTCCCTCCCCCTCGTCTTTAGAGCCATTCGCACCTTGGAGCCTTTGCTCTCTGAGCAGTGGTGTCATCTAAATGATTTAAGAACAGGTACTAACTTTTGATTGGCACGTGTCGGGACCCGCCCACCGGAAGTGACGTCATAAGCCGGAAGTGATGTCGTGGCAGGAAGTGACATGAAAAAAGCCCTTTTTGAGGCCTCAGACAATTTTAAACTGACCCAACAGTTGCAACAGTATTCCACAGCACCCCCAGAACATGTTAAGGAGGCCCGGCATCATGTTAAAACCCCAGAGCAACTCATTTTTCAGTGGCAAGGCAAGGCAAGGCTCCGCTCGCTGCCTGCCTGCCTGGTTCTGAGAACGTGCAGGCAACTCAAACGTGCAGGAAATTCAAACGTTGCAGGGGGCGGAGTCAACGAGTGGGCGGGCAAACGGGCGGGGCCAGCCGTAATCCTAGGAACTGGTACTCGCGTACCCCTGAATACCCCCTGCATGACCTCACTGTCTCTGAGCCACAAATGGCTCTGGGGCTGAGGGGAAGGAACCGCATTACACTGGAGCTCAGGCTCCTGCAACACTTCATGTTCCTCTTCCCTGTAGGAAGGCTACTGCCCAGTCCTATCCTTACCCTTCCCTCCTGTTGCAGCAGTGCAAAAAATGGGCACATTGTATCCAGCAGTGGGGCAGACTGGGAGGATTCAGCAGGGGAATGGGAGTTAAATCCCATCCCTGCATAAGCCTCCCACACTCAGGTCTCCTCGGACCTGCATTAGCAATTTTGCTAGTGGAAGTCCAAGGAAGCTAGGGAATGGGGAGGTTGCTGCCAGAGAGGTAGGATTCAATGCTCACTATTGCTGCTAGATCAACCCTCTTCTTTAGCTTCCCTGTCTCCAGTTTCTCCCTCCATGTCCAATCCTTCCTTTTCACCCCTCCCCACCTCTCTTGCTGGCTTACCTGGTGGGAGCCTCTGCATCCTCACTGTGGGAAGAGGGGACAAGTGTCACCTTCCCCCCATGGAGCCTCGCACAGCTGCCTGGCTTCCATTGTGCTCTAAAGCGGTTGGGCAGCTTAAGATTGGGCTGCCTGGGCCCAATCCTCTCCAGCTTAGGAGCAATGGCTCCAAATGTCTACCACCAGATTCTATGCTGGATCTGAGGAGGCTGGAGGTCTTCTCAGGGGAAGGGGGCATTCATCCCCTTACCCCGAGTGAAGCCCGATCCTGCTCAGTGGAGCTTCTAAAGTCTGTGTCTTTCAAGCCCAACATGGGGGATAGGATCCAGTGAAGGACACTTCTGCCTGTTCTACCTGCCTCCTGGCCAGTCTCTCCGCCCATTCTACCCTACCCCTGCCCAGAAACGCCTACCCTCCCATCACCCACCGCATGCCCCCGTGCTTACCTTCTCTCCACCAGCTGCTGGGGGCCAATCTGCAGCATTGTTGGGGTGGCATAGGCAGAGGCGGATCTAAGGGGGGGGCAAATCTGTAAGTTTTGCAAGAAGCCTTACCTTGCAGTGGAAAACACTCCTCTCCTGCACTGTTCTAGCCAATCCTCACAGGGAACAGCAACATCTTGGCATTGCTTACTGGCTACAGCAGCAAGGGAGAGGAGGGATTCACATGACAGGGTAAGGCTTCTTGCAAAACTTACAGATTTGCCCCCCCCCTTAGATCCACATCTGGGCATAGGCTTCCCCGTTGGACCAGGGGGCTGAAGCATCAGTGGTAGGGCAGCTCAGGATCAGGCTGCCCGAAGAAAAAATTACACAATCACTTGATTATGTCATCTGATAGCACAACATTCATTTTTATATTTCCCAAAGTCATAACAAATGTAGTTCAGGACTGTATGGCAATGCACTCCATCATCATCATGTTCTTAAGTACAGTTCCTCCTTTTAGGCCCAGATGATTGAACCATAAATATCCGTAAATATGCTGGGTGCTCCAAGTGCCTATCCTCCAGTCCTGCCCCCGAGCAGGCTTAGATTGGTACGAAGCAGATAAAGCCGCTTTACATTTCCATCTAACAGTGACAGTCAATGGACAGTCTGCTTCATGCTGGAGGGCAAATGCCTCTGCTGAAATGGAAAGTCTGCACTGTAGCACTTGACAAGGGCTGTATAAATAAGCCCCACTTAATTTGACAAATCGTCTTTGCATTTCTGTTTTCGAGGCTTTCCTGTAAGTCAAACGTGACCATTTCTAGGAATAGTGTCTGAGTCATATGGTACAGGGATTACGTGATGGGATTGCAGACGGAATGAAGATTAGAACCGCGTTCTGGTGGTGGTGATCTATCTATTGACAATAACCACAAAATTCAAGGGAAGTAAATGAAAAATGAAGCGTGTCTATTTTTGGTGTGTGTCTGTGGGTTTCAATGTTTATGTGAATGTACAATTTGAATGCT
Source organism: Lerista edwardsae (assembly GCA_029204185.1). Taxonomy (NCBI): domain Eukaryota; kingdom Metazoa; phylum Chordata; class Lepidosauria; order Squamata; family Scincidae; genus Lerista; species Lerista edwardsae. The sequence goes on along the minus strand of JAJKFI010000028.1, from coordinate 11,944,627 downwards.
GACGGCAAAGGGAATTTGTGAATGGATTTTTCACTGACCCTGTTCAGAAGATGATGATGTATAAATTTGGCTTTGTAATTTGGGTTCTGGTTAGTATTTTGAGGTACAGAGAATCCTCTGTCAGTAGGGTGAGATTATGTATTATGATTCTTTTGAGATATTATCTCTGTACAAATGAAAGCCTGCAGCATGCTCAGCTTTGAGCGCAACATTAAACATAGCTTGAAACACAGACCTCTGTTATAAAGCCTTTTGAAAATACTGTCCTATTCAAAGCAGTTGCTGGTTGTCTTGTAATTATAACATGCATTCATCCATTTAGTTTTCAGGCCAATCAAAACTGCAGTGATACCAGCTGAAGAAATGCTTGCAGCTGGTTCAATCTTCTGTTTCTAATGGGCCAAGTGCAAAGACGGCTCTGCTGCTGGGCCATTTGAGGCTACTGCAGCAAGACAGCTGGTACGAGGGGCGGTTCGTGAGTGAGGAGGGGAAGTATATGCCTGAATTTTTAAATGGCTTTTTGAAATGTCAAACCACCCAGTAATTGTGGTGACGTTATCATGTCACCGCAATTACCCCAGGGGAGCACTACTTTTAGCAGCACAAAGGGCTGCTCAGGAAGCTTAAGGTGGCATGAGGGTGCTCCCTGGGAGTGCAAGGGGTGTTTGGTCCCACTGGTGTTCGGAGAAACCGGGCACATTGTAGCACAGTGCAACCAGCTCCTCTGATGATTGGAGGAAACCCGGCAGCACCACTCTCAGAGGAACGCTCAGAGGATCCAATCTTCCCTTGTAGCGGTGCGAAGCTTCCCTGGCTTCAGTAGGAGGAACTGACCACCCCTTACATCGGCATGAAGCTGGCAAGGGATAATCGGTTCCTCCGACTGTTAGAGGAATCAGGTGCCTTGTAGCTTGGTGCCACCAGCTTCTCCAATGGTTGGAGGAAAGTTGGTGGCACTGCACTACAGGACGCCCAGTTCCTCCAACACTTATTTAATAAATAAATACCTGAAAACTAGTCCAACCCAAGTTTAGTGTTCAGTCCCATTTCCTGGGAATTCATTATCACAAAGGCAAAGAGGACAACATTTTCAAGATCTCCCCCTTCTCCATTGACAAAAGAGATCTTGGGTGTCAGCCTCTGCCCAACCTTGGAATCTTGCCAAAATAGGCAAAAGATATTTTTGGCAATGAGATTTATATAAGGGGTAGGAGAGGAAGATGCATTCAAGAGCCTCCACATGGTTCAGCTCGCAGAAACAGAGCCTTGCTGACAGTGAGGTTCCTTTGTTGTTGTTGTTGTTCAGTCGCTAAGTCGCGTCTGACTCTTTGCGACCCCATGGACCACAGCACGCCAGGCCTCCCTGTCTTCCACTAGTTTCCGAAGTTCACCCAATTTCATGCTCATCAGATTCCTTTGTATGGGCCCCATAATAGGGCCAAAGGGAAAGTCTTACATCTCTTTAACATAAAGGCTCTTCTTAATTGCCAATTGTGCAGCTGGTGTAAATAAAATGGCATCTTACCAAAATGGACAGGTATTTGGAAATATAGCGGAGAGCATGAAGTATTAGCGGAATGATAAATATATGTCTCACACTTTAGCTATCAGTTATTTTTTCAGGCCTAAGCACAATAAGTACCATTACTGAAATCAATGGCATTTACTTCCAAGTTAAGTAGTGTATTTAGGATCAGAGATTAGAATTAAAATAGACCTTTGACAGCTCAATCCTAATGAGCGACCAGTGTAGCGGGATTGAGTAGTCTGGAGATCTTCTTGAGGTGAACAGACATTTGTCCCATTGCCCCAGGGAAAAGCCCCGGTCTGCAAAATGGGTCAACTTGGACCTGCACCTGCTAATGTGCACCAGCAAGTCCAAGTGGAGCTGTAGCGGGATTCAAAGCCCTAGGAGGGGGATAGGATATGGCATGTGCGGCTGTCCCAATCCTACCCCCCTCCTGGGGCCTGATCTCCCCTCCCCTCCCCACCCCTGTACTGTTCAGATAATCTCTTACCCGCTCTAGCATGCATTCTGGCATGCACTGGTGCTGGTGGGCTGACACAGGCATTCCTGCTATTGCTCCTATCATCCACACTGCTGCAACATGCTTTACAGTACATTTGCAATAGCACATGGAGTGCATAGAATTGCACTGTAGGTAGCATTTCTTTCAAAGTGCAAAAGGCACAAAAGTTTGGAAACTGTTTTGGGTATTCATTATGAACATGGTTTGCAAACTGTTGAGATTACAACATGATGGCACAAGATGCACAGATGGATGTTTACTGCAATACTCTTTACAGACTTTTATAGAGTTGTGTTATGGTTCTCTGGGACGTAAAATGAAGTGTTCCCCACAGGCTAGTTGCTCAAATCCAGCTGTCATAACAGCCAATGGCATCAGATTTATTTTGCATTTTTTGTGAGGGAAAAGACTCATAACTCCAGAACTACCTGAACTCATAACGCCATAACTACTCTCTCAGCAACATGGTTAAAAAGTCAGATCTCCTCAACATCTAATAATGTTATATGGGATAGGAGCTATCACTCAGAAACAGACTAGAATATACTCATGCCAATGAACTCATGTCCAATTCGTGAACATTTCAAATAAAAAGCAGAAACCCAGCTCTAAGAGCACAGCCATGTTGTGTATTTGAATAATGCGCAGGAACTTTGTAAATAAAACTTGTTAGGAACAATCATCATACATAATGTTGAAAGTTAAACTTCCCAAATCATCACCCCCTACCAACCTCTCTCACACACACACTTCCTTCTACTCCTATTCTGTAGAAATTGTAAGTGTATTTACTGCTGTTTGTGGTAAACCAGACTATTTAAAGCTGAAAGATCTGAATTCCATGGCCTCTGACATTAATAGCAAATTGGATACTTGTTTAAAGGCATAGGCTCTGAGCTTCAGTTATTTACATTGAGTTATTTACTCAATGTACCTTTAAAGAGTGCTTGGAAACCACGAACTACGAGGAAAAACACATTCAATTTTCAAACCAATTTAAAAGCAGGAGCATTGTGAAATCCGAAGGCTAATCTTGATTACCTTTTTCAATGTACAGGCAATTGCAATGTTATGATTAATACACTGTGAAATATCCCAGAAAGCATGCAATTCATTGAACTGCAGTAGATGTTACGGAGTGTGGACAGAGGGGCTAGCCTCATTACCTTGGCACGCTTCAGCAAGCAATTAAAATGTTATTACGTTTGCACTGTTCCAAATAATCTTGCGTAACACGTTAAGGCTAGTTTGTAGTCACAATCCCTCACTAATCTTGTATTGCTCAGTGTTACTTGATTGCAAACACTTTCATTATTTTTAATTCATGCACATGAAACAAATGGCTCAGCAACTCTCCAAATATGATTGACCATTCAAACACTCCACGTCTATATGTTTTCAAATGTGTCAAAGTCTAACTTTTTCCTGCTTGATGAAAGCTTCCTGATTTTAGCAAGGCCAGATTAAGCCACCCAGGAATAATAAACTACATCACATCAAACCCCATCTCATTTTTAAAAAGAGTAATATTCAAACAGAAAAAAATATTAATTTTTATATTGGCATATATCCATAGGTGAAGGTGCAACATAAAATAAACATAAATGTCTATTTGTATTATGCAGTAATTGCAGGTTAAAATACTTTGTGCTTACACTTTATCATATATACACAAACTTTAAATTTACAATAAAACTTCTGAGGCCCTACGCTATAATTTCCAGATTAGGATTATAAATGTAATCCTAATCTGGAATTTGGCCAGGACAAGGGTCACCATAAAGTGTGTTTAGACCACTCTCAGGGGTGATGGCGCATGTTTGTGTGAATCTCTCTGACTCCGAGAGTGGTCCAAACATACTTTATGGTGTCCCTTGTGCCAGCCTAACTAGAATTGCACTCTTGGTTTTTGCATAAATCTAACTCTTGCTTTTGTCTCAGCACTCACCCATTCTTCATTCTTTCTCTTCTGCTTCCCACTCTCACCCTATTTGCTGCCTTCCATTTCCCCCCTGCTTTCTCTCTCCTTCTGCAACTACAGGTTCCTCACGCAGGAAGCAGTTGATCCATGAGGCTGATCCACCTAGGAAGCAGATGTCTTGAGAACCTCATTCTCTTGCTTAGAACAATCCCTTGCAGTGGTGTCCCTATAGGGGGGTGGAGCCTTACAAGGAGCCTTACCTTGCCATGGAAATTGCTCCTTTCCTGCACTGGTTTAGCCAATCTTCATAGGGAAAAGCAACGTCTTGGCGTTGCTTACTGGCTACAGTGGCGAGAGGAGGGATTTACATGACAGAGTAAGGCTCCTTGCAAAACGTAGAGCCCCTGTAGGGATGCGATGGATCTCTTGTTCTTTTCAAAACCCTCTCTTTTTCTCTCTCATCTCCTTTTGTAGAAGTCTCCTCATTCAGCAATAGAGGTGTCTCCTTTCCAAATTCTGCCTGTTTCCATCCCTTATTTCCTCCATCACGGATTCTGAAGCTCCAGAGTTTATTCCATGTCTCTGCTTCCCCAGTGATTCCCAAACTGTGAACGGTGGTGGCTCCCCTGGGAGCAACAGAAATCAGCCAGGGGAGCTGTGGAATCCTCGTGAAAAACTTACCAACTTATACAATGCATAGGATTGTAGCCCTCATGGTGACCCACAGCCAATGGCCCACTAGATCAAAGGAGCCACCAGTCGAAATGGTCTAGAAACCACTGCTTTAGCCCTTACATCATGTTACTGTCCTATATCATCCCTACCCCCACCCAGTGGCGTTTCTACAGGGATGGCAAAGCTCTAAGTTTTGCAAGAAGCCTTACCTTGCAGTGGAAATCACTCCTCTCCTGCACCGTTTTAGCCAATCCTCACAGGGAAAAGCAACATCTTGGCATTGCTTACTGGCTACAGCAGCAAGGGAGAGGAGGGATTTACATGACAGGGTAAGGCTTCTTGCAAAACTTAGAGCTTTGCCATCCCTGTAGAAACGCCTCTGCCCCCACCCCAAAAAAAACTTGTCCCCTTTTTTTTTCTGTTTAATCCGATTTCCACATTTGGCTTACCTTGGTTCCTTATAGGAAAAAATTCCTATCTGCCTCCATTTCATAGAGGATTTACAGTAGATCGATCTCTTTGACGATATGGCACACAATATGGTTCACGATATGGCACAAAATATACAAATTACACCACACTGTCAAAAACCACTACAAATAATGGCAAGATGGTTCTAAATAGGGAAATGTGCCATGAAGCATGGTTGGCCTCAGTTGCCCAGTGCATGGGTACTGAAAATTGAGCAATATTTACTGTACATGTTTACTATAGGACATCAGTGCAGCTGTAAAATTGCTGCAAGTTTGAGCTCAGAAACTTCAAGTATGAATTTAAAGTATGGTACCTTCAAGAGCGGCTACTTAAACTGGGTTAAGCACTGCAGATCTTTCCAAATACAATAGAACAGTGAGTTACCATCCGTGTGATGTTAATAAATGTACCAAAAATTTTGTTGTTGGGGCATGCAGTTTTTCTGAGTAACAATACTAAGAGGAAATTTAGCAGTGGTGTCACTGGGGTGTGTGTGCAGGGTGTCTGGACCATACTAGGTGATGCACTCAAGCTGAAGAAACCACTACTGACCACAATTGTGACAATTTTGATATTTTTGAATAACACCAACATGAGGTGTTATAACAGCACTTGAGGTGTAATTCAATGCAGTGAAACAAACTGCACTGAAGTGTCTGTATTCTATCAAAAGTTAGAACCAAATAACCAGAATAGGAAAACACAACTGCCTTATATAACAAAAAGTAGATTTCTTTAACTCAAAAGTGATCAGTAAGACGGATTGTTCCGAGAGCCAATGAGGTGGTGTTGTGACACAGCTTGGAACTAAGGAGGAGTTTGTATGAGTCAGCTCTCATTTCCATGTATCAGAGCCAATACTAGACTCTTATTCAGTTGTGCAAATGTCACCAAGTTGGCCCCTGGTTTTTGCTTATTACTGGGTGCCCTGTACTGGTGACCTGTTCGGTGACCTGTACTGTTATAAGCTGAAATAAATAAAGTTAATGGGGGTTACACCAACCCTAGTGTAGTGAGGCTGTGCATATGATATTGTAATGTAATTTATTCTGTATGGGCTGGTAGGGGAGGAAGTCCATCATAGGAAAGACACGATGACCTCTTGCACATGTAAACCTTAGTGACACCTCTGGATTTAGACATTCCAAACTGGTGACATATACATGGGATGATCTCAAAACATCATTCCACATGTGCCAAATATTAACCTTGATCCAGCAGCATCCTTGTTGCAGTGATACACACATCTCTTGCATGAATAAGAGCTTCAGTATGCTGCTAAGAGACATGCATTGGATAATTCCCTTCTGGCACGGATAGAACAATCCCCAATACTGAACTGGTAGCTCTTACCTGTAAGGATGATGGTATATGATGGTTAGGGGTAATCGTGAAGCAACTGTATTTTCACCATTTTGAATTATCAGCAGAATTGATATTATAAACTGTGTTTCACTCATTCACCGCAGTTTCAAAAACTGAATTATACAATGTTTAAGCATGGTAGAAACTAGATCTGATGTAGTGGAAAAATAATGTCTATGTAATCTTCAGCTTTCAGACATGTATGTTTATTGTTTATGAATAAACAGTCCAGAGGAAAAAGGACCCAAATCAACTCTGTTTTAATTTATGAGAAGTGCAAATTGACAAGAACATTCTATCATGGAAACAGTTTGTAAATCTCACACAGAGGAACAATAAATTTAGACTTCAAAACTAGAGCCACCTTACGTAAAAACAAGTAATTCAACCAAGAGGTATGACTGGTAATTAAACAGTGGTCATTTCAGAGCAGAAACCAATGCAAATCTAAGGTTTACTTTTTAAAAATGCTATCTATATGCTGACATGCAGGGTATTTTGCTTCATTTTTCACTATTGTACAGAAACTGCCTTTTGTAATTGATGCAATCTTTTTATGACACTGACTTAGCCCAATCCTGTGCAAGTCTACTCAGAACTAAGTCCCTCTAAATTCAGTGGAGACTACTCCCAGGAAAGTGTGCATAGGATCATAGTTACAATCACTTTTTAAATTCAGCAGCACAAACAACAGTAAAAGGAGGAACAGTATCCATTCAACATCAAGTATGAGGAACTACATTTAATATTTTTAGAGGTAATTGGACACAATTTTCCTGAGTGTGGTTCATAGTTACTCGTAGGTTAGTGCCAAAAGAAATCTGACTTTTTTTGTTTTTAATCAAAAGAACAACATGACATCTGAAGGCACTTGATGAACAATGACAGCAGGTGATCAAAAGACAGTCACTAAAAGTTGCCACAGTTTGGAAAATTACATGAAATTTTTTTGTTCATTGTCAAGAGATAAATCCAAGGAAAATTTGTGAGTAGCTGAGTTTTTCACCTTGTCATCCTTACATTCCAGATGCGCAAATCAACTGCAATTTCAATGACTAGTTACGGTTTGTATGCTCGGGAACCTGTGATAAAAGAAAACAAGTGTAATTGTATCACTGTTTTTCCTTTGGTGATTCAAATCATCATAAAGATGACTCATTTGGAATACAAAGAGGATTTTGTGCTCGTCTAGGATCTTCTTCAGCTCATTAGAATAACAGTAATCAGGTAGAATGAGGAAGTCAGAAGCCAAATATATTGTAGGCTTTAAAGTTATTTTTGGCTGCTTTACCAAAGAAGCGTGGTTGTCCCTGAAATTCAATACACTTTTTGTTACAAGTTTATGCCAAACTAATATTATGATAATGTTACCTACATCAGTTCCAAAAGCCCCATGAAGACTTCCTCCCCATTCCAGATTTGTGAGAACGCATAGCTATAGAAATATGCAACTAGTTGCAGAAAATTACAAGATTTATTGAAGGTACTATTAATTTTGGAAGCATTAGGGCAGTGGTTCTCAAATGCTTTAGCACCAGCATCCGCTTTTTAAAATGACAATCTGTCTGGGACCCCTAGAAGTGATATGGCTGGAAATGTTGTCACTATGACTCATAGTGCCTGCTGCTTTCCTGAGAATGATACAATAAATTGGGTTATTTCTCAGCCATATTCCAATAGCAATCAGAAAAAGCCTATTTACAACCTTGACACAACAAAAATAACCACACAGCACTCCGTTTCCAGTGTCCCGTCTTCCCATATTTTCAGTGATGGCTGCGCTAGGTGCTATGGAACCCATCAGAAATTGGCTCATTATCCACCTAGTGGGTCCTGACCCACAGTTTGAGAAACACTGCAATAGGGGACACCTGCAAGGCAAAAACTAGGTAAGCTTTTATACTGATATTCTTAAATTATGAAGTGACTTACTGCTTCCTTCAAAGCTTGGTCCAAATCTTCTAGTAAGTCTTCCGGGTCTTCCAAACCAATAGACATGCGAATTAACGTGTCAGAGATTCCAAGAGCTTCTCTTGCTTCCTTTGGGACTGAGGCATGAGTCATGATGGCACTGAATAAGAACAGAGAACCCAGGATTCCATGAAGGCACAGTACACGGCACAACAGTGCCACTAATAGAAACATCTTAAACAAATTCCCTGCAGCAAGGAGCAAGGCCAGGCCACGCACTGCATGACCTGACTTGGCAAAACATCTATAGAGTCACTAAAAGGAGACAGAGAGAGAACTCTGATCCTAGCCAACTTGGCCTGCCGCAACGGGTCATGTTGGGCCATTCCTCGAAATCCGTGTCATATGCTCTGGGCCGGTGACAGCAGTGTTTTATTGAAGTCTGTGGAATTGCTATTCCAGTTTAAGCAATTTGCAAACCAACTCTGAGAGCCTCTGCACCGGCACAGTGCCCATAGTGTCACACACCAATCCTCTGCAGGCAACAAGCCATAGAAGGAAGAGGTGAAGACAAGAGTAATTTAGAGCTCACTGACAACCCTGAGTTCACCATGGAATACTGACCAAACACACATTGGTACTGTATAGCAGGTAGGGGATAAACTACATGATATGCTATGCTGGAGCTCTGTGACTGGAATGCCTTCCTTTTTCTTAATTAATTAAAATAAAACTCTTCTCCTCTATGCCGATTCCTTATCTGAGTTGCCACCCTGAAGCTGCTATTCTCCAAAAAGGGGAAGGCTTACTATTGTAGCACAAAAATGGGATACACTATCTGCAAGGGGAAAAAAAAAGATTATTCGTTCTGTCCCCTCATATTTTTCTGGCTATAACTCTTTATCTGAAGCAGACAAATGGTAGACACCAATACTGCTGAGCATGATTTTGACCTATGGTAATGGAGTATTTACTTGGTGCCTCCAATGCTTCCAAGCAACACTGTATCTATGTTTAAATACACTCCATTGCAGAATTATTTGTTGCAATCTGTGGGTAGAGCTGGATTTCTGTATCAAGTATGCAAGAATCAAGTAACTCTGCACACAATCTCAACTGTGTTTGGACCACTCTTGGAGTCAGGGAGGCTGGCACACGGATGTGCGCCACCCTCTCTGACTCCGTGAGTGGTACAAATGCATTTTATAGAGAGACACTCGTGGGCTAGCACAAGGGACTTGTGCCTGCCAAACTCCAGGTTAGGATTGCATACTAAGCAAAACAATCTATAACGAAACCAATTTTACCATAGGCAGGCTCAACAACACTCTCCCAAGTTGTGGGCTCAAAGCGTTCTGGGGCCCAACAAGGGCAAGGAAGTGAGTTGTGGACCTGGCGTAAACCGAAAGAGCCTTCCAGTAGCCCTATAATGTGCAGATTGAGAACAGCTGACCAATTTGAAAGTGAAACTATGTTGAATGAAACAATTTTAAGTGAAGATTTGCTGCATTTCGCTGGACCTTCTTCGTGTGAAGAAGAAACAAATACATTTTAAACCAAATTGATCCCTACAAAGAATTCAGATTACTACACTTACGGGTGTTCTGCCAGACTTTCGTATCCTCCTAGACTTTCAGCCAGTGTGAGAAGCTAAAGAAAAGAATACAGAATGTTGCATTTGAACAAACATTTGTTTTGTTCTTCATTGGAATACATGAGACTCTTGCAGATCAGGCTATAGGAGAAATCCTTTTGGCAGAAAATTGCTCCCTGCCAAGGTTGCACAGAGCTGTTGCTAGAGGATGAGACTGCAGTGGCAGAAGAAAAGGGTATTGCCTCCAGCAACCTCACTCCGACCTCTAGAGTGCCAAGAGTGTGAAAGAGAAACCAGAACACCCCTGTGCCAGCTGATCCCTCAACAGTTAAGTACAAAACGAACTACTTGGCTGTGGTGGTACCTGCCATACAGTGGCTTAGCTAGCCTCATCTGGTACAGATAGGATGCTGGTCTGCCACAGCATACATTATTGTTTGTTCTGCTGCAGCGGCATGACGATAGTACTCAACATTCTGGAATTTTGTTCTTGTTTTCATAGGCTATGTCTTCAGGAGTCTTATGCACCCCTGCTAACTGGGCAAAAAGGCACCTTTTAATGTGGTGTCTCCTATTTAGAGTGGGGAGAAAAACTGTCCATCTTCAGCCCAGCATGGTGCCTTTTCAGGTGGCTGTTGCTGGGGTCCTTTCCGTTTTATTTAAAGACTGTGAGCCCTTTGGGGATAGGGAACCATTTATTATTTTACTGTGTAAACCACAACTGTTGTTTTCCTAGGCTTAATTCAAGCTTGCAGACAAGCCTTAGATCCAGCAAAGCAGACTAGGGACATCATTCTATGTTTACCAGATACATGCCAAGATCAGAACTCCGAAGGCACATAGCTAGACATTCTCCGGGGCTGCCGTCTACTGTGACATTCTTGTGGAGATTTGCCAAAGTCAGAGTTTCTGGAAATGGTCTAAGATTATGTTACTCAATTGGTTTTAAGAAGCTCGGGTTAGAGTTTCAGCAACACATTCATATGCCGCTATCACAGGGTTTGGAACATCATTACCTGTCCAGGGTCTGTGTGATGGAATGGGATACGAAGGAAAATATGTCCTTTCACTTGTCTTTCTTTATGGGATGGTTTTAGCAGCTATTTTTATTGTAAAAGGTAATAGGAAGCTTTTCGTGGTAGTGGGTTTTTTTGATTACTGGATAATCTTTTATTGAAACATGTATGTTGCCTACAGCTAATGGGCTCGAATGGAGGCATGCAAAACAGTGCTGACAGACATTTAAGAAAACACAACATTAAGGGCTGCACAGCCATATTTAAGATAACACGTTTCTGGTCATGCATGTGGACCATGCAGTGATTTGGCAGAGGCTGTGGAAGTCAAAGCACCTACAGTATTTCAGGTGTCTTAAAAACATTGGGTTAATATAGCTGAGCAAAAGCTCCATATATAATTGGAGGACAATGGGAGAGCAGTTGGCACAAAGTGATGTAACATATCTGAGGCAACTGGGCATGCACCAAGCGATTGAATGCATACTATACCTCACATTCATTCTGATCCACCCTTTTTTACTTCCCACTCATTAATGACACTTCCCATAATTATATCAGCTGCATAGCTTTTGCACATCCCGCCCTGCCTAATTTGCAAGGAGGAGGATTTCCTCTTTCAGAGGCAGCGTATATTCGGGTGTTTTACCTTTAAGCTCCTGAGGAATTTGGTGGCATGTTCAAGGTTGCCTTTGATGTAAAAGGACACCATTCCTGGACAGCCCGTGCACTGACGCTTCACCAGCTCATATTGTGGGTGTGAAGGCAATCCTGAAATGAGTCATGCATGACACAGAAAGCCCTTATTTATAGTCTTGCTAAAACGAAACCCCAAACTTATTCCAATATGAAGTAGCCCAAGGAAGATGTAAATTGAATAGGCCAATTGTGTTTGCATTTACTGTTAATATAGCTGAGCCTCAGTATCCATGGGGGATCAGTTCTCAGACCCCCCCCCCCCAAAAAAAAATGGATACTGAAAGCCGCAGATGATAAAATCTGCAGTCTTCTGACTCACAAGGGCTCCGAATTGTGACCAGAGCACAGTTCTGATTGCCATCAGAGGCTTCAGGTTGGGCCAAATCTGGCGCCAGAAGTACATTTCAGAACCACTACACTACAGGAATACTTCAGCAACTATCAAGGTCTGCAAAGCCAACTTACCAGGGAAAATGACCTTCTCGACTCTAGGATCCGACTCAAGATATCGTGCAACAGTCAGGGCATTGTTAAAATGTTGTTTCATGCGGATTGGTAGAGTCTTTAAACCCCGATTGCAAAGGTAGCAGTCAAATGGTGATGGAACTGCTCCAAGGGCTGCAAACAAACAAACAAACCAACACAGATAAATCTCTCCAGTAAATTGCATTAAGTAAAAAGGAAAAAAATTATATATAAAATCAGGAAATCTGTGATTGGATTCCTCGGGCCACATCTGTTTCAGCCGTGGGGAGCCCTTTTTTTAATCACTTTTTAAAAATATCACTGCTTGTACTTTTTTGCTCACGTATAGAGCAGAATCAAAGCAATTAAAGAACTAAGCAGTTCAAACTTACCAAAGGAAACAACTGATTTAACAGAAACTACTGCCTGGCCTACAATATTTGTAAGAAGATAGTTACAACAAGAAAGGTAGGGGGTGGGTGGATGAGAGAAGGTGCCTATATTGGTAGTAGAATCTATTGGAGGTTTTTGAGAAGTTAAATAAACTTCAGGCACAAATGCTTCACAGAAAAATGCAGAAGTATTTCTGAGACTAGGTGCTCAATCATGAAGTGGGCGGTAAGTTCTTCTACTGTCTTTGGTGTTGCAAATGCGCTGTGAGGCATGTTCAGTACTGGACCTGCGACCATGGCGCAGAGCCTCGGTGCCAAGGAGCGGCCGCCATACCACTGACCTTGGTAAGTGACACCACAGGCCAGCAGAGCTGCTTTTGAGGGAGGGGGAAGGCATGGGGAGGGCAGAACTGGGCAGGGAGGGAGGAGTGGCCCTGGCCATTAGGAATGTCCTGATCAGCAGGGGCCATCCGGGGGGGGGCCGGTGCCGGGGGGTACACCACAGCCTCACGTGGCTCTGAAGGGCCTCTGTCCCTCCAAGAATGGATGGACAGCCCTTTGGAGCACGCCTGGGACTGGCGGTGGTCCTTACTATTGCATCCTGAACTCCCATGTCAGGTTTGGATGCCCAACAAGGGGCTGCTCCAGTCTCCGCTGGCAAAATAGCCAGACTTGGATGGACTTGTGTAGCCCCATTGTGGGGGCCAAGGCTTTTTCCCTGGAGGAAGGGGATGAACACTGCCTTTCCCCAAGAGGTTTCTGCCGGTTGAAACAGTTGCCATTCTGGTAACATCCTTCCTCTGGAAGCCAGGCAGCTTTCAGAAACCTCCCTACATCACCTGCTGCACAGTATACGTCATTAACAAGCTGCTGTGTTTGATTTATACTCACAGTTTTGTAAGAATCTGAGCCTTTCATGGAGACTGTCGTCATTTACTGAAACAAGCCCCATTACAACATCACTGTGACCTGGAAAGACAAGGAAGGAAATGGAAAAGGTTTATTTTGTTTGCCTAAGGGTAAGGACACAGGCACTGGCTTTGCAGTTGCTCATTTCCCTATACTAGTGCTTGGCATTCCTCCACTGTAATGTGAAGAAAAGACACCAGATTTCTCTTGCTGCAATCTTCCTTGAGCCCCAGAGGCCAAGTGGTTTGCTGGCACCGTACGGCCATTCAAAAGCAGGGTATTGTTTCCCAGATATGCCTCATTATGCCAATAAAGGTGCTGCTATCCTGAACAGGTACTTGAACAGATGCAGGTACTCACATGTTATAGTTAGGGAAAAGATAAACACTGTGTTTCTGAAGAAATCTCATCGTTTCTTTACAGTGTTCACATACTACCATGGACGTAAACGTATGGTTCAAAATCTTTAGTATGTAGTTGTTTGGGGCTATAACAATTCAGTATAGAGACAGAACCAACTTTTCTAAGATGAGCACACATTGGTTATACGGTTAGATCTCACATGTTTAGAAGATTCAGGTGATACATGGAATCATACATTTTGAACATGAAATGAAAGCTAAACTGCTCCGGAATCCTTGATTTGGGGCAGCGCAAATGAAGTTCTGGTTGCACAATGAGACTTTCCTACCCCACCTCACCCCTCATATCTACTCGAGTGTCACAGAACCCACCAGAACAGGGTAAGAGGAGGTGCCTGAAGCAGTAGCAAGAAGAGGTACATTGGCAGAAATCAGGGGCTGCCTTGTGGGAGCAGATGCATTTTTCTGGTTACATAAGGCATATGTGGGTGCCCTGCCTGTACACCTGGATTACAGTATATACTCTAAGGGTTATTATGAGACACAAGACTGCAGAGCCAAAGCTGCAAGTTTGAAGTATAACATATGAGCAAGGCAACAGCAGACACCATGCCACATGGCAGAGCATGTTTCAAAAGCATAGAGCCGGGCAATGCGGGGTTTAAAAGAAAACAGCGCAGATTACCACTAGATGGTGCAAACGTTTATTGAATGTACTTGAAAGATATCCATCCTGATCACTATCATTTTTATATATAGACAATATGCTCACAAACTTTTCAGGGGAAGATTTTTTTTTCACCCCTTGAGACAAGAATGGAAAAGCAGAAGGCCTTCAAATAAGGAGACTCCTCATTCAACAAGTGGATATGCAACTACCTTTGGGGCTTTATTGTTCATTAAAGAAACATCAAAGACAAAATACAGAGGCATAGCCAGTCTGACCAATCACCACTGTGCATACATTTTTGGGGCTGCTGCTGCTACCACCTCCTTCTCCTTTGATGACTGGTAGAGGGAATGCTGGGAGTCCAGTATTCCCTATGAGGCCATCACAGTCCCCTTATAAGTGATTTCCCCTTTATAAGTCATTTTGCTAAAAGTCCAAACTTTGGATCCCCTATCCCTATTTATAAAGGGGATCCTCTGTAAAATATATAAAAGTGATTTTATAATGCTTTCAAATAAATATGACGATATGAACATTTCACATAACACTTACCATTCATGTACTTAGTTGCTGAGTACATACAGATGTCGGCTCCTAGTGACAAAGGACGCTGAAAGAAAACAGAATATGCACATGAGGCTTTTCTAGGCTCTTTCATTTTTTTCTGCTGGAAAAAAAAATCCAATGGAACTATAAATTGAATCCTGGAGTATCTTGAAAACAGAGTGCCACAAAGGTGTCGGTTATACAGAGAAATAAGTGTCAGCGAGTCCCACATATACTCCCCTCTCCCAAAGGTAATTCATAGTCTCTAATGAGAAAGAAGAGCTCTTGTCTGAAGGCTGAGGTGTGGGGGGAATACTAGCAGGGAAAGAACATGTTGGAGAAGGTGGTAGGATGAAAAGGTTGGAAGTGGGCAGTGAAATCGACATGGGAAAGGGAAAATGGTGTAGCCCCTGTTAACTGGGCCAAGAAGCATCTTTCAAAACGGTTCCCTTTTATATTTAGCAGGGGGAGAGAAACTATCCTTCTTCACCCCCAGCATGGGGTGTCCTTTCCAGGGGCTGTTGCCAGTGTTTCTTTGGTATACTTGGGGGAAAAAAAAAAAGATTGCGAGCCCTTTGGTGACAGAGAACCATTAACTGATTTTAGTATGCAAACCGCTCTGTGAACCACTCTGTGTGTGTATATATGTATATACTGTATATATGTGGTAAGGTACAGGTTTCTCCACGACCGAATGGTCTAGTCGTGACTGACTGTAGTGGGTGGTGCTCATCTCCGTTTCTAAGCTGAAGAGCCGCGGTTTGTCCAAGGACAAGCTTCCGTGGTCATGTGCCCAGCATGGCTATACGTCGTAGCGCACGGAATGCCATTACCTTCCCACTGAAGTGGTCCCTATTTATCTACTTGCATTTTTAGGTGTTTTCAAACTGCTAGGTTGGCAGGAGCTGGGACAAGCAATGGGAGCTCACTCCTTTGCGTGGTCTTGAACTGCCAACCTTCTGATCAACAGCTCAGCGGTTTAACCGGCAGTGCCACCATCTATATATATAAAAGAGAACGTGTTTGTACGTTTGTATGTTTGTGTGTACGTATGTTCCGCATAGGCTCTGCAATGCCTGGAGCGATTGACACCAAACTTGGCACACATATACCTTGCGGTCTGGCGACAAACACTGGGGGGGGGGGGTCAGACCCGCCCAGCACCCCCGGGGGTGGGGGTGCGCAGGGGGTGCCACGTAAAAATGATTGAAAACGGCCGACATCGGTGTCGAATCCGTAGTTTTCGGGGTCGCCGAGATGAGCGGCGATGCTCCCGATGCCGTTTGACTCTGGGTTCGGCCACCCCTCGGCGTGGGGGGCGAGAAGGGGTGCAAAACAAAACATCCACCATGCCCTGCTGGAACGCCTGGAGCGACTGACACCAAACTTGGTATGAGTATGCCTTGCAGTCTGGCAACAAATACTGCGGGAGTACAACCTCCCTAGCGCCCCCAGAGGTGGGGGTGCACAGGGGGCGCCACATAAAAATGATCGAAAACAGCCAATATCGGCATTGAATCCGTAGTTTCCGGGGTTGCCGAGATGAGCGGCGACACTCCCAACCCCATTGGAGACCGGGTTTGGCCCCCCTCAGCGTGGGGGGCAAGAAGGGGTGCAAAACAAAACGTCCACCATGCCCTGCTGGAACGCCTGGAGCGATTGACACCAAACTTGGTATGCGTATGCATTGCGGTCTGGCGACAAATACTGCGGGGGTCAGACCCCCCTAGCACCCCTAGGGGTGAGGGTGCGCAGGGGGCGCCACGTAAAAATGATCGAAAACGGCCAATGTCGGTATTGAATCCGTAGTTTCTGGGGTCGCCGAGACAAGCGGCGACACTCCCACTGTTGTTGGAGTCTGGTTTCGGCCCCCCTCAGCATGGGGGGCAAGAAGGGGTCGCAAAACAAAATGTCTGCCATGCCCTGCTAGAATGCCTGGAGCGATTGACACCAAACTTGGTATGCGTATGCCTTGTGGTCTGGCGACAAATACTGTGGGGGGTACGACACCCCTAGGGGTAGGGGTGCGAAGGGGGTGCCATGTAAAAATACTTGAAAACGGTCGACATTAGTGTTGAATCCATAGTTTCCGGGGTCGCCGAGACAAATGGTGATGCTCCCGATGCCATTTGAGTCCACGTTTGGCCCCCATTGGCCTTGGGGATGAGAAGGGGTGCAAAATAAAATGTTCAAACTGACCGACATAAGTGTCAAATCCAGTTTTCGGGTCGCTAAGCTGATTGGTGATAGTCCCAATGACATTTGTTACCTGGGCAACACCGGGTAACAAAAAGCTAGTGTCCCTATATAAATGGTATGTGAGTATTTGTACTGCTAACTACTATTATTATTAACTAGCCTTGCAAAAGTAACACTCGACATTTGCATTGTGCTTTCAAGTGTTCGAAGCTCTTCACGTGTGTTATTTTTCTTGAAGGCCTTACAACAACCCTGTAATGTCAGCACATTTGATTGTCCTTTACTGCAGCCGAGGCCAGGAGAGAGTCGCTGGGCTAAGGGCACATCATGCATTTGATGGCAGAGGCAACAACCTGAGCCAGGGAAGTCCCAATTCACAGCTCAGTCCTTCAGCCCCTGTGTGATACCAGCTCACAGTGTGAAAATTGCCATGACTGGATGTGTCTGAGGTTGCCATGACTACATGTGACTTGAAACTGCAATCTTAGTAGGCAAGATGAGCTGATATGGAAGCTAACTCTTGTGGCACTTGAATATGTGGCTATGCAGTGTGGTGGTGCTCCTGCCCTTTGCCCATGGGGGGGGGGCAAATGCTCCCAGGCGGCAGGCCCGTGGGGCAGTGGGTGTGGTCTCTGCTGCTGAACCACTGCTGTGAGCCACAGCCGCCTACCCTAGGGAACCTTCCCAAGGGTTAGGCAGGCCACCTATGATGTCCTGTGACCCTCCAAAAGCTTACTGCAGCCTCCTGAGAGCTGCTGAACAGTACTTCTCGTTTTTGTCAGAACTGTAGACAGATGTTAGGGAAAGAATAGATATCCGGAGAAACATGATACAGTATTGCTTGTTTCTTTTACAATTTTCATAAGGAGTGTGGCATAAGTTGTAACATTCAGCCATGACGGTTTGTCCCATATTAAACATGTATTCTTTTCTGAGAAAAACAGTCCTGGAATGGCAAGTATTTCACATCTGTTCTCTGCTGGTGGCAGCCTGCAATTTGGATACAGACATTGTTTTCTCTCTATTATATTGGCTAATCTATCAGGAATGTTTGATCATGGAAGATTAGTGTAGGAGAATGGGCTAGACTATAGGCCCATGTCATCTTCAGGCTTATAATTCCATGAAATAAAGTCCTTCCATTATACAGCCCTTCTATTTTGCAAGCGCAGTCTCAGTGTAGTAGTAGTATTAACTAGGACATCTCTTCCTGTTTTCAGAGCAGTTAGTAAATGACAGACTGGCAGTGCGCGGAGACGGCAGTTATGATGTGGTTGTGACGTGGGACGGCTGTAGTGCCATATCCTAATGCCGGTTCCCGGCCATGGCAGCCCCGATTCGGGTCTCTCCCGTGCATGTTCCTCTGCGCCTGCTATTTTGCCGGTGCAGATCCGAGCAGGCCCATAGGGGTGACTGGGGCTTACGTGGGTGCAAGGGGAAAACCTCCCCTTGTCCTGCATGTTGCTGCTGCTGCCTCCGAATGGGCCTTTGGATATGGCCCAGCTATGTCGGCTTTACCAGGCCGACATAAGGTATGATTGCGCCCTTAGTGGGTGGAGGAAGTAAAAAAAAAAAGAGCAGAAGGGTTGCAGGCAGTGGCGTCATCCTACCGGTTCGCTGGGCGGAGTTTCTTCGCTCGCTGGGAGGGTTTCTGTGGTGATCGGCAGCGTGTTCGCTGCCTCCCGTTGCGTAATGGCGCAAGCACGGGAGGCAGCGAACACACTGCCGATCACCACGGAAACCCTCCCAGAGAGCGAAGAAACTCCGCCCAGCGAACCGGTAGGATGACGCCACTGGTTGCAGGCAAGCCCAGGAAGAGGGCAATTTCATTCATAATTGTGTGACCTTGATCAAGTCAATGTAAGATTTACAGCCCAATCAGAACCAGCTTCCCAGCACCAATGCAGTTGTTGCCAAAGTGGCACATGCTGCTTTCAGTGGTGGAGAGAACCAGTCACAGAAACCTCTTGAAGGTAAGGGAATGTTTGTCCCTTTACCTGGGGGCTGCATCAGTGCTGAAAAGTGGGTTAGGTCTGGGTTGTCAATCTCTGATACAAAAGGAAAAGGGTACCATATTGTCGTGCTGCCAAGAAAACAGTGAGGATTGTTAAGCATTTTTCAAATAAATGTGAAGCAGGAAAAATACCAGCAAGTATGCAGCTATATTCAGCACAGCCAAATCAGTAAAAAACAACCGCACAGCACTTGCCATGATTGTTGCATAATGAACCAGTATTGACCTGTCTTGCATCTGAATACACTTACCTTGGAAAGGTGTGCTTTCTGTACTGTGGTCAAGGTCTTGCAACGCTGGCTTAACGTTCTGCTTTTGGCTGCAGAGCTGACTCAGCAGCTGGACTGCCCCACAGTATGGGCCTAGTTGCTGATCCAGCAAATCTGAGGGCCATTAAAGAGCTAATCCATTACTTATTAATATCAAGCATACAATATACTGAACCCACGGAAGGAAAATAGCTTCTCTCACTTGAGAACGTCAGTAAAAGAAACATTACCCAGACCAGTTTGTGGACATCTTTTTTTTTTTAAAGAGATTCCAGTGATCTGATGGATATGCAAGACAAAGTGTCCTTGAACGTGACTAAGGGCACAATCCAGGCCTACACGTAGTGCTGACGCAACATTGTTGCGTCGGCGCTACATCACTAGCACTGGCACAGGAATGCCAACCAGCACCCCCGTGTCAGGGCTAGGGCACTTGGGCCGATGCTAGGAGTAGTGTCAGCCTGACAGTGCTGGCGAAGAGTCACCCTTGTACCAGCTGAACATGGCTGGCGCAAGGGCGGTTCCAGGAGGAGGGAGGGCCGGCGGGAGGAACTGGGCAGGGGTTGAGCAGTCCAGTGGGCTTGGGGAAAGGGTGGGGCTGGGATGTGGCCGTTAGACCACATCCAAGGCTCTGGCCCTGGGCTGCACGGCCCCAATTCAGGCCGCACGGCTTCCTCAGATCTGTGCCTGCAAAATCATGGGCGCAGATCAGGGGAACCCAGCGTGGAGGCTGGAGCTTCCCCTAGTGCAAGGACACAAATGTGCCCTAGCGCGAGGGAGGCTCCTGCTTCCTCCTAAGTGGCACCGGATACAGCACAGCTCACTGGCCTGCCTGTTCCAGCACTACTTAGGATTGCACCCTAATGTGAAAACTGCTTTGATTTCGTTTGAAAATATTTATACACTACCTTGAAAAAAACTGATATCGACTTATATTCGGGGGACTTATATTCAGGGAAATACGGTAAATGCCTTCACTCACAAGATGGGTGGAGCAAGGCCTACGCTGTTTTCTGAGTGCTCCTGCCTGTCACATAGTTCCTTGAAAGCCCCTAAGCTGCAGAGCCTTGTACTTTAATAAATAGGTAGATTGTACAGTTCTTTCGTAACAGTTCTTGGAATTCACTGATCAACAAGAAACTGTACCCCACTGGAGTTTGTGCATTGCAAACTGAAGGGATGTTGTTTGGAAGCTTGTGCCAATGCATCCACCTGTATATAAAAACATTCTTTCCTCTACAGCTAACCTTTATATCTGCTTCTACTTACAACCTATTCTGTATTGCAATAAATTATTCTAACACACATTGTAGCTTGGCTCTCTGGGACAGAGTTTGGTTGGACCAGCCTCTGATGTTAAGGCAATTCTGTAAAAGCACCACACCTACTGATGGTACAATATGGTTAATGTTCAGGAAGGAGAAGCTCTTCCTGTGATACCCATGTGGACAGTGCAAATACTCTAGAGTGTCAATCCAATACATACCAGGACATGAGTGTTATCGAGGCTTCCTTTTGAGTAAACATAAATAAGATTGTGTTGAAGTTGGCTCTAAATAAGAAGAAACAGGATATCCACCTAACCACTGGATTGACTTCTTGTCCCCTGTTTCCCTTTTTACATGCCAGAAAATCTGTCCGTAAGCACCTCCTGGGAGCTCAATTTCATGACCTCGGAAAAGTTCAGTTACATCACTGCTGTTGATGTGCTACTCGCATATCCAAAATTCAGCACCAGAAATCAGTCGCTCAAAACAGGATTAGCTTACCTGGAAATAGGCAGACATAAAGGTATTGTCTACCGCTAGAAAAATGCCTTTGTGCTTGTGGACCACGTTGGCACACCCTTGAATATCGATAACTTTCAGCGTTGGATTTGTGGGAGTTTCAATCCAGACAAGCTGTTTGTTTGAGAAAACAAACTGTTAGTAAAAGCTGTGACACAATTTATATTAATGTTGGAGATATGACCAATATTGTAACATTTCTGCCTACATTTCCCATATCTGTAGGAAACATTAAATGAGAAAGTTACAGTATTTGTAGACTTTTCATTTGTACCCTCTCACACTCCTTGTTATGATTTTCATCATCAGACGTTTTGATTAATGCAGCAAATCTATTATTCCATATATGCTATCACAAGGTTTGCAATGGAAACCACTTTCTAGCCTTTTAATCTCTGCATGGCAAATACTTCAGATTCCCTGCAGCCACACATTATATCTCATCTTTCCCCCTCGCAATAGGTGTCTATTATGACCAGTCTATTCAAATATAGGCCTATAACTTAAATTTTTGGAAAAATGAAGGATGGATTATCCTACTATTAAGGCAGGTTATGGGGACAGGAACATATGGCACTATGGATTCTTCTGATTCCATGAATGGCAACATAAGTATTTTTAAAAGCAATGATCAACACAACTGGAATCAAATATATTTTATTAAACTCTTTGCGCTGTTACATTGCGCAATCATAACCTGGAGTTAGGCCACCACAGTTAGGCCAGCAAGGCTTGGCCAGCACAAGGGACACAGTAAAGTATGTTTGGACCACTCTTGGAGTCAGAGAGGCCAGCCCACAGATGTGCGCTATCCACCTTGACTCCGAGAGTGGTCCAAATACACTTTACGGTGGCCCTTGGGCCAGCCAAACTTTGCTATTAATAAACTTTGGTATATTCATAAAGGAGTGGGGGGGAAAGCCTGCCCAGCACTGGAAAACTGAATATTTTATGGATTCCTATCAAAATCTCGTTCCCTCCATAAAGGGTTAGGCAAGTATCAACAATCTGAATAGTTTCTGAAGACACCAGTTCCCATTCCCCACTACTCCACCTTTTAAAACAATATGCAGGTTTTCCCACAACTGCACACTTTTACCATCTTGTACCATCAACTGCACACAACATCTTTTGTCAACAGATGTTGACAAAAATTGAGGGCAATTTGCAAAGCAGGCAACAGTTACAGCTACATCACAGAGACTTGTTAACCTGTTATACCAAACGAGAAGAGTTTGCTCCACCGCAGCCAGTGTTGGAGGCATGTACCAAAATCATTTTAATTCCACTCTGCCTTTCTGCCTTGAGCAGCTATGGTCAAACGCATGGGCTCCTGCGGAGCAAGCAGGGCTTATAAAGGAAATCAAGGAACGGAATGAAGTCATTCCGGGCATGTTGCAAACACTGTTGAATGAGCATTCCTTGGGTACCTTGGTCTCCGGTGTGATAGCAACCTTGAGGTTTTCCAATTTGGTACAGTCAACAAAAACAGTCTTCAGGCCCATTTCCGACGCTATCCTCCGGAAATACCTATTTGTTCCTAGGATTGGAAAAGTGTCACCTTTACAATCTGCACTTTACTTTACTTTTCCCCTAATGAAATCAGTGTGTCAGTAGACTGAATACATAATAAGACTAATACAGTTCAGGATCGGTGTTAGGGGTCAGCTTCCAGCAGCAGCCAAGGTCAGGCACAGAGGCTGGGGTGCCAACCTCTCCTGCGGCTCCTCTTTTGCTATCATTGCCTATTAATATGCCCTTTATGAAAAAGTGAGCAACAACAGAGACAAGGATCCCACCATGCCTGCGGGACCGTGTAAGTCAGTGGTGGGGGCAGGGGGTTGGGTTGGGAGGAGGAGAAAACAGCAGCTGTAACTGGGCAGGGAATGGGGAGATACAGGAGAGGGGAGATGGCAGGATGGAGTGGACATGCCAGCAATGGCATGCGCCGGATCCTATCCCCTCCACCGTGAAGCTCCCCTCCCCTTTACTCTCCACAGAGATCCATAGGCAGTGTCAGGGCTTACTGGGAGAAAAGTACAAATGTTTTGCCTCCCGTTTGACCTTGGTTTACCACCATCACCCCCGGTGGATGCAGCATGCACCTTAATAGCATGGCTGCATTGTTAGGAAGCCCTAAAAATTTAGGAAGCCCTAAAAATTCTATATCTTTGGATATAGATGGTACAGAATACAGTTATGTATTCCAAAACTCAGCACTATAAAGAATTACAGAAGGAATGTTTTAAAAAGCACTTGTGTACAAATATTGCGCCATTTTATGTAATTTATCAAGGCTCCTAGCAAAGCAGGAAAAACATCACTAATATCAGCTTGCGTTCAAGTAAAGATCCACAGTGATCCAAAGTGTCCTCCTGGCCTTCGTGGAAAACATGTTTCCCTTCTCCCATTGCTACGTGATAGGGGACAGTAAAAAGGGGACATATGACTAGACCAAGTCTGCTCTTAGCAAGGGTAAACCGATACCTATTTTGCTTGCACCCAGATCACCTTTGGCTGCTGTTCAGAAAGTCTAGGCACTAGTACCAGACAAGTCAGCAGCATAGAGTTCCCTTATAAGAAAGTCCCACCTTTCACCCAGTGAAATTCTGCACCATGCATAGAACGTATTTGTTTGAGATAACAAGTGGGTGAGCATAAAACTTTATTACTTTGAAGTACTGTGCATATCGTTGTAAATTTAAAGGAAACACACTCCCACTTGGTTCAATGGGACAAAGTGATTTTAAGTGTAAATAAGTTGTGTCAGGGGTTAACAGACTTCAGAAAACTAAATAGTGAGTACAAAAATCTACCCATTTCCAAGACACGAATATATAAGAACAAATATTCTCCAATACACCTGCTGAATCAGGCCAAGGGCCCATCAAGTTCAGCTCTCACAGTGGCTCACCAGTTGCCTCAGGTAGCATATAAGACAACAAGATGCCTACATCCTGTTGCCACTCCCTTGTACCTGGCATTCTGAGGTAGCCTACTTCTAGAACCAGAAGGTTGCATATACCCATCACAGTGTATAACCTGTGACAGACTTTTCCTCCAGAAATCTGCCCAATCCCCTCTTAAAGGCATCCAGGCCAGACTAATTATATGCTGGTAAAGAAATATTTATTTAAAAAGAAACTCTCCCAACCTGCAATTTTAGCAGATGTCTCCTGGTCCTGGGTTGTGTGAAAGGGAAAAGAACATCCCTTCATCCATCACCTGCATAATCCTCTCTATCTCAATCACATCCCCCCTCAAAAGTCTTTTTTCTACACGGAAACCCCCAAATGCTGTATCTTTTCCTTGTAAGGGAGGTGCTCCAGTCCAGTAATCATTTTGGTTGCTCTCTTCTGCATTTTTTCTAGTTCTACTATGTCCTTTTGGAGATGTGGTGACCAGAACTGAACACATGCACGCATGTGCGTATGCATGCGTGTGTATAAAGGAGGGCGCATTAGCATCTCATGCCAAAATAATTATCTCAGCGCCCAATCCTATCCAACGTTCTAGTGCAGGTGCAGCTGTGCCAACAGAACATGTGCTGCATCCTATGGTGGGAGGGCAGTCACAGAAGCCTCCTCAAGGTAAGGGAAAGTATATTCCTTGGGGCAGCATTGGCACTAGAAAATTGGATAGGATTGGTACCTCAGTGACTTATATAAATACAATGCCAAGGCCACTATCCTATACTCACTTACTTGGGATAAAGCTCCACTGAAAGTACCTCTGAGTAAACATGCATAGCATAGGATAGGTTGCATGAGACTCACACCTAATGGGTAGGGGCCACCCGTCCCCCCCCCCCGGGTGATCAGGCGCCCCCTCCGAGGCCAGGGACGACAGCGGGGTGAGCGGAACAAAAGCGGAAGTGCACGGACGGGCTGCCAATCTAACAGTAGTCCCGCCTAAGTCCCGCCCTCCGTTCCCCCAGGTTGTTTGTAGATCCCATTGCTGCTCAGGACCCAATCCTATCCACCTTCCCAGTGCCAATACAGCCCCAAGGGAAAGGAACACATGTTCCCTTACCTTGAGGAAGCCTCCATGACTGCTCTTCCACCAGAGGATTTGGCCCCTTGGCCTACAAATATTGTGTCTGATGCAACATGACAGTTCTGTCTGTGTGGTTTGACCTCCAGGCTATTGACACAGAAGTCATCCTCCAGGCTGTAATTATTAAGTGTTGGTCATAAGTGTGCAAACTCAAGATGAAGTGTCCTGCAAACTCAGACTAAACTAAGGTTAAAGTACTCCTGGGAACTTTACCCAGAAGAAACACATTTAGGACAGTTAAGACGTACTATATACAGATACAGCACTCACCTCCATAGACATCATCTGAACATACAACCGTATCTCCTGCCTTTAGTAGATGTGCAATATTCACAGTAGCTGCTAATCCAGAAGCATAAGCTAAACCTAAAATTAACAAAAGAAATACAAATCAAAGTTAATTAAGTTGTGCCTTTGCATCACAAATATTCTCCAGTACACCTGCAAACACTGGTAAGACACAGAAACATGTGTTTCCAAGGAGCAATTTATTGTGAATATTTTCAGAGAATCTGTCATGACACAGGGCCTAATCCTATCCAAGTTTCCAGTGCTGATGCAGCTGTGCCAATGAGGTTTGCACTGCATCCTGCAATGTGAGTGGGTAGCCATCAAGGCCTCCTCAAGGTAAAAGAACCTTTGTTCCCTTACCACAGGGCTGCATTGCAGCAGCATCAGTGCTGGAAAGTTGCGGAGGATTGGGTCCACAATGGCCTTGTTATGCATGCAGGAGGATAGCCAGGGGTTAAGCCTCAGCAAGAGAGTTGGAGGGATTGAGCGAATCAGCCCTCCAATCAGGAGCCCTGGGGGTGGAGTTAACAATATACAGGGGTTGGGCTGTTGCCCTTCAGTTCAGTTCTAACTGTTGCAATAAATGTTCAAGCTACACATGCCTTGTCTCAGTTTCTATTGCATGGAACCCAATATATAACAGGCTTTATCTTGAAACAAAAATATTTGCCTACCACATCCAGATTGTGGGAGGTGAAGACGTGCATTACATGCATAACTTCAGTGCTAGCTAATCCACACCTGGTAATTTCATAATGGAAGATACTACCAAAATCAATGAGTAGCTTCACCCTCCCGCTCCAATATGCTTTTGTTATAGGCAACCTTCAGCCAACACTGCATAGATTCATTATTTTTCATATTGATAGATATTGGGAGGGGACTGCTGGAGTTTTTAATCATCTAATGTTTTTAGGCTTTTAAGTTCTATGGCTGCAATTTGTAGGCTGTTATGGCTGCTGTAGTCTTAAGTTCTGTGATTTGACTGTTTCTTGTGCTGTATAAGGGCTTGTGCACCAGATTTTGTTACCTGGGGAAGTTATATAAATCAGCTAATAAATACATAAATAAAATAGCAAAGATGTCGGCAGCTTACAGTACTTGGCATCATCCAGTGCTGCTACAGCCTTTTCTAAGCAATCTCGAGTAGGATTTCCACTCCGGCTGTATTCAAAACCCTAAAAGAAGGAGAGAGAAAAATGTAAATACTGTATATTTTTGTCTTTTAAAAGTAAATTAACTGAGGGTGCAATCCTAACCAACTTTCCAGCACTGGCATAGTTGTGCTAATGGGGCATGCGCTTCATCATGCAGTTGGGGGGGGGGGCGGGACAGTCGCAAAGGCCTCCTTAAGGTAAGGGAATGCTTGTATGCATTCCTCAAACCTGCATTCCTCTTACCCTGGTGCTGGAAAGTTGGTTAGGACTGCGCCCTGAATATCTTTACAAAATATTAACTGTATGAGATAAGCTTCCTGCATCCATGCTCCCTCCCCCCCCACACACACAAAATCTGCTATTGAGCATGGAATTAAGAATCCTGATGATCTCTTTTCACAGAAAAAAAAAATTAAGCTGCTAGACCACATGGAAAAGCCAGAAAATACTTTCAGACCTCTATTTGTTTTTTTCACCACACAAAAATATTCTAAGGGCGCAATCCAAGGGTGCCCTAGAGCTGACACAAGCATGCAATTAAGTCAGCCCTGTGATGCCGCATAAGTGTCCTAAAGCACTTTCGCACCAGCATGAAGCGCACAGATCTGACTCAAGCAGCTGCGTTGGCCCTACAGTGCTAGAGTGCACCCTAGGAAAACCAGTCCTGCATCAGCTGAGTTTGGTTGGTTCAGGGGCTAATCTGGGCATGGAGAAAATGGGAGGGAGGGTGAAACGTGGTGAGGGAGGGCATTCCAGGGGATGGGCTGGCCCAGGGAGGGGGGTGGGAGTTGGATGTGGCCGTTAGGCTCTGCAACTGCCCCCCCCCCAACTGTGCGGCCTGTGGACAGGACAAATGCCTTCTGGGACCCTATCCACCCACTCCCTGCCCTCGTTGCTGCCTACTCCCTGCCCTTTGCCCTCCCAACACTGTTCACGGTAACCAATATTCTTATCAGAAAGAGCAGGAAGAGTTACCACGAAACCTGGCACTAGTGAAAGCTATTTCAGCAAAATTGCTAAGAACCTGAACAGGACTGGGACAGACTCTTCCGGTACCTGAAAAGGTACACCAGATGCCTTCCCCTCTACCTGGTGGTGCTCTAGGTGGTGGTCTTCGATCTTTTTCATTGTTGTAAGTTGCTGCAACCCCACAACGGAGGCTTTGCAACCCCGTTGGGGTCCGTCCAAACCCCAAGGTTGAAGAACACTGAGCTAGGGGAATAGCCATCCTACCAGTGTGCAGACTGATGACTGGGGTTAGCTTCCAAGTTAACACACAAGCTATGCAGGGATCGTCTGTTTAGAGCCACAGCAGGAAAGCAACCCATACAGTTGGCTGCACAGTGTGTGAAATTCCTTTCTTCCTGCTCTCTAACGAACCGGCCTCTAATGTAAAAATAAGCTTCCACATTTCACAAGTAATGTTTTCACTAGGCAAAGTAGTGATGCAGGTGGCTGAGAACCACAAGAGCAGCCAAGAACCACATGTGACTGTATTTTGACATTGTTTACTCCGGCCAAATAGGTTTACTCAAGCCACTGCCTATTTGGCTTGCTGCATTCAAGTCAGAGAAACCTCTGGAGGTAAGGATGGCCTGTGCTTATGCACACTTGTGGCTTTCTTGAATTAAAGCCATATCCATTATGCCTACAGTTCCTTTGGTCTGGTTATAGCTGCTGTAAAAATGACAGATGAGCAAAGAATGCTACTGTTTCAAGCAAACCAGATGCAATGGTTTCAAGCAAAAGATCCACACAGAAATGGGGCCGGTCCATCCATGATGCCATCTGAAGTGGTTGCTTCAGGAAGCAGATTGGTAGGGGGTGCCCACCTCTGCCCACCTCCTTGCCTCCACTGGATTGCAAAAGGATGAGGGGACAGTGGAAGAGGAAATGTGGATGGGAGGGGAGAGCTGAGCTAGAACACTGGACAGTGGCAAACTGGATGGATGGAGATTGGCACATCACTGGGTAAGAGGGAAGTATCTGTGTAAGAAGGGTCATGGTAAGATGATTTTATGGTCCTTGTTGTGTACTTTAACTGAGCTCATATATAATATCTAGTGCACTTTTTTAAAAACTGGACATTATGCCACATAGCTCGGAAAATACAGGTGCTCTTTCAACCCAAAATTTGAGTAATGCAACTCTTTGGAATGTTGCCAACTTGCTTATGCAATTTCCATACTGCATTGTATCATTCAGAGGTCTGAGTGGTAGGACAGGTTTGTTCGCTCCTGCCCATTAGAATCTGCGGACTTCAACATGATTCAGCTTTTCTTTGAACCGTCTCGCCTTGAAGTTCTTTAGAACCATAATGATTAATCCAGACTTCAAAAACGGACTGAATGTGTCGGCAATATGCACATATCTCAGGATGTGGGCATTAGATGTCTTGTTATTTTTTGAAAAGCAAAAGGATTTCAAAAGAATTTTATTTGGGGAAGGAGATAAATTAACTATTCAATCTTACCTCCCATTTAAGCTGCTGGAACTTGTGTCCTGGCAGTGCAGCATGGTTCATGGCACCAGAAAATGCGCTATGGAGCCACTGCCACAAAGAGTGGGTAACCCCAACGCAGCAGCTCATCTGCCTATTTTGGTGCCGGTAAGTTGGCACAGGGGGTGGGCAAAGCGGGAAGAGGAGGAGCACTGAGGCAGGGAGGTGAGGATTGGAGTGAGATCAGGGCTGCCAAAAGTATTGGAGTAGGCAGGGATAGCTAACCAGCCATGAATATCCTGTGCATCTGGTTTGGCTTTGCTATGCCCTTTTGGGTTCACTTGGACTTGTGCCAGCTCTTTGGCTGAGTAGGCCCATAGGGCAATAGGGTAAGAAATAAAAGGTTCAGGGAGGCATCCTGATTGCCTTCTCCCCACCATAGGATATATAGCATGTGCCTTCAGGGCGAGGCTGCATCGGTGCAAGTGGAGGGCATAGATCTCCTTCCTGTCATTTCCACTGGACATACTCATACAATATTAGGGTTGCCAACCCTCCAAGAACAGCCTGGAGCTTCCAGGAAACATGATAAATCTGCAGGTGACTCCTGAAAGGCATTTTAACAAGCCCTCTAAGGAATTTTTAACATTGCATCATGTTGGGGAGAAAAAAATCTCCAGGAATAGCATCATTCTGAGTTGGCAGTTCTGATACTAAGAGGTACCAATCAGAAACACCTAACTGTTTTTTAAAAGACAAACAAACCTGAAATAACATTTGCCCCAGTGAAGAATTCATGAACTGCTGCAACCTAAAGTCACAAATGATTTACTAGATCTCATGAACTATTAACTGTCTTCATATTCCTGTTTTAGAGAAACCTGCTGTACAGTGGAAATTGCTTGTCCCTTGGCAAGGTTTCCAACGTGTAATGCATCCTCATTCATTTCAAGGAGAAATGTCTTATCTCGCATGCAGTTTTAGAAAGAAAGAAAGAAAGAAAGAAAGAAAGAAAGAAAGAAAGAAAGAAAGAAAGAAAGAAAGAAAGAAAGAAAGAAAGAAAGAAA
>JAJKFI010000028.1:11887502-11905614 GCA_029204185.1 Lerista edwardsae | reverse complement strand
CATGTGAGTGGGGGTGGGGTCAGGGATGGGACATATCAACACCCGGGCACACATGTGAGTGGGGGGTCAGGGATGGGACATATAGACACCTGGGCACACATGTGAGGGGGGGTCAGGGATGGGACATATCAACACCTGGGCACACATGTGAGGGGGGGCAGGGATGGGACATATAAATGGGCCATCTGTATGCCTGGTGAGTAGCTGGGGGTCGGGGATGGCACATATAAACACCCGGGCGAAGCCGGGTACATAAAAGCTAGTGTATGAATAAAGGTGAAGTAGGCATATTTGATTCCAAGGAACAGTAAAAAGGAAAGAGAAAGTTACATGTCAGATCAAATCAAATCACCTCTGTATTGGTAGTACTCAAATATTTTCATGCATTATGAAAATTAGCAAATGACAGCAAAATATCGAGGATTGCTACAGTTCTTCCTGATTATTTGGAGGTCAACGTCTCCATCTCTGTTCAACGTCTTCTCAGTTCAGTTCAGTTCTTCCGTCTCAGTTGATTCATATTTCCAGTGAATTCATCAACCTGCTACAGTGTCAGCATTCTGTGGCTTCTGGTATTTGTATGAGTCAGAAAACTGCAGATGTCATCTTGTCTGGCCCAATATAATAAAAAAGATATATCTGTGGTTGTTTCAGTGGGATTTGTTGTAATGAAATGGCAGATTTGAAAGTTTCAGCCTAATCCTATCTATGTTTACTCAGAAGCCTCATTAATTTAAATGCAATGTATTTTCAGCTAAAGTGTGCTTACGATTTCCCACTTGATAAGAACATAAGAACATAAGAAGAGCCCTGCTGGATCAGACCAAAGGCCCATCTAGTCCAGCTTCCTGTATCTCACAGCGGCCCACCAGGTGCCCCAGGGAGGCATGAGACAACAAGATGCTTGCATCCTGTTGCCCCTCCCTTGCACCCGGTACCAGTAGCCCTCCACCTTTGTAAGGAGGTTGCACAATCCATCATTGCCTATAGCCCACGATGGACCTTTCCTCCAGAAATCTGTCCAATCCCCTCTTAAAGGCATCAAGACCAGATGCCATCACCACCTCCTGTGGCAAAGAGTTCCACAGATTAACTACCCGCTGGGTAAAAAAATATTTCCTTTTATGTTTTAACTCTCCCAACCCTCAGTTTTAGCAGATGCCCCTTGGTTCTGGTATTTTGAGAGAGGGAAAAGAACATCCCTTTATCGACTCTATCTCTTCCATGCATAATTTTGTATGTCTCAATCATGTCCCCCCTCAGGTGCCTTTTTTCTAGACTGAAGAGCCCCAAACGCTGCAGTCTTTCTTCACAAGGGAGGTGCCCCAGCCCGGTAATCATTTTTGTTGCTCTCTTCTGCACCTTTTCCAGCTCCACTATGATCCATATTAAGTTGGAAGTAAGTCCCACTCATTTCAGTAGGATTTTTTATTTTGGATTTCAATTGAAATCAATGGGATTTACAACTAAATAAACATACATGGGATTGGGTAAACACGGTAAACACATATAAACACACAGGAGACTGAAAGCTATGAGATTGCTTACAATTCCCAATTTGATACATGTTTCATTGGAAGTAAGTCCCACTCATTTCAATATTCACATTTTATTCAGAATATCAGAACCTTTATTAGCATATATGCACAGTATCACAAAACCATTAAAATAGACAAAAAGACACACTGATTAAAACACATTTTATTAAATTATTTTCAGAACCTAGGAATAATGTGACATTTGAAATCTGCTCACTTGGAAGTGAGTTCAACAATATTCCCCCCGCCCCAAGTAATCATGTTTAAACTTTTATTAATACTGTACAATGCAATCCTATGCATGTATACTCAGAAGCATGTCCTGTTGAATTCAGTGAGCCTTAGGATATAGCCCTATACACATTAACCTGAACACAGTGGCACTTACTTCTAAGTAAAAATGTTTACGACAGTTGAAATGTTGAATGAACATATACGCTGTTCATAGGATTAGCACAAGACTTACTCATCTATATATATATAAAATTGGACGTGTGTGTGTGTATGTTCCAGCATAACTCTGGAATGCCTGGAGTGATTTACACCAAGCTTGGTACACATATGCCTTACAATCTGGAAATAAATACTGCAGGGTTAAGATGCAATGTATTTTGCATTGGTACACATATTGGTACACATATGCCTTACAATCTGGAAAGAAATACTGCAGGGTTAAGACACCCCTAGGGGTGGGGGTGCGAAGGGGGTGACATGTAAAAATAATCGAAAATGGCCAACATTGGTGTCGAATCCATAGTTTTCGGGCTCGCTGAGATGAATGGTGACGCTCCCGATGCTGTTTAAGTCCGAGTTCAGCCCCCCTCGGCATGGGGGTGAGAAGGGGTGCAAAAGAAAATGTCCAAAATGACCGACATTTGTGTCAAATCCATAGTTTCAGGGTCACTAAGCTGATCAGTGACAGTCCCGATGATATGTAAGCTCAAGTGTAGTCAAATAGAACGAAAAGAACTCTGTAGAACCTTCTGAAAATTTTTAGAAATCATTATGCCCCGGTCTTGGACTCCAATCAAATACTTGCCATGTTACCAGGCATAGTCACTGAATACAAGTCTATCGATACCATAGTAGATTCCTATGAAGTTGTCAGTTTCCCATCAGACTTCCTAAACTCACTTGATCTGGCTGCGCTGCCACCACATCGTCTTTTACTTACAGTAGTTATTTTACTACGGGACCTCAACCCGCCAAAACCTTGCAACGGCACAAGGCTGTGTGTCAAAAAGACGCTGGGTATTGTAATTGAAGCGACTATCTTAACAAGAAAGGGAGAGGGTGAAACAATTTTTATCCCACGGATACCACTCATTCCGACGGATCTCCCTTTTAACTTTAAGAGATTGCAATTTCCAATGAGACTTGCATTCTCGATCACAATCAACAAGTCACAGGGGCAGTCTATTAAGTACTGCAGAGTGGATTTGAGATTGCCATGTTTCTCCCACGGACAACTTTATGTTGCTTGCTCAAGGGTGGGTTCACCCAAGAATTTATTTATTCTTGCTCCTAGAGGTGAAACTAAAAATGTTATTTACAATCAAGTTTTGAGTTAAATTAATACTATAGTGAATTTGTAAAAGATTTTACTTTATAATTTTTATACTGTACTTATACTTTTAATTACCTGTACATAAAATTACTTTGATTTTACACTATAGATAGAATTCATTCCTTTTCCTGTCTAATAGAAGCTTGGGATAAATAAATACCCAGGCAACGCTGGGTAAGGACAAGCTAGAATTGACATAAAACACAAGTATCAAAGAGGCCAGTTTGGCAGTACAGTGAAACTATATGAGGGATCCACACAATCCACATCTCCGTTAATCAATTCCCCACAGTTATGACTATACTGGAGAGAAAATAACAAACATTACCCACATTTATGAATGTCCTTAGAAGGGCCACCTCCAATGTCTCCAAGGATGCAAGCAGCAGCAAGAGTAGGGAAAAGCCAAGCAGTTCTGCATTAAAAATATACTACTGCAGCACGGTCTTCATTGCTATGGCAATAGAGATGCTAGATTCAATCTGGGGTGGGGAAGGAACTAGCCTAGAGAGCCTACATGAGTTGTAGCCGATGCTTTAAATCCTCATCTTCTGCTGCTGGTGGGCAAGAGGCAGAGGGCTCTCCTTCCTGCTTGCCTTACTATACCCTCGGTCAGCCCTGACGGGAGTGCCTCCTGGTGGACCTCTGGAAAAGATTCTGTGGCTCTCTGTGTAAACCTCATTCCCATGAGGGAATAAATGTAACATGTTACATCATACATAGCCCAATAAAACATATTTCTTAAAGAAATATGAATAAATAAAATAAAAATAAATAAATAAAAGAGTAATTTTTTTATTTATAATTAAAAATTGTATGGTAACAATAATTCATAACCATACATATTCATATTCATACATATGAGAAAGTATTCAATATGAGCTTTTGGAAAGTTGCTTCAATTCTTCCAATCCTAATCGGAGCCCATCTCATACTGAGAAAAATGTCCTTGCAGATTGCTATCAAAGTGAATTTTTCAGTCTCCATTACTCTAATGAGGATCTCCTATAATTCTTCTCTTTTATTATTTCATTCTTCCTAAATTGACGTGACCGTGCCTTGATTTTCCCTGCTTTTGATCATTCCATATTGTCTTGTGCCCACCCAATCTGTTTTTTTTTCTTTTTTTGATTAATATTCAGCCTGAAAACTTTTGGAGGAACTTTCTTGTGACATATTAGTTCATCCTACTAAAGGTATGACTCGAATGTTAATTTTGGATTTGTTTTCTCATGGATGAAGACATCTGCCTGCAATTTTTTTGAGCCCCAGTTATTACCTTTTTGTTTTGTTCATTTCATTCTCCGCAACCACTTTGCCATTTTCCTGCTGCCATTGCAAAGCAGAAGGTCTTAGTGAGATATTTAAGGCAAAAAAGGTAAAAAAGACTGTAGTGATACATTTTCAAAACAGCTTAGTAAAGTTACATGCAATCATGCTTGCTTGAAATTACATGAAAAAGTTGCTGTCCAAGGAGTAATGTATTTAACATTTACAGGAACTGCAATTGTGCCAGTTGTCTGACGAGGGCCTGTAACTCAGCTTGCATCTAAAAATTCTGGCTTTCCATTCTTGATATCTTCAGGTAGGGAGGGGAAAGACCCTTATCTAAAACCCTATAAAGATGTCACTAGTGAACTAGGTGGTGAACTGATTGATATAAGGCAACTCCTTATACAGTACAATCAATCAATACGTACATCAGAGGACTTGCGATTTTTGGGGTTTTAAAACCCCAGCAACACTAATTATCTGCAAATATAGGCAGATACCATGTGGGATAGGTTCCTGCCCTATACTGTGGATAAGAGGGAACGAAGTTTAGGATTCTCCCCTGTCCTCCTGCCCCAGCAAGAAAGGTTATTAGTCACCCAAACTAAGAATAAAGCAAGGTAAGGAAGGCGCCATCCGTGGATAATTGAACCAGTGGATATGGAGCCCACCTGTACCAGTTTAACTTTTTTCCAGGGTCTCGCTGTGCCACGCGGCCTGATTCTGCCTAGAAATAAATGGCACATAATGAGGCTGTGCACAGTGACTTGTAAGAACGCACCGGTTCAAACAGTGGGCTGAGGATGGGGATATGCATGCTTGCTCCATTTCCAATCTCGAAAACCTGATCCCATCCTTTCCTCACACGAAAGGTATAGTATTTCAGAGCTCTCTCTATCATTTCCCCCTTTCTCCTAAAACTTCCCCCCCCCCCAAACTAGAGGAGCCTAGGAGGTGTAGAGCTCGGGCTGTGGCTCCCAAGACATTTTTATTTTATTTTTTGGCAAGGGCCTCTACAGGAATTCTCGTTTCTAGCTGGGATCTTACACTCCCGCGTCTGGGTCTGCAGCAGGAAGATCACCGTTTTGGAATCGCTCCCCTGAAAATTGGAAGCAGGAAATTGGAAAATTGGACACAGGAAGCAAGAAACCAGCACATCCTCTTCCCGCACCGACAAGGAGCGCCTCCTTTCCGACCACGCACCATGTCACAGCGCAGCCTCTTCACGCCCTTCGGCGAGGCACTAGAACCGAGCCAGCTGTTCGGTTGACGCACCACGACTCCTTCCTGACAGCACCACCGCTTCACTCAGTCGCACCCTCTCCCTTCCCTTCTATTCCTTATGCCATCGCCAGGGGAAACCATCCCGCGATACCTCTTGCAGTCTCGCTCCGCCGAGCGCCTGGGTCTCGCGAGATCCCCTCGACAAGATGGCGGCGCGGTCGAGTCGTTGAGAGGAGCGGCAGGTGGACGAGAGTTTTGAAGGCGGCTGGGCTGGGCTTGGAGCCCCTCGGCCCGCTGCGGGGTGTCCCCGGGTGGGGGAATGCAGACGGGACGGGACTCGCCGCCGCGGCTCTGAGCGCCCCGAGCCCCCCCGCAGCGACCGCGGCGCCGCGTCTCTCCCCGCCGGGGCCCCCCGGCGCCCGGGGCCGCCGCTGGCGATGACCGGAGAGAAGCTGCGCTCGCTGCGCAGGGACCACAAGCCCAGCAAGGAGGACGGGGACTTGCTGGGGCCCGGCGAGGAGGAGGCGGCGGCCGCGCCCGGTGGGGGCGCCTTCACTGCGGGCCGGGCGGGAAGCGGCAAGGGCGGCCGCGCCGGTAGCCACCGCATCTTCACCAACCACCACCGGCTGCCGCTGAAGGCCGGGCCCGGCAACTCGTCCTCCTCCCTCGCCGCCGGAGGCCTCGAGCCCGACAAGTGCCCGACGGCTCACTTCCCCGTGCACGAGTGCGTCTTCAAGGGGGACGTCAGGCGGCTGTCGGCGCTGATCCGCACGCAGGGCATCGGCCAGAAGGATAGCCACGGTAAGCCCCGGCGTGCGCCCTCCCTCCGCCAGGCCCTCTCTCCCCGACCCTATGGAGGAGTGGCGCCCAGCTCTCCTCGGCAAGGGATGTGCCTGCCTGGCGTCCCTTCCCGCGAGCGCCAGGCTCGGCCCGCCGCTCTAGCGGTCGGTCTCCTGCGCGTCATGACCTGCTTCGAAGGATTAGTATTATATAGGCTGGGATGGTTGTGGTGAATTAATCCCCCCCCCCCCGGCGGGCGGATCTCCGCCCTCGAGTTGAATTGTTGGAGTAATTTGTTTTCGCCCCCCGCCCCGCCCCGTTCAAGCTTCTGAGCATTCTTAGGGGAAAAAGTCTCTTCTGTAACCCATCGAAGATGTTCTCCCCTTGAGGTCCGTGCCATTTGCGGCCAGCACCACTCATCTAGCGGCAAGGCTCCGCTGGCCTGGGTGGTGACTGTAGCTGCTATCGCTTTTATCCTGTTGGATGTGTCAAGGCCAACGTATGTAAACCTGTCATGATCCAGCGAAGTAAGCTTTAGCGGAGAAGGGCTTTGTGATGGCACAGCTTCTAACTGACCCAATTTGGAACAGTGTCAAGCTAAGACATGTTACTTGAAAGATCAAATACAGGCATGTTGCTAAAATAATTTAGTTATCAACTGAGGACTGATAAGGACTGATAAACAGCTAGAGATTGCATACGAATTTGAAAGATTCCTGCTTCCATGTTGTGGGTTCTAGAGAGAGACTAGCCTACTCCTTTGATCCTTAGTTATTTGTGGGAATATAGGTTATCTACTACTGAAGGCAGAATGGAATTACCTAGGAATTAGTGTTTCAAGTAAGCAAACAGGTGAAAAAGTCAGCATCGTTTCTTCCATAGGAGAGGTACCAACTAGAAGTTCAGTAGCTTCCCCTACTTATGGTATTTCAAAGTCTTGTATTAGGTACACAAGCATGGTGATAATTCTGATATTAGTCTCATAGCAATAAAACTTTTGAGCATTATTGTGTCTCTTGAGTATTTATTATTAATAAATATTTGTATACTGCTTTTCAACAAAAAGTAGTTCACAAAGCAGCTTATGTAGCAAAACACATCAATACATGGCTTCCTGTCCACAAAGGGCTCCCAGTTATGGAGAAGGAATACCAGCAACCGCCATTAGAAAAGATGCCGTGTTGGGGAGAAGAGTAATAGTTGCTCTCCCCCTGCTAAATATAAACCTTTTTGAAAGGTGCCTCTTTGCCCAGTTAGCAGAGATAAATCCTACATGAGTGTTAGGACACACATTTCTTGACCAGTGGTAAGATAAGTGAGGGTCTCCATGATAGTTAGAAAACATTCTCCATCCCATGTTTATCTGAAATGCACATGTACAAATACTGTTGGCTGAGGAGGTCTTCCCATGCAGTCCTTGGTGTGCTTGGAAGCAAGTCATGATGAATTGAGTGGAACTTTACTGGTGGAGTTGCTGTAGATTGAGGTTCATATGTTCTGTTTTCCTTTGCCTTGTATATGTGTATATGGACTTCCTTCTCTGATTTAAACATCTGGTTTAAGGTGCTAGGAATATAGCTTTATTGGAAAGAAATGTGCTTCTCCGGAAACTCTTTACTGTTCCTTGA
The DNA here is from genome assembly GCA_029204185.1 of Lerista edwardsae. Lineage (NCBI taxonomy): Eukaryota > Metazoa > Chordata > Lepidosauria > Squamata > Scincidae > Lerista > Lerista edwardsae. The sequence goes on along the minus strand of JAJKFI010000028.1, from coordinate 11,897,605 downwards.
TTATTTTCTAAGAGGATAATTGTGGTACCATTGCTTCTTTCACCTGAAGCCATTAATTTAAACTACTATATAGTCAGTTTTTAATATAGTACTGACTTCAGAAGGTGCACTGTATTATTTTTAGTATTTGTCTCTATTGTGGCTTTGTATGAGTGGTTTGTGAGTCAATACTTTGCCTTTGTTCTGAGTGTTGATCTGCAACATCTTTATATAACAGGACAGTAATATTTTGTCGAAAGTAGTCCACTGGAATCTTTGATTCATCGTGTCTCTGTGGAGGAAGTTTTTCCAGCCCTTATTGTGAAGCATGATTAATTCAAACTAACACTGGTTATAATACAGTGAGCAAGACGTTTATAACCAGTTTGTATTTTAGCAGTGTCATCTGCCATAGACCTAAGCAAACATTTTACTCCAATAGGTAACCTTCCCTTATCATAAATTTTACTAACCCAGATGCGGGGTCTTTTGCTAAGTAAATGCTTAGCATTCATTGTTCTGTGAATGCTTTTGTTTCAAAACAGAACATATATATACACTATAATGTTAACAGTCTTTGATCCTTGGGTGTTCCAAGCCCCATGTATTTCAGTAGGGTAGGTATGTATGAACATGGTTCATTTTCCATCGTCATTTCAGGTTGTCTCCCATCCACACCTGTAATATTTCTGGCAAGAAATGTTCAGTGGTGTGTTTATTGTTGCACCTTTTGGAATAAGAATAGTTTTTAATTTATTCTTGTTGTAGAAACAGTAGATGGCTCTGTTGCTTTTGATGTGGTTAACTCATCCTGACATTTGATTAAGGTGCCAGCAATAAATTTAAGCCTGATACAGGTTGCTTTTCCATGTTGTAAGGATGAGCAGCTGAAAGCCTAAGGACCAAATTCAGTTCCCAAAGATATATCAGCTGGCCTGTTCTAGGGGCATGAAAAGTGGAGTGGCAGCTTGTCCATTAGGATGGAACAAGGTGGCCTACCATCTGTTCCAAAGTAGCCTTCCCATGAAACTATATGATATCTCAGACTGTATTGAAACCAGACATTTTGCAATTGAAAATAGACAAAGGTAGTATCTTCATTTGCTTACCTAGTTTTTCAAGTATCTCAAAGCAGCTTACAAATGGTTTTAAGATAAATAAAAATATTAAAACATAACTGTACTAGGAAAGCAAACCAACCAGAAAAGACACCAGTAAAACAGTAATAGTAACACATTGTTACAGAGAGGCTTTTTCCCCCCCAAAAAATATGTGTTCAGATGTTTCGTAAACATTGCAAGTGAGGGAGCTGCTGAACCTCTCGTATTAGCACAATGGTCCTCAAACTGTGTGCTGTGGCCTCTTCTGGCTTTCCTGGGCACTGCCATCTTGGATCATGTTCTTGGATCAAGTTCTTTCATGATTTTTGCAAAATCTTTTGAGAATTGAGCGAGATCTCATGTTATCCAAGATGGCAGTGCCTAGGAGAGATAGGAAGATTTGCGCCATGACCCTGGTAAGTTTGAAAATTGCTGTTGTAGACTGTAGCAATAAGAGAATACCAACATTTGCTTTTCAAAGTTATTTTAGAGCTAAGTGGCCTGCTAATGTATTGACTCAGAACTTATGTATAATGCGAATGTATCATGCTAATGTATTAACTACTTCACTTTTAAACTGCAGTTTAAGCATGGTGCAGTTTAAATATGGCTTATTTTATTTATTGCATCTATAGCTTGCCCTTTCTCTGAGGAACTGAGGGTGGTGCACATTTTATCATAGCGACAATGTGTTGAGGTAGATGAGGCTGAGAGATGGTGTCTGGCTCAAGGAAAGCCAGGGGGTTTAATATCTGAATGAGGAAGTGAACTCCAGTCTGCCACTCTAACCCAGCCATTTTCAGCCACTGTGCCATGGCACACTATTGTGCTGTGAGTGGTCTACAGATGTGCCATGAGAATTTGGGGGTCATTTATTAATAGGGCCAGCAGCAGCACACTGTGCCTTGTCAGTTGCCAAAAAGCTGATAGTGTGCCTTGACAATTTTAGCCCCTGGCCAGTCTGCCGTGAGATGAAAAAAGTTTTAAGATCTCTGCTCTAACCACTTCATCTTAGTGGCTGTCAGATCAATCAGACCAGAAAAAGAATTGGCTAATAGCTTGCGTGCACATGCTTTGCATGCATAAATTCCCAGGTTCAAGCCTCTCCAGACATCTCCAAGCAGAGCATCTGGCCCTGCCCCCCCTCCTGAGGCTGGCACACCTACCAGCCTGCCCACTCCTCACCCAGTTCCTCCCTGCCTCGCGCCCAGAACTGCTCTTGCACCAGTCGAGTTTGGCTGGTGCACGAGCAGCGCTGCGGCGCCTCAGCCTGGCACCCTTGGGCCAGTGCTGCTGCTAGCATCCGCCCAACAGCACTAGCACCAACGCAGGCGACCCTGTAAATAGGGTCGATGCAAGCACATAGTGTTGGCCCAAGGGCCTTTCTAGGATTGCACTCTGAAAAGTATAGCCCTCCTTTTAGCCACTGTTGTGGCAGTAGTGGGGACCTAGTTGCTTGGGGATAATTGTCACTTAACGCAGGCTAACCTGAAGTTACAAGACCACTTACAGGGTGAGAATGGAAGGGACCAAATGTTCCCCTGAGGTAAGCCCCAGCAGCCGCTATGGGTCAATTCAGTTCTACTCCAACTCTTTAGCTAGAGGAAGTCTGGGTTGCCCAGGAAGGCAGATCAGGCCTGGGCTTAGGATTTGGCAGGTATACCCTGTTGGTAGCTGCTTTAGACTGCTATAAAGTAGTTGCTGCTGGTGCAGCGCACGTTCCTCTCATTGTTTCCCCCCCCCCATTGGTTTGGGCTGCTAGTCATCTCCTGAATTGATAGAAGACAGTAAAATTGGATAGTTTCAAAGTTTCATTTCTTTGGCATGCTAAGACTAGGTTTGAGCAGTTCTCGGTGCTTTCATTTTTTTTTTCTTAAAACATGAACATAAAGAAGCTATGTCTTAAAATAGTGAAAAAGTATTCTAATAACTTTTCCAATAACAATTTTAAATCGGTTTACACATGCCATAAATCAGGTGTCTTGATTCTTTAAAAATACTTGTACATAATGTGAAATTAAAGTAGTAAAGTTTTTTCTTCTTCTTATTTATTAAATTTATACCCCGCCTTTTTGCCCGAAGGCACCCATGGCGGCATTACAACAAGTAAAATACAATAAAATCATTTTATATAATAGTTTAAAACAATAGTTAAAACAATATTAAAACAAAATTTAAAACAGCCAACCCATGGATCATAAAATATACAAGAGTGTAAAAGAGGATGCAAAAAACCTGCCAGCCTGTCAACAACTAAAAGCCTGCAGAAACAAAAAGGACTTCAGCCCCCGCTGAAATACCGCCAAAGAGGGAGCAGTTCTCAACTCTAAGGGGAGGGTATTCCAAAGTTGGGGGGCCACCGCTGAGAAGGCTCTATTGCTGGCCGCCACCCCTCTCACCTCTCCTGGTGGCGGCACAGTCAAAAGGCCCCCCCCCCCCAGATGACCTCAGAGTACGGGTAGGATTATAGGGAAGGAGATGGTCCATCAGATACCCCAGGCCCGAACCGTAAAGGGCTTTAAAGGTCAAAACTAGCACTTTGAATCGGGCCCGGAAAGGAACCGGCAGCCAGTGTAGCCGCCGAAGCAACGGCCCCACAGAGTCGAACTGATGTGCCCCAGCAACCAGTTGTATTTACTAACTACAAGTCAAATGCGTTACATGGATCCCAGCTGATTATGGTAGGGGACTTTTCAGTATGAGGGCCACATATATTTTACAGATTTTCACAAGCCAAAAAAAAAAATCAGTTTTATAAAAAAATTAATGAAATTTAAACAAATGAATAAGTTTTACTTGGATTTGTTTTAATCAGCATGATATGATTCAGAACAAAAGAGAAATGTGATATTTACAAAGAAACAATTCCATGTGTATAACAATGAGTAAAAATATCAAATATTTTCCTGCAGGCTGGATAAAATCTTGTGGCGGGTTAGATTTGGCTCCCAGGCCATTGTTTAGAGACCCTTGATTTAGGGTGTCAGAAAAATTTCAGATTCAGGAAGATCCACATCATTTTGTAGGAGTAAGATTGTTAATCACAGTGGGGTTTACTTGTATGTAAATATACATTGCACTGGAAGGGAAAGCAGGGTTTTGGCAACTATCAATTTTGGCTTGCTTACCAATGCCTGCTAAAATGTGTGGAACTCTGTTCACATGCCTACACAGCTGGTATTTTGCACGTGGCAGGCACCATGGTCACTCCAGATGATGGCTGCTGCCGGATGAAGCTGCTGCTGAGATGTGGAGGACACAAGAAAAACTGCACCTGTGTATATATTTTCCATAATAGAATAATTAGATGTTTTTAGACATCAGAGAGAAGCAGGTTTTTGAAGAAACAGTTGCCAAAGATGAATGGATGTGTTTGTTTTTGCCAAGCAGTTCTGTAAATTGTATGGTATGCAGGGCCCAAGGCAACAGGTGGCCTTGCTTTATTTGCACCGTACGGAGCCATATAAGTGCTAGGCCTCTCTCTGGTGCATGGTGATATAATTTGCCTATACCTGAAAGGGAACTGTTTTTAAAAATTTTCAGTTAAGACCAGTATTCTAAGGGGGTGGGGGTGGATACGGTTATACAACAAAAGTGAGATGCTATATTTATGCTTAAAAAAACCTTTGTGAACCAATATTGAAGGTAAAGTGTGAAACTTCATAGGAACTAAATAAATTTGTGAGAAAGCAAATATGGTTCTGGGGTTTAGAAGACCCAAAGCTTATTGGTGCAGTACAAAACCCATACAGGCCTTACTTGCTATCGGGCCGTCTGAAAGTAAAGACAAGATACATTAGGGAGAAATGCCATGCTTAGTGCTTTCTTCTACGTTAATTTTGCACAAAATAAACCTGGTGATGGCAAATATCCTCTTGAACAATTTTGCACCCTGCAGCTGGAAATGTGTCTTCGAAGAATGTATTCAGTGTAAAAGCATGTGTGTCTCCTCTTAAAAATAGTTTTTCCCCCTTTAGGACATTTTTTTATTCATATGCAAACATAGGTAGGTTTTAATTGATTACAGCTCATGTGATTAAGCAAGTAAAGTATCTGTATTCGGAGGACAGCCCTAATTTATTCATTTTTGGTAGCTGGCTTTGAAAAATAGGTCTCATTGATAGTACTGACTAATAAGTGACTATGTTTATAATTAGTATTCTTTACTATTGAACAGTGTGGAGATCTTCATTTGTATGCTGCACTAAAGCAATCCAGAATTCTGTGCAAAGTTACTCTGCAGTTTGCCCAATTTGTGAATACTGTGTATATTTTCATGCATTTTTGTCTTCTTTTGCTGCTAGTCATAGACACTTCATTGTGCTACAAAACTCTTACTCAGCATTTAATATCCCTTTCCAGATATTTCTTCTGCAATAGATTCTTTTTAAAAGAAAAGAAGTGCTGAGGTTCTCGGGGTATATTGACTGGTGCTCAATACCAAATTCTGTGCTCTCCTAGCAAAATTAGAGTACACAAGCCTTAATTGTAGAGGATTTTAAGATGTTTCTTTTAATGCGTTTCTATAAAGATCTATTTGAGAGAGCGCATTGTCTCAGATTCGCATTATTGTAATCTTACAAGGGTTGGTCTTAAAGTTGGATTTGAGCAATGAATAAATAAATACATTGTTTAATTTTTTATCAGAATAAATTCCATATGAACAGTGACCTAGATCTGTCATTCTTGATAATATTTGAGACTTTACTGACCATAATTAATGTAAAGTGACAGAATATCTTATATTTTTTCAGTATTGTTCTTAATTATATTTTTCCTATTAGTTAATATTCCCAGGAATAAAACTGAAGATAGGAACAATACACAGACAATACAGTATAGTCACATGAGAAGTCATTAATACTACCTACTTCTTATTTCAGATTGAAAATAGCATTGTTTTCCACAAATTGTCATAACCTCAGTTATGAATATCAGTGTTTGAGATTTTATTTTGTTCAGTTAAGTTTCTGTAAATTTTCATTCAATGATCTTATTTTTTTTCTTTTCAGGAAACACTCCTCTACATCTTGCTGTGATGTTGGGAAATAAAGGTTTGTGAAACTCCCTTTTATCATACTTTATAGGTAGTTTTTGGAAAAGTATACAGCAAAGAGGTCAGCAACTAGAATTTTCAGATAAAATTTCATACCCTTTTACACATGTTGAAACTACTTGAAGAAGAGAACATCAAAGCATACGGAGGAGAGCAACCAAGAAAGGAAATGGCTAGGATACATGAGATGGAAGGGGTATAGGGGATGGACCGAGACTCCTGCTCACATGCTTATCACATTGTTTCTTGTTTCCCCTCCTCCACCCCACCCCTCATGCCATCATGTTGTGTGGGCAGGAAAGGAATATGTAGCTCAGTTGGCTTGTTCTTGCGAAGAAGGATCAAGATGTGGCTGATAAAATTCTACATGAGACTTCTGTTATATTGGCCTAGTTTACCCATCTAATCGCCATCTGATTTGCCTTCTACTCATTGCCTTTGAGTCGCTGCATATGTTCTATAACCTTGAATTTATCTCGTCCCTTGACTCTCTGGTAATTGTGCACTTACGGAACCTGACCTTGCCAAGATCACTAATTCTTGTCTGCCAAAGATCTGTCCTCAACTTTCTTGCTGCTTTTGATGCATTTAACCACCTTTTTTTTTTTTTGCCTTATTTTGCCTGAGTTTCTTTGACTCTAGCCCATTATCTTCCAACTAATACAGTTACTCATTCAAAATGGCCACAGCAGGATGCTCTTCCTTTATTTTCTCTGATACTGATGGGGTCCCTTGAAGGTTTGTTCTTAACCCATAGCAATTCACCGTTCTTGGGTGACTTAATCAAGTTCATGAGCATTCATTGACATCTTGTGAAAATTGAGCTCCCCTTGCTCCCTTCTTACATCCATGAGTTTCCCTTAAGGAAAGACTCCATGTAAGGTTCAGCAGGAAGGACAACTACTTGAGAAATCAGCAGCATTGTAGAAAGACCACATAGCCAAGCAGACAGGTAGTTGTGGATTGCATCTGAGTTAGCCATGAATAATAGCTCCCAGCAAGCCCTTCTGCCCCCATCACCACACACTTATTTGCCAAGATACCAAACTCTGCTTCTCAACTTCAGAATTTTAGTCCCTCTTTTCAATTCTTCACCTATTTTGATTTGCATACCTCATGGTCATTTTAAGCAAAAAAAAAAAATTAAACTGAACATTTTCTCTTTCTTCCTTAAACACCCTCAGTTCTGTGTTGGGAATGAACAGTGGTTTGTTTACTAGCGAGATAACAAGACAAACAAGGATATCAAACTAGGATTAAAGTATGGTTTGATAGCCAAATTTGTTCTAGCCTTATTTAGGTAATTGCAGTTCTTCAAGTCCATATTTAAGAACAAACCACACTAAAGTAGAAGATTTTGCTCTTGAGCACGAGAGAGGAGGGAGTGGAAGCTGCAGCTCCCTTAGGGCATGATCTTAGCGCATGATCCTCTTAGGCCAACACATGTGGTTTGCATTGGCCCAGGGCTGCAAAAGGCACATCTGCATCAGGCAGAAGGTGCTGGGTTGGCACAGCAAGGAGGCTGACAGGTAAATTGCCCCTGCGCTGGCGGAGTTCAGCCATCATGGCGGCTTGGGAGGGCAGAGGAAGGCATGAGGCGGAATGGGGAGGGTGGCCCTGTGAGCGGGCTAGCCTGGGGACAGGGTGGAGTTTGGATCTGTGCGTAGACTGGATACTAACCCCTGTCCCCAGACTGGTCAGCCCTGGTCTGGGTCGTTTGGACTTGTGCCAGCAATTTTGCCAGCGCAGATCCGAGCAGTCCCATAGCAGTGGCTGGGCTTGCCCTGAGGTAACCTCCAGCAACAGCAAAACCTGCAGTGGATGCAGCACAGGCCAGTCGGCCTGCCTGCTCCAGTGTAGGTTAGGATTGGGCTGATAAGCTCATTCACGGAGCATTAAACTAGTGTTTTTGTTTGAACCATGCCTCCAAAGAACTCCCAGTGGCATTTTAGGCTTGCAGTCGTCTTGATGGGATTCAGTATGAGCAAATTGGAAAGCACTTGTCTACAGACCTAGGCACACCACTTTTCACTTCTCTCCATTATTAAAATTGCCCATTTCTGTCACCTTTCCTGTTCTTTAATCAATTTCTAATCCATAAGAGGACCTACCCTCTTATTTCCAACTGTTTTCATAGCAGGCTTGGCTGGACGTATGCCAGAATTTAATCTTTGATTAAATTCTGGACAAGAGGGATCATTGTTAGCTGAGTTGAACGCAGCATGGAGATCAGCAATCCAGAAGTTCGGTGATGAAATGTGATGTCCTAAATGAGAGTCTAGAATCTCACCCATAAGAAGAGAATTTGGAGGGTTATGCAGCACCTGATTCTTCCTCATCTTAGGCTTCCACTGTGTCAATTACTCAGTGCTGTCCACATGGCATCCTGTTAATCATAGGGAGTGGAGTGACTTGGATTTTAAACTCTTAGCGCTGTTAGGCATATGTGTTTCCTCCCTCTTTCCCACCCAGAACCTGTGCCTATCATTCCCTTGAGAATTGGGAGGTAGGGCGTGCTAGAGCCTGCCTGGCCCATTAAAAACCATTGTCCCAACAAAACCCAACCACCCACAACAGCAAACCCTCCCCACATGCATATGCATGCATGATCAATAATGTTTCCTTCTCTGACCCTTCAGAAGCTATAGGAAGGGAAATGATAGATGTAGGTTCCTCTTGCTGCCTGGCTGTCACCCATGCCTAGTAGGTCTCCTGGTAAACCACCCAGTTGGAGCAACCATTGCTCTCTCTGCTTCCTGCACCCACCCCTTTCACAAGGGGTGAACAAAGAGGTTGGGTGTCATTGCCTTTGTGGGTGAGCATTTTGCAGATTTTTGAGGGGCAAATGGAAGTGCATGCTACTGCAGTGCATGCTACTATTCAAGTCAATGCTTACAATAGAGATGAAATCTGGAAACAAATTTTACTTGAAACAAATTCCAAGTAAAAACGTTTTCTTGGAGTTCTCAACCCATTCAGATTTCAACCCATTCAGAATTTCTGGGAGTAAACCCCATTGACTAAAATAGGATTTACATTTGAATAGACATTCATAGGATTGGGCTCTAAGGCCCTCATTGCTGCTTAGACTGACAGCCAATCCTAAGTAATGCTGACATAGTAAGGCCAACATAACAGGGATGTATCCTACAGCCCATTAGGAGGCAGCAGCAGCAGCTAAGTGCAGGCCAAGGGGAGGTTTTCCCCTTACACCCGTGTAAGCCCCAGTCATTCCATTGGGGCTGCTCGTATCTGCACCTGTTTTGCAGGTGCACATGCGCAGGAACGGCCCGAATCAGGTCCACCGAGGCTGGGGACGGGGTTTAGGATTTGGCACTACGGCTGTCCTGCGTCACAACCTCCATCTTCACCCACTGCACCGCCCAGTTATGCCCCCGGCATGCCCCTGGAGCGCCCTCAACAAGGCCTAGCCCTGACCATGCACCACCAACGCTCAACCAGCACAAGGCTGGTGCTGCTGGCGGTCGGAGAGTCGCCCAAGCATTGGTGCTGCTGCTTGCGCTGGTCCAGCGCCATACCGCCGATGCTGATGTGCTTGATGGCACATTTACGACAGCATTCGGCCGGCGCAACGGGGGTATAGGATTGCGCTCTGAGCCTCCTTAATAAAGAGGTTCTTTATTGGATATAATGAAAAAGTGAGGCTTTTAATAAAGGAATAGACTGTTATTTTCTCCAGTGTCTGTATCTCTTTAATCTTTACAAAAAGAGTGAGGAAATTGCATTATTTCCCTTGGTTATCCTTTTCCCTGAAATTCCTCCAGAATAGGGTGCAACGCTGAAGTAGTATCTGTTTGCGTTTTTGAAGAATACAAAATGCTCAAAATCTACTTTTGTTAAAGATTAAATGTGTTGCTTGGTGTTGCAGTTTCACATCTCACAGTCCAGAACTGGGTGAAACTGGCATTCCGTCTCTGCGTCTATCTGATCAGGAGACGCAGAGACGG
>JAJKFI010000028.1:11812738-11882502 GCA_029204185.1 Lerista edwardsae | reverse complement strand
CCAGTTCTGGACTGTGAGATGTGAAACTGCAACACCCCCCCATTTCGTCTCGGAGTTCTTCCTTTGGCGCCAAATCCAACATCTGAACTGCTTCTTTGAATTGTGGAGCAGGAAGAGCTTTGGTTAAAATGTCTGCTATGTTCCCTTGCGATGGACAATAAAGCACTTCAATGTCCCCATTCTGAACGGCTTCTCTGACATGTTTGTGCTTTATGTCAACATGTTTAGAGTGCATCCGGACTCGTTCTGATCCAGCAATCTGGATGGCAGACTGATTGTCCATCCAGATTCGGATTGGATTTACCTGTGTAGCATCCAAATCCGACATCAATTGCCTGAGCGTGTAAAGGTAGTTGGTCACATGACTCAAGGCTGTGTATTCACTCTCCAGTGTCGAACACGCAATGGTCTTCTGTTTTTGTGACCCCCAATCTACTACGCAATTCCCAAGACGTATGGCATAGCCTGTTGTAGATCTCCTGGTGTCATCTCCCCCAAAGTCACTGTCTGCAAAAACCTCTAATTGCAGTGTCCCTTTCGGGGTGATGTGGTACTTATGGGTGCTTGTCCCTTTCAAGTACCGGAGAATGCGCTTTAAGGCTATCCAATCTGTCTGAGTGGGATTTGCAGCCTTTCTGCTCAGGTGATTGACAGCAGCGCCAATGTCTGGGCGCGTCCAGCACGCAAGGTGTGTGAGTGAACCCAATAGTGAGAGGTACATGTTCTGGTTTGGAAATGGTGCAGATACCTCTGCCTTTTCCCCCCTTCCCACAACCATTGGAGTTGCGACACTCTTGCAGTCCTGCATGTTCCATTCCCGGAGTAGGGCATGAATCTTACTCTCCTGACTGAGGAGAAAACCTGCACTGTCAGCTGTGCGTTCGATCTCCACTCCCAGGTAGCGATTGACAGGACCAAGACACTTAAGAGTGAATGCCTTTTTCAGCTGTTGTGTGATCTGATTGATCTGTTGTTCCGTCCTTGCAAGGACCAGCAGATCATCAACGAAACACAGAAGAACACACAATTTTTCTCCTTTTCCTTTTCTGAAAAGGCATGGATCAGCTGTGGAGGGGGTGAACCCTAATTTTTGCAGCTGCTCCTTAAGGCATAAGTGCCAGTTTCGTCCACTTTGTTTCAACCCGTAAATTGATTTCCTGAGACGAAAGTGTGATTCATTGCATTGCACACCTGGGGGAATTGTGATGTACACTTCTTCCTGCAGGTTTGCGTGCAAGTACGCTGTTCCAACATCAAAGTGATGCACTTGGAAACCTCTGCTAGCTGCGACAGCAAGCGCTGCTCGAAGCGTTGTGGCTGAAAGCGTGGGGGGGTAAATTTCCTCGAAATCTACACCTGGGATTTGCTTACAGCCACGAACCACTAAACGGGCTTTCTTTAAGGGCTCAGCACCTTCCTGATCTTTTAGAACAAACACCCATCTGGAATCAATTGCATGTTTTCCAGCTGGCAATTTTGCTGGTTCAAAGACCCTCAAGTCGTGCATTGCCTTCAATTCAGCCCGAATAGCTTTCAGCCACCCTTCCTTCTGGGCTTGGGGTAACTCCATGACATCTTGGTAGGTCTGGGGTACCTCTGTGTAACCTGCTTCTACTTGGTAGGTTAGTCTCTGGGGTGGAACCCCACGCAAGGTCCTCGGAGGAAGGATGCGCCTGGTCGGAGCATCCTGCTCCAGTGTGGCTTCCTCTGAGGAAGTGCTTGTGTCCAAGCCTGGACTGGATTCCCCCGCTCCCCCCTCTTCCAGCAGCCTGTTAGAGCTTGCTGGTGTGACAGGAAGTTGTCGCTGTCTTTGTGGAGTTCTCTGAGGTGATGCTGCTGGCTGATCGGGACTGCTGTCTCCTCTTGCCTCCCCCCCATTTTCAGCAGCTTGTGTGGGGATGCTGACTGTTTGGTCAGCATGATCTGGCAGCATACTTTGCTCAGAGAAATCGTAAGAATTGGAGATTGTGACCGTTCTGTGGTCAGGATTGAGAAATTTGAGCGCTTTGCAATTTGACTCTACTCCAATAAATTGCAGCCGCTTGGCTCGCGGTGCACCTTTTCTGCGTGTTTCCCGATCTGCATGCACGAAGGCGTATGACCCAAACGTCCTTAGAAATGCAAGATCGGGTGGTTTGCCGAATAGCTTGGTGTAGGGTACCCCGTCAATCGGACGGTGGTACACGCGATTTGAGATGAACACAGCATATCTCATCGCCTCTCCCCACAACCCTTTGGGCAGTTTTGATTGCTCCAGCAGTGCCCTGACCATTGTCTGGAGCTCCCCATTTTTCCTCTCCGCTACCCCGTTATGCTCTGGGGTGCGGGGTGCGGTGAGCCTATGAGTGATGCCCTGTTTCTCCAACCATTGAGACATTTCTCCACTGAGAAATTCACCTCCCCGGTCAGTTTGGATCGCTACTACGGGATGCCCAAACCGTCTTTCCACCCACCTGACCCAATTGCGAATTTTATTAAACGCCTCAGACTTTTGACGCATTAAATATGCAAAACAATACCTTGTAGCGTCGTCCACAACGGTAAGAACATATTGTGCCCCCCCAGCTGTCTTTTTCAATGGCCCAATCAAGTCCATATGCGTCAGCTGGAAGGGAGTTTGGGTCTGGCGTGTGCTGAACTTCGGGATGCTTGCGCGATGCGATTTAGTGAGTTTGCACACCTCACAGTCTACAAATGCATCACAATCTTTCAAGTCCATTCCACGCACAAGTTCAGCTGTTTTCTTCACGTAGTCATGGTTTAAATGTCCTAGTCGAAGATGCCACTCATGTCCACAGAATCGGTGCTTTGGTTGATTGAAGTACGCACTTGCCTGTTGATTTTCTGTTGCCTGCGCTCCAAGCACAAACAGCCGGTACACTCGGGGAACAGCCACGCAAAGATTCCCCCTCTCAAGTGTGCAGACGTTGTCTTGGAAAGTCACTTTAAATCCATCTTCCTGGAGGGTGCCAAGGCTGAGTAGATTCCTGGACATCGTTGGCACACATAGCACATTTTTTAAGGTGATCTGCAGTTGTGGCAGAAAAACCTCTCCAGCGCAACTCACAGGCGCTGTTTTCCCATTTGCGAGAGCAACAGTTTCTCGATCTGTCTCGCGTCTACTCGTGAGTAAGTCTGCAGATGTCACAATGTGATGGCTTGCCCCCGAGTCGAGCAACCAGGATCCTCGGGTGCGCCCACCTTCTGCTGAGCTGACAAACGCGATGCTCGCTTTGTGTTGCCCTTGTCCAGTGCTCTGCTCACTTTGGGGCTTTTTCTTCTTCTTGGAGCCTCCCTTTTTCTTGGGACATTGGAGTGCAAGATGATGGGTGGATCCACAGACGTAACATTGTCGCACACTGGCGCACACTTGCGTCTGGGACTCATTCCTGGGTTGCTGCTGCTGCTTTTTTCCAGAATTGTTGTTCTTCCCTCTTCGGAATTCACGCTCTCTTTGATTGTCAGCCCTTTTGTCCGCTTCCTCGAGAAGCCGTGCGACAACAAGGGTGACCGTCAGTTGTGCTGCTGGGATGGATTCCAAAGTCAGGGTAAACATATCCCACGTTTCATCCAGGGAGTTGAGGATCGCAAACACTTTGAGCCTCTCCTCAACACGTTCCCCGATTGCCTCAAGGTCTTTGAGGTTCTGCTGCATCGCTCTGAGATGGACTCGCAAGTCTCCTCCCGGGTCTAGGCGCGATCTCCACAGTTTGCGCGTCAGAACCATGCTGGAGGTCAGAGATGCGCGTGCAAACAGCTCCTTCAAAGGAGCTCCTGATCAGATAGACACCTGTGAGTCCTTGAGCTGGTCAGCTTCCCAAGCTTGTTAGGGCAACTAGCTTTACTCCCTTTCCGATAGTGTAATGCAAGCAGGCAATTTCACACGGGAAGAGCTGGCTACAAACACTTTGCTTTCTCATGAGATCATAGTGTTCAAAGGGGCACCTCATTGGGTAAAATGGGGCACAAGGGTCTTCAGGTATCCACCTACCAGATATACTCTGGTTGCATCCTTTTGTTCTTGTGTAGAAGAATTTTCTCACTGTGTGTGCACTAAGATGTAAAACCGCACTGAAGAGCCGCCTGCGCGCGGCACTGCCTTCGCCGGCTTTCCTAACCGGCAGATTGAACTTTTTCACCTTTCACACTTTCGCTACTGAAACAATAAAGACTTTGATGTTGAAATGTAGCGATCGCTTCGTTCCTTCGCTCCGGAGCGCTGAGGCAGGCGCTGGAATGGGTCAGCAAGCCCCCAACTCTGCTCTAACCAACACAAATTCACAACACTTGGCCCCTGGGATTGTACCCAAGATGTTATTTGAAGGATGAGTTTAACTTAGAAGTGTCCTGTCCTTCCTCTTCAGTTAGTATGCTAGGTGCAGTCTAGTAGTTGGGTCACAAATAAATAGACACTGCACATCTCTGCTGTGCTTTCATGTGGAAGTAGAATGGAGAGGAGGGTGGAATATAAAGCACAGTTCAGTTTATGATGAAAAAGATTTTTTTTTTCCTAATCTGTAATAACTTTATAACAATGCTAATTGTGTGTGACATTGTGTCTCTGTCCATTGGCTTCTCTGGCTGACTTGATCCTGTTAGATACTGACACCAAACAATCCCATAAACTCAATAGAATGTGTTAATTAGGTAGGTTAGATGCAGGCTAAATGCTCTTTAGTCAAGGCCTGTTGAGTCCACTTCCTGTTGATCTCTGAAACATAATTATATGTGCATAATTGGGGAGCCAGACATGCTTATTAGGCAACAGTCTGTGAAAGTACAAATTATAAAGTCTTATTTGTCAGCTTAGAGTCTGCCTGAAGCTAGCTACCTCAGCAGGTTTAGTACGGCTAAAACATGCTAGTTGATTTATCCAGCTTTGAAAACAGAACCATCTACCCAGTCAAAAATCATAATTATTCAAATTATGCATATTTTGCATATAGATGATCTGATTAGATATTGCTATGCAACCTGAATCCTCTCTGAATTTCATTCCTAGAACTTGTAACCATATTGCACATAAAATGAATTTTGAACTGGTGAGGAATCCTGATTTTTCAGACAACCTTTTTCAGTTTCAGAAGGGGCATTGTAGTGAGTTCTTGATTTTTACTTCTTTGTATTTACTTAAACAATTGTCTTGGATTTCTGTGGATTCAGTCATTCAGTAAGAATCCTTATTTCAGGTTTTGATTCTTTTAATTCACAGCATCTCTGAAGATCTTATGCTGTGAAATCCAAACAAATACTGTTATAGTCTTTAAAACAAAATACTGCATAAAGTTTTCTGAATACCATACAAACTCTAACATCTTGATGAATGTATGACTCAACCCTGGATAAATTAGAAACAATATATTTCTTTCAGTTATCTATCTTGTCAATCTTCAAGACACGTTTTGCACAAGAACAATTTGGAAGTTGATAACAAAATTTCTCTGTTTCCTTTTCTTGTTACAGAATGTGCCCACTTGCTCTTGGCCCACAATGCTCCTGTGAAAGTGAAAAATGCTCAGGGATGGAGTCCTCTTGCAGAAGCCATCAGCTATGGAGACAGACAAATGAGTAAGAAACTGTCTGTCTCTTGGCTTGACAGACGAACCATTTAGCCATTGATATTAACCATGTATGGCAGATCTTGATCGTGAATATTCTAAGATGAGGTCATTCTTAAAGCATGATATCAGGATGAAATTCCTGGCGGTAAGGGCAGTTCGACAGTGGAACAGATTGCCAAGGGAGGTGGTGGATTCTCCCTCACTGAAGACCTTCAAACAGAGGCTTGGCAGGCACCTGCTGGAGATACTGGAGGAGGATTTCCTGCTTTAGGCAGGGGGTTGGACTAGGTGACCTTGTAGGCCACTTCCAACTATGATTCTATAATTCTTGCATTAGGTCTTGGTATAGATTGCCATCTTTCGTGACTGAATATAATTTTGTTTCGCACCGAAGCTTATATGTAATATAAAATTTTGGAGAGAGATTGCTTTGCTTATTATAACATTTTTTAAAGACTGTAGGTAGTATCTGTAAAGTTTGATAACTTACGTGTACTGCTTGGGACAAATTGTTTAATGTATATACATTTTAAATAAAATATAGCTGGCTGTTCTCTGGATGGTAGTCAGTATGTGTTGATTGCTTGTTAAACTCAATGACCAGCAGCATGCTAATGCAGACTTCTAGTGCTTATATTAAACAGTGAGGGATTGTGATGAAAATTAACACTATGCCTCTGATGAAGTGAACAACATATCACACAAGATTATGCTGAAATTAGTTGTCTTTAAGGTGCTCTAAGGCCCTTTGGTGTATTGACATTATGGCAGTGTCAAGAAGACCATGTCTGAACCTGAATTTAGGACTATCCTGAAAGGATAATTTAGAATCAGAATTCTGTCTATCCGAAATGGATAAATGAAAACTTTCAACTGTGATTTAAATTCTTCAGAAAGCAGTTCAGGAGTGTAATGAGACGGAATTCAAAAAGAAAATGCCATTGTTACAATATTGCTACCTTTTGAGAAGGAAATTCTCAAGAAAACTTTCAGTAGTATCCAGCGGTGTTATGCTGCTGGGCGGGACATCAATCAATCAATCAACAGGTACTTATATACCGCTTTTCAACACGAAGTTCACAAAGCGGTTTACAGGCAAATAGTAATAATAAAGTTAAATGGCTCCCTGTCCCAAAAGGGCTCACAATCTAAAAAAAGGCAGACCGCCAGCAACAGCCACTAGAAAGACTGCGCAGGGGTGAAGAGGGACAGTTACTCTCCCCCTGCTAAATATAAGAGGAACACCACTGGAAAAAGTGCCTCTTGTCCAGTTAGCAGGGGTCATCTGGGTGATCAACAGCCTGCCCGTTGCGTTCTGCAGCGTTACGCCATTTGCGTAACACGCAAGTGGCGTAATTGGATACGCAAACAGCGTAACGCTCTGGAACGTGATGGGAGGGCTGTCGATCACCCGGTTGTCCTGCCCAGTGTTCCAGCAGCATAACACTGCTGGTAGTATCTATTAGGCGAGAGAGTGCATCCATGGTTTTATTTATCTATCAGTCAATCTCCTGCTCTTACAAGGGAGTTTTTGGTATTCCTGGATCATTTCTTAGGTCCCCATGGAGACTTTGTGCATTTCTCTAAATAGTAGTACATGGTGGTAGAACATGTTTCTCTCTTTGGTAGCCACACATATTTTTGAATATATTTTTCATTACAAAAATTATCTTATAGGCAGCATGCAGTGAATACTAAATATTCCAACCTGATATTTGGCTTACAGTATACCGCTTTAGTTACAGCACTCTTAAGAAAACTGAAACAACAGTCTAGGGAAAGCGTTGAAGAAAAGCGACCTCGGTTATTAAAAGCCCTGAAAGAGGTAAGTTTGAGTTTTGTCGTCCATCATTTGAGAAAATGGAGCCATTAATTTTGAAATGATTTAGAGATGGTTGCAATAATTGGCAAATAGCTCAGATGGGTTTCTCAATTTTGGAAGTTGGTGTTTGAGTTGCAGCTTGCTGGAGCAGTAGTTTGGGAATTATGTCTTGCTTGCCAGGCCATTACAGATGACTGGCGCATTGGTGAGTGATGATGCAGCAGTAGCATGGACTCAGGGAAAGGCCTTGGTGATTGCATGTGTCCAGTGGACTTTATGTTGTTACGTATCTCTTTAATATTGAATATATCCAAGCTGGGAGGAGCCATTGGAACTTGAAGAACCCTCCTATCACTTCTTAACACTATTGACCTCTCTCTGCAATGGCAGTCCACTGTACACCTGTCTACAAAGTTAGCATAGTTGATATCAAATGGGCGTGTATGCAATTGTATTTTTTAAAAATATGAGTTGACATTAACATGTTTTCTTCCCCTCCAGCTGGGTGACTTCTATCTTGAACTTCACTGGGATTTTCAAAGTTGGGGTAAGATTTTTTTAAAAAAATAAAATCTAAGTTAGCAAATACTGTAGTGTTTGTCTAAAAGTGACCTGCTGCTTGGGATGTTCATGATTTTACAAACTTCATTTATTTTCTGCATTTTTATACCACCCTTTCTCCAAGGAGCTTAGGGTGGTGTACATGGTTCCTTCCCTCCTTTTACCTTGCAACATCCCTGTAAGCAGTGGTGTCATTCAAATGATTTAGGAACAAGGACTCACTTTTGATTGGCACTTGTTGGGAACCCAGAACCAGCCACGGAGCCTGTTAGGATCCGGAACGCCCGTTCTGGTCCGTTCCCCCTGAATGACATCACTGCCTGTAAGGTAGGTTAGGCTGAAAGATAGTGACTGGCCCATGGTCATCCCAGAAGCTTCATAGATGAGCGGTGATTTGAAGTTGGATCTTCCAGGTCTAAATCCAACCCCAGAACCCCACTACACTTGTTAAAACTAGCTTTTTGTAGAAAAGCCAAATATAATTGTGCATATACAATGTTTTCTAAAAGTCTTGTAGAAGTTCTTAAATTCATAACATCATTTACATTTTAAACTGTTTCTAGTAATAGTTGGACTTTAATTTCTTTCCTTATCTGAATAAGAACCTTAAGGATTAAATATTGCCTGTATTGTAATAACTTCTCATATTTTTACAGGACATATCAAATGTGCTGTCTTACTGTTTGCTGCAGTTCCAAATGAGGCTAAAATGTGTTTCACCCTGCTCCGAAACAAATTGGATATTTTCCCACATCCTATTGATGTGTTAATATGCTTTCAGAGGAGTAATATGGAGGACTCTTTGTGTGAATGGACTTACTGAATGGCAATTTATCTGTGTCATTTGTTTTCAAATACAGTGCCTTTACTTTCCCGAATTCTGCCTTCTGATGCATGTAAAATATATAAACAAGGTATAAATATCAGGTAAGAATAGCCTTCATCTTTTTAGGATAACACTAAGATGACAATAGATCCTTATGTCTAGATTGACAGATATGGATAGACAAAATGTTTATGCAGAAGGCTTTAAAACCTGTTTGCCATTCTCTCTGCATTTACCCCTAACATATGGGACCAGGCCAAAATACTTGTCTTTGATTGATAATCCTCAAGCGCAGTGGGCGTACTTGATGGCTCAATGCAATGTGTTTCTGTCAAATATACCTAAAGCCAGATTTTAAGGCCTAGGTAGTGAGGCTAAATGTTGTCCATGCGAAGGACATTGAGTCCATGTCTCACACATTTTTGTATTGTTCCTGATACAATGACTTCTGGCAAATAAACTTGCACACACTTATCTTCTTTATGTTCAGAATCAGATACAGATATTATCTGTTCTTTGTTAGCCTCTGAGAGTGAGGTATTAGTGTGATTAATAGCTTATTATTCACAATTAATTATTCAAAGACAAACAATATTGATCAAATCCCAGAAAGATATTTTGCAACCTGAAGGTTAGTTTACTAGGTGACATAGTTGTAAGCATGATGGGTGTTTATGTAGTGTCTACATTATTTTTTTTCTTCTTTTCTTAAATGTAAAATGTGTTGCATGCCATGCATGTATTTATTTTATTCCAATAACAGTTCTGTAAAGGTAAAGGTTTCCCCACGACCGAACGGTCTAGTCGTGACTGACCGTAGGGGGCGGTGCTCATCTCCGTTTCAAAGCCTGTAGAGCCAATGTTTTTGTCCAAGGGCAAGCTTCCGTGATCATGTGGCCGGCATGACTCTACGCCGTAGCGCACGGAATGCCGTTACCTTCCCACCGAAGTGGTCCCTATTTATCTGCTTGCATTTAGGTGCTTTCGAACTGCTAGGTTGGCAGGAGCTGGGACAAGCAACGGGAGCTCACTCCGTCACGCAGTCTCGAACTCCCAACCTTGCGGTCAAAAGCCCAGCAACAGTGGATTAATTCGCTGCGCCACCATGTCCCTGTACCTGTATAGTTCTGTACCTGTACCTAAAATGATAGTTCTACAACATTTAATTCTGGCCCCATTAGAATTAATATTCCCATTTAGTGCTCTGCAGAGTTGTGGGTTTATTTTGAAGAGTGGTTCACTCAAAACTTTTTCATACGATTAACAGTGAATTTGGCTTTTTAGGGTAGAAAGGTAGAATTTTGCTTGTGGCCATTTTCAGCATAGCTCCTGTAGTACATAGCTTAAATCCTGAGAGGATTTGTAGATGCTTCTAGATGGGTGTCTGCATTTGCATATTGACATGATTGGGTGATTCATTTTTCATTTTAAAGAGAAATAGCAAAGCTGTGTTGACTTCTTCAAGAAAGATGTTGCTGTTTTAAGCATATTTCTGTCAAAGGAAATACATCTCTTGTCCATCACTTTGAGAAGAAACATGAAGAAGCCACAATGAAGGGGGGGGAGAGTTTTTGGATTTGTCTTCTGCATATCTCTCCTCCATTTTAGTCTGTTCAAGTTCACTTTTCTTCTTCTTCCTGCTCCTTTCCTAGAAGCAGAACTTGAGTTGAGATTTCCCAATGCTGTTCTTTTAGTAGTGGCAGCTTTACATTGCTATACAGTGGATTTCCTTTACCAGTGTGTAACTCCTGGACTGAGAGATGAAACACATGTCTATCTTTCTGTGTTAACTCCAGTGTTGAAATATTTCCACAGGCTTGACACAACACTCATAGACTTTACTGACATGAAGTGCCAACGAGGGGACTTGAGCTTCATTTTCAACGGTGAAGCTGCACCCTCTGAATCCTTTGTAGTTTTAGACAATGAACAAAAAGTTTACCAACGAATACATCATGAGGTAAGCCATAGTGTGATTGATAAACATTCTAGAATGCCACCTATAATACACAAAATACATCTTGCTGTCTTATATCCAACAGACTTATATCCCAAAACGAATCTAAAACCTAGTGTCAAAAAATGTTCAGGAGAGAATGTTCAATGAATTTTTTTTGCAATTATTCCACTAGTGATGCTTTGAGGGAATATGGCTGCCATCCTGTGCTCATTTACCTGGAAGTACATCCCACTGAAGTATGCAAGTCCCAGTGGGACTTAATTCTGAGTAAACATGAATGGAATTGCACAGTAACAGTTGTAGTCCTATACTTCCTTATTTGGGAGTCCCGTAGAATTGTATTAATTGATGTGATTTATAGCCTGCTTTTTCCCATGGGATCAGAACAACTTACAGATTTTTTTGACATGTTAGTAGTCTCGGAGCCCCTTGAGGACTAATCTAAGAATTAATAATTTTGGAGGGTGTGTGTGTGTGAAGCAGACCAAAAGACATGAAATGATACCATAAACGTAATATCTGTTTGAAACTAACTTAGTCCTAAGCATCAGTTTTACTGGTAGGAGGTACGGTGTAATAAGACGCACTCCTAAATAACTGATTATTGAAGCCTTTAACCTTCCCCTCCTTTTCTAGATGTTATGTGGTATGCCAACTTGGTAAGGTAGTGAATAACACACCTGGGTTAAGCATTCTCATGCATTTTTTTCCCCTTAGGAATCTGAGATGGAAACAGAGGAGGAAGTTGACATTTTGATGAGCAGTGATATTTATTCAGCAACATTATCAACCAAATCAATTACCTTCACACGTGCCCAAACAGGATGGCTCTTTCGAGAAGATAAAACTGTAAGTCTGTTTTTGTTCTAGGCTATTCATGCTGTTGTGCCCTAAAAGACGGCAGTAAGGCAAAGATGAAATGTGGAGCAGACGAAGTGCCGTGTCTCCTGCCACGGTTGTGGTTTGGAGGGGAGAGGGTGTGAAAGTTTACAGTTGGAGAGGAGAGGCTGCCCCAATAAATTTAGTGGAAAAAAGAGATTGAATACAGACAATGAATGGGTAAAATGAGAGATTATGATACTAGATAATCCTCTGGGACACTTACTGGGAAATTTATATATGTGTATGTATGTGTGTGTGTTTTTTTGTAGGAAAGAGTAGGAAACTTTTTTGGCAGACTTCTATCTGGTTAATGGGCTTGTATTAGAATCAAGGAAAAGAAGAGAGCACCTCAGTGAGGAAGATATTCTTCGAAACAAGGCTATCATGGAAAGCTTGAGTAAAGGTGGAAACTTAATGGAACAAAACTTCGAGGTATAATTAAGTTTTTGTTAAATTGGATATTTAATCACATAGTTGCAATTTTTATTTTAAACATTTAAAATTGGTGGCAATGCACACATAGTCTTGTGTGTTTCCATGTGGTGTTGTAGTAGTGCTTGGATGCTTCTAAAACTGCCTGGTTTTTAGTTGTAATCTGCCACGGGTTGTAGGGTTGTAGGACCCTAGTGACCCTAAAATGCAACTGTTGGATTGGGTCTCAATTTGACATCTAAATGTTCAGGATAATGCTTGATATTTTGGGGGCAGTTGAAATGTTTATATTTCACATCATTTACATGAACTGTGAAATTCCAGGCACTTCCCATATAGTGGTATTTATTTTTCTTTTCCTAGATCATTGAATAAGAGTGAGTATATCTCATCTCTTAATAAACTTCTTTAACCTCCCCCCCCCCCTTTTCTAGATGTTATGTGGTATGCCAACTTTCTAGTTTTTCTCTCTGAATAGTTTCAGGAACAGAAACCTCTTCTTGTTTTGGCAACCAGCTGAAACTTTGAAGAGGATTTTTTCTTACTGTGGGCTTTCTTCTTTTTCCCTTAAAAGTTGGCATGGTGACCCCAGAATAACTTAAAGGTAGACTTATATTAAGCGTTTTTGTTTTTGTCTTTTTGAGTTTAGCCTCCTGCTACAATTCATTGGTATAATTCTGCCATATTGAAACACTGTTAGTAATTATTCAGTAATTGTAAAGACAGTTAAAGTTGAGGATACTTTCAGTTTTGTCACACAGTGAGCTAATATACACTTAGCTGTTCTAACATCAGATTTATAAATTGGGTTGCTAAAATCTCACAGTCACTCTGCGATGGACTAAACGTTACCTAACAGTGTTGTGATACTGAAGCCAAGTCCTGCTTGGATGTCAGGCTAGAGGTCAGCCACCCAGGAAAATACTTAAAGTTTCTTGTTTCAGAACTGGCTACTGCATATTTGTATTGCTTTGCTTAAGTTTCTAGACAGTAATTTGAGGGTGGACCCTTTCCAGTGCAAAGGCCCTTGTTGAAGGGGGAAGAATATGATCAGGCTTATTCCACTTCTGACTGCAGTCCTGTGTTTTCTGACAATTGAGCACTTGTGCCATACGACAGGGTATTTAAAGGTTTTATAATCAAGAATGTCCTGATCTCGAAGAACTCATGCTTGATCAATCCTACATTTCCATTTCATGGCATGCTCAATATTTATACTCTTAAAAGTATTCATTTGCACATTACCTTGGAATAAAAACAGTGGACAGATCACAGGAATTAGATGTATGTGAGGTAGAATGACACAACGTACAGTATATACGTCTTATAGAATGAGCATGAGGTCAGGGGCCCATGTATATGGCTGCTGACTCACCAGTGCAAATGGAATTCCAGCCAGGTATTTCAATAGCCATCCTTCAAAGTTCTCAGAAATTGTTTAACTAATATAATAATATATTTTCAAGCTCTTTTTGCATGGGACTGTCAGAGTTGTGTCAAAATTGTATGCCATTCTGTATTCATATATCTGCAGTCCTGAAATTTAACTTTGGAGGAAGATTTGAGTTATGTTGTTAAAACCTGTTAAGTTGCCACATGATCTTCGTATTATCATGCAGGCTGTTAGATCCAGTCTGTACCATAGGACACGTGCACTAATTGTATATGATAGCTCATATTTAATGTCATTTTGCTGCCATTTTGGCCTTTGGCATTATCTGATAAAAAATTCACCTGTGTCTCCTATGTACATTTCTGCTTAAAACAAGATGTCTAAATTGTCTGTTGCAAACCTTGCAATGAAGCCAAGAGATGTTCAAATTTTGGATTGTCCCAATCACTTTTCTTCAGATTGGCAAATGTAGCCCTTTATCTCTTTGGAGGAAGGGTGAGATATGCATAGATGGTGGTAGCCTTCTAAGAAGTAAAGTACTTTGCTATGATGTTGCATTTTACAAAGAATTACTTTTTCTTTAACAGCCTGTCAGAAGGCAGTCTCTTACTCCACCTCCACCCAACACAATTACGTGGGAGGAGTACATATCTGCTGAAAATGGAAAGTGAGTATATATGACGACAGTTTTAGTCAACAAAAAGTATTCTAATTTTCTAGAGTTTGACAGATGAAAAGTCTGATTTTTTTTTCTTTTTAAAAAGTGTGATTTCTGCATTTTATTATTTGGTTTTATGTAGTTTTTTCACTGTGTTTAGGATAGCATCCAAGCAAATGTTGCAGTGAGAATATTGCTGTTAGCATGAAGTAACCTTAAAAATTAGTATTGTGGGCCCTTAGTGGCATGCATGTGTTTTGAAATTTTATGTCCAAAACTAGTCAGATCTCTTGTATAAGATATCCTTGGGCAACCTCCTAGATAGGTTTTTGGTATAGCTTAGAATTTATAAAGATGAAAGTGGATGTGTGAATTCATTGTTTCCATCTCCTAATCCTTTTAAATTTGAAGCTGGCTGGAATTTCACAGGTTTTTAATTCTATGGGTTCAGTCTAGCTGTTTTAAGGCTTCGGATTGCAATAGGAGAATATTAAGCACATTCTTAACTTTTTCATTGAACTCTTAGGAATCTGAAAGTGCACAACTTTAGGGTGTGTCCTTAGTTTGTGTTTGTACTTTTTATGTGGAGTAAGCATAGTGTGACAAGAGCTGCAACCAGAGAACCATACAATTACCATTTAGTTCCCACCCAGCTTTTGAGCTAGGGTTCACCTAGCAGCAGCCTTATCAACACCACATGGCAAAGAGTTTTTGAAATGTAGTAGTTTCAAAAGCACTTTGATTACCACATAGGAGAAATGTGGTATGTGAGAATAAGAATGTTATGGTAGATTCAACATGCTTAACACAATCAAAGATAGTGGCTTGGTTTTAGGATTGATGTGAGTGGCAGGCTCAACGATCCAGTTCAGTGCAGACTGGATATATTCAAGAGAAGTGTTCATCCTGAACACTTAGATGTTTGAGTGGCCCTTGATAGTTTTCTGATGATCTTGACACACCCATATTTTGCACATTAAACTTCATTGTGGTGGTCTTCTTATCATATTGAAAAGACATATATTTTAATGTAAACATTATAGAACACTTGATAAACTGCTGAACAGGATTATATTCCAGAAAAAGTATATAACAGGCTTCATTTCTTTCTGAGATAATTTTTGTTGGAGTAATGACTTCACAGAAATCGAAGCATACTTGGTTACATCTTTCTTTTTAAATACATGGCTTCTGCATTATTTCCATTCTACTTACAGTTGCTTTGACCCATTGGCTGTGATCCAAAGAACTGTGGAACAAGTACTTGCATCCAAGGGGCTTTCAATTTCTATTTCTTAAACAGAGTCCTGTATGCCACAGTGGCAAATGGTGTATTGAAATAGGCTTGGTTCTGCTGTTTGAAAAAATAAAGATGAAATTTCCCCGTGTATGCAAGTTCTTAGACTTTTTTTGCATATGATTTTTGCTTTTAACAGTGTGAGATCTAGTATGGCCAAAAGGGAGAATCATCGCTATCCTTCTCATTTTTATAGATTTTTCCATTACTATGTTAGTGCCTGAGCTGTTTGCTGTTTGCCCACTTCAATTACTGTTGCCTGAAGGCTTCCAAATTTTATTAAACAACTGTCTCAGCCTGTTCTACCCAGGTTTTCAGCCCAACTGTATCAGGTTCTAAAAATCTTACTGTTTGTAAAACTTGTGTCTATAAGGAAGTTTTTTGTTTTTCTCCTTGTTCCCAGAGCACCTCATTTGGGTAGAGAACTGGTCTGCAAAGAAAGCAAGAAAACATTTAAAGCCACCATAGCCATGAGCCAAGAATTTCCTCTAGGAATTGAATCGTAAGTCTAAACTGTCTGCTTCCAAAACCTTGTGGAAGGGCATTGGTGTAGAACAAGAAAAAGTAGTCTACAATACCATTAGGATTCTGATTGTTCTAGTACATGGCTTCCACACACTTTCACCTCTTACCTTGAACTCGGAGAATGCATCCCCATTGTAAAGCTATGTACACCAATCACTCGCCTACAGAAAATACATACTATCTGTCAGTGGTGTAACTAGGGCATCTGGCACCCAGGGCCAATACATTTTTAACACCTCCTGGAGGCTTCGGACACCCATTGTGTCAGTCTTTGAACAACACTTGACTAGAATTTGTATTGGACTGTTTGCATGTGTGAACCATTTTTGCTAAAAAGGTTAATTTGTGTGAATCAGAGGCCATTGGTACAATCTTTCCAGCAGTGTGGCTTGGTTTGGTTGTTCGAGGCTTCTGCATTATTGGCTGTACCAGTGGTCTTCATTTTATCATAGTACCCTGGGGATGCACATTAGCTTTTAAAATTATGAAGAGATGAAATAATCATTTATACTTTGTCTTTTTAGGTTATTGAATGTTTTAGAAGTAATTGCACCCTTCAAGCACTTTAACAAACTGCGGGAATTTGTTCAGATGAAGCTTCCACCAGGCTTTCCTGTCAAGTTAGGTGAGCTGCCAGTTTCACACATCATCAGCTGAAGTTGCTGCTTATTCAGCCAAGAAACAGATTAATATTCAAAACTCGTAACTTTTGAAGCTGACTAATTTAATAGTTGCTGCTCAGGCCTTGGAAGGAATATAGCCAGACCACGGGGTCCTGTAATTGGGAGAGGAGGGGCAGGTACAGGGTAAGAAATACTGAAAAATAATGGAGAATATTGGCTTATCATTTCAGATTGTACAGAGTAGAATATACATAAGACTAGAAAGTGAATGTTGTATGAATAATTGTGTGTGTGACCTCAGTTAAAGGATGTATTTCCTATCTTGAATTCCTGCTTCTCCAAATGTATGAGTAGAATATCTCTCTCTCTCTCTCTCTCTCCCCACACAGACAGACAGACAGACAGACAGACAGACTATAAAACTCTAAATGTCCTGCCTAAGAGTACCTTCAGCATACATTTTCAGCATTTGTTTTCTGAGGGCTGCTTGAAAGCTAGCAAATTCCAGTAATGGAAGCATGGGTATATAACAGTGTTTTAAAGTTGGAGAGGGACAGCAGTTCCTAAGAGAACCATTGTTTCCTTTGGTGCACACCACACGCTTTTTTTTTTTGTCCCATTGTTGTCTCAGTATAAAGAGGCATGTTTATACAGTTCAAACAAACAGTTCAAACAATGCAAAAGCTGTTTATCATAGGTAAAGTACTATGGAGGAGGAGTACTCACCTCAAGCAGTCATTCCTTTTTCAGGCCACTTTCAGCTCTCTCTGAAAAAGTGTATTGCCTTGTTTTCAGCCCAACTGGACCGGGTGCTGTACAAAACACGAAGTGGCACATTCACTCTCCAGAGCGCTTGCCGTCAGCATGGGATAGAGCAGTGGTAGAGAATGAAACAAGCTTCAGCAGTGCTTTTGTGCTGTGGGGGATTATTCTTGTCTCAGCAGATTGGGGGGCCTCTGTAAGGAGATGCAGAGTTGTAGAATGAAGTTGGAAAGGACTGAAAGGGGTGGGGAGCCCCTTTTAAAGAAATGGGAATGCTTCTTCAGGTCCCCCACCTCTGCTGTGCTTTCAGATTTTTAGGCAGCTCCATCAAAGTAAAATGAAATGCAGCATCTAAAGGTTCTGCCCCTTCCATAGTTTGGATCCAGCCCAATATGCTTTAAAAAAAGTAGGCTTTTATTAGTAGGAGCTTCTTACTGTGAAAGTCAAGAACAAAAACAGTTAACTTTCCAATTCCTCTGTCTTCTGCCTCTGCTCATTTTGTTTTTTGGTTAATTAGCAGATTTGACCATATGTAGAAGGTTCAGGTGACTTTAAAAAAATCCTTGTAACATAAATATGTGTACATTCCAGTTGTACTTGTGAGCAGAATTGCTCTGCTTGATTGCTACCAGGGTTGGTTCCAGGTTGTGGGATGTGTAAAGAGGCCCTGAGCAAACAATGGAAATTGACTCCTGCTCCCCCATGACTGGGTGGCAGCAGTGTGCAGAGTACTTCAAATTTGCGGTATAATATCGAGACTCTTTCCTTGTCATGGTTAGAAAGACCAAGAAGCTGCAGTCTTCTCCCTCTACTTGCCCTCTTCCAGCTTGGGGCTATTTTCTTTTAGTACACACACAATCCCAGGCTTCATTGCTCTTGCTCAGTGGGTATAAATTGAATGCATATGAGTCACCACAGAGCATACACAGGACAGGATTCAGGAGATCTGGATATATTCTGTCTTTATCATTAATGCATCTAATTTCACTTGCCTCTTCTAACTCATCATCCTTTTCTCTGCTCTTCCTAGACATACCTGTGTTTCCAACCATCACAGCCACTGTGACTTTTCAGGAGTTTCGCTACGATGAGTTTGATGAATCGATCTTCACGATTCCTGATGACTACAAGGAGGACCCTAGCCGCTTTCCTGACCTTTAACTTAACTGGAAAGTTAGCAGTGAATAAAGAATACCAGCATGCCACATTGAGAGAGAGGGAGTGGATGCAAACAGCCCACAGATGTGTATCTGAAAGTGGGTGACATTGGAAGGGATAAAACTTGCTTAAACAAATTCAGAAAGGGAACACCCAATGAATCTCAATAATCAGTTGTACTATATAGTGAGCATCCATCTAGAGTCTAAATGACAGCAGGTCTCCTGATGTATCACTTGCATTTTTATACATCCAGTCCTGCAAGCATGGTAGCCTGACTCCTCCCCAATACCCCTCCCCAATACCTAACAGCTATAAGGACTGTAATTTGTTTTTAAAATTTTTATGTTTCTTGGTAATAAAAAACACTCTTGGACCATTAGCATAAAAAATTAAAATGTCTTACCTTGGTATTAGCCCTTTAAAACATTCATCTGATTCAAGATGCCCTTATAACCTTCCTTCAAGCTTTGTTTTCATAAGTTGTAAACTATGTAATATTAGATCAGTAAACTGAGCATAAAGTAGAAGGAATTAATTTTCTGTAGATGAATGAACCAAATGGTAACCATTTAAAACAGTTGCATTTACTTATTGCAATACATTTCAGAACTTAGCGCATTCACTCTGCAGGGAATAAGGTACCTCCTTTAGCACCTTAGTGCAATTCATTGTGGTGCTATCCATATTTTTACCCCCAAACTGTTAATTTCTCCACTGAAAACTGTTTACTAACTTTCCATAAAATCTGCAGATGTTTTTTGTTTCCTTTTTGCAAGTTGGTTGGAAATGTCTTTGCTGTGTTTGATGTTGGCAAGCATGCTTGGAGACTTTATTTGCCCAGAAGTAGAATTGCTGTCATTCTTTAGGGTTTATCTGATCTATAAAAGTTGCCCATCAAATACACGAACCTTGTACTGATATCCAACAGCTTTGGGAATATAATGAACATGTTAAATTACATTACTATGACAACAGTAAGGTATGTTGTCCTAAGTGAAAATAAGGTTTTCAGTGGATAAAGGAAAAAGAAGTACAAGAATAATTAGGCTGTTTCCATCATGGGTAACTGCAGAAAGAAGTTTTGTTCTTCAGATGGTTTTTAAAAACAAATTAGGATCTTCACATGGTTCCAGTGTATGAAACTTGAAGATAACCTAGCCTTTTTGCTTTACTGGAAAGACTGTGTCCAAAAAATGTCAGTACTATGTTCATTTGTATTCAGAGGTTTAGCTTCCAGTGATGTGTAAATGTACAGAAATGTAAATATTTTCAAAAGTATATTCTTTGTGCAGTCTAGTCAATCTACTTTCTTTTCTGGAAACTGCTCAAGTCTCTTTTTGACTTGAAGAAAACCACTGTGCTGGTAACATCCAGTACTGGTGATAACTTGGAATGTGAAATGGGGTGAATGAGTCACAGTACGCAATAAAACCAGACTCATGAGCCACATAAGCTTTGTCAGGAACAGGTATAAGCGAATACTCCCAAGTGCTGTAGCTTTATATTACAGTTTAAAAAGAGGCAACTCTGAGAATTATATTCTCATGGTCTAAATTGGGGAGAAACATTGGTCCCAATTTCATTGTAAATTTGTTAAGCAGTGTTGACAGTGAAGACTGACACCTCTGTGTGTGAACACAGGCTCTGTTGGCTTTGTGCATATAGTTGTATCTGCCATGTTGTGGAAAGAACCATTTCACTTCCAGCATCCATTATGTGAGCGATGCAGCCTGCCCCCTGTAAATAATAGATTTTATAATGCAAAGGCATTTTGTCAATTAATATATATTCATGCTCTGGTTTCTCTACCAGTTAATTCCTGGAAGGAAACTGGGTTTGAATGTGCCCAGTGTTCTGTATTATGCCTACAGAATTGATCTTATAGAACAATATTGAGATACGGTACAGGAATTTTAGAAGGCTGTTCTCAGCATGAGTGAACAATGAGCAGTATGGCTAAATGAGACTACTAAAATGTTGAAATATGTACTTGGTCATATCTGTATAGGTCTAAAATTATTGGTTAAATGCCAAAGTTTTCTTTCTTGGAGATCTACAAAGAGAAATCTTTGCCCAAGAATTGACAGACCAGTAGCTAGCAAATGGGGCTCATTTCATAGCTTTGAAAAGCAAGGAATCTATTTTATAATATCACAGTCCAGGTCTAGTAAGAGAAATGAACTTTGGAAAAGAACTTGGGTTTGATGGAAGCATGTAGGCTGTGCTGTACCATGTTTGAAACAAAAAATGAGCCCTTAGCCGGTTTCTTCTGCCTCAAAAGGAGCCAGCAAACTCTCTCATTGGCTCGAGTGAACTTTCAGTATATAAATTATATCTCATTTCATTTTACAACTGATGGCTACGTAAAGGGAATGTTTGTTCACTCGTGGATTTTCAGGAAAAATGAATGTCCACTGCATCTGTAGTCAGATGTCTGCACATGCACAGGTCTCTTTGCATGAAGGGGGCTCTTACTTCATGAACTTTGGGAGCTGATCACCTATGCAAAACAAAAGTTCTTGTGTACTGACTTTCCAAAATGAATGGGGAAAACCATTCAAGTTGAGGGAGGCCTCTGCACACAGTTGTGTTCCCACAGAGCAAATGGCTGGAATAGGAAGATCTGAGATTGTGGTGCTTGGTTAATAAAGAGTAGACATGGCTGTACAAGATCTTAGATAGACCAAAATGTCTATCTAGCATTAGTTTAGCACTTAGAAGTTGAGCACTTTGGAGTACATATTGTGACTCCTTTTTAAGGTTCTTTTCTTATATGGTCAAGTTGCTATTAAATAACTCCTGCCTGGAATTCTTATATGGCAAATGTTTTTTTTCTTGAAATGCCCACTGGTGAGTTGAAATTACTAACTTCCCATGTCCTGGAGAATATTTCAGTTCTTGAGGATTTTGGATCTCATTACCAGGGTGTGCATTAGGATGAAGATGTTCATTCAAAATACCATTTCACTTATCAGTATAAATGCACAAAGAAGGTTAAAGGTGGCAGGGCTGAAGTGCCGCTTGCATGTTTCTAGGTCATGGCTGGAAGTTAGTACACATTTGGGAAGCAGATTATAGCGTATACGAAGCAATCTAAATACAGTAAAATTGTAATATCTGGCATCTATGAGCAGAAAAGTTGCTAGATACTGTTTTTTCAGATATTGGAACATCTCCATTGCTGTGGCTGTCACTTTCATTGGAGAGCTTCTCTGAATGCTGGAGCGCATAGTGATCCAGTTAATAGATCTTTTATCGAGTGCCAGATATCACAATTTTACTGTATTTAAACTCTGAACTGACTTTTTTCAAGCTGTGCGAGAAACTTCCATGAAGAAAAGTTTTCTTAAACTAGCAAAGTGGTTTTGTAACCATGTAATGTTTGCAAAAAGAATTCCCAGAACTCTTCCTTAACCAAACTCTGTTCTACTGGTCTTCCAAATCATTGCTTTAATTTATAGCTAAGGGAATAATGTTTTCTTTCCAAGCAACTGGTGTTTCAGTCACCGTAAAATTTTAAATTGCAGTTGATGAATATCTAGAAATTCAAATCAGTTCAACCATGGATACATATCTGTGCTGGAAACCCACTTAAGTTGATGCATAATACATTCAAAAAATGTCCATTTTAAACGATATATGTGTTGATTTTGACTCATTAAAGAGAATTACATTATTTAAACTTTATTAACATCTTCCTATAATGCTGCAGTTTTTCTTTGACAGTTTATAATTATGGAAACTTAAATGTCAGTTTTTTTGTAAATTGCTTTTCATGTCTAAACTCACCATCACTAATAGTGTTTTTGGTAGTACCACTTACAATAAAGACCAAAAGATGCTGTTTGTTTTTTGAGACTGAACCGTATGAACATTTTCAGATAAATCTATATTCTACTTCCTCCATATTAGAGGAAGGTAAAGAAGTACAAAAAGGCTGTTACAGTGTACCACTTTCACAAGGACATTTTATTGGTCAGTTTTTCAATAAAATCCTCAATTTTCAGTGCATCTTTGTTGCTTTCAGTTTTTTTTTTACTTTTCACTTTTTAGGTGGTAAGCTGCTGCAGTTGGCTCAAGTACATGGATTTTTTTTTTAAACCAGATGAAATTAGCTGGGCAGTACGGTCTATCTCATTGGCACCATGTTACAGCATCTACCAATGCATGCAAGTCTTTCTGTCAATAGCGACTCACCAACAATGAAAAGAAGCATGCTTTGTTGAAACCATAGCAACAGAACAGCTCTCCTTCAGCAAGTCATAGAGCTTGGCTTAGCTGTGCAGCCAAAGCACCAAGCTTCCTCAGTGGTGTTCCTGCTACAGTGAAAAAAACCAAGCGATGCTTTGTCCTTTTATCTTGGTTCCAACTAAGGAATTGAAATTGGTGGACTGTTGGGACCAGAGGTGAGGCACAATACACAAGAGTCC
Source organism: Lerista edwardsae (assembly GCA_029204185.1). NCBI lineage: Eukaryota > Metazoa > Chordata > Lepidosauria > Squamata > Scincidae > Lerista > Lerista edwardsae. The sequence goes on along the minus strand of JAJKFI010000028.1, from coordinate 11,859,609 downwards.
CAAAATGCAAGTTATAGCTACCCGCTTATTTTGTTTATGCAATCACTTCATGGCATTTTATCCATGTTCTCGGCCACTAGTTGTCCCTCTTGAGTATAAAGCTAGTCCCAAACATAATCTGAATCATGTAAATTGTAGGGCTTGACTGCATTTTTTTGTTCTAGAGGCTCTCCTATGCTGGTCTGTTCTTATTAACTCCAGGACAGTGAGAGTTGTTAGTTCAGTCTGACTAGTCTCATGCCTTCCTTTCAAAGTCACTGAAATGCAGGGAGGGAGCAGAGTTTTTTTTCCAATTTCCTTTCCTCCTTATCTTCCTTTACATTAAAGATTTCATGTCCTGCATCAAACTATCCTTAGCAGCCTTAAAGGAAAGCATTCAAATATGTACTGTTACTGAAGCAGGAGTCCTATGTGGCAGAGTGGTAGGCTCCAGAACTGCAGTCAAGCTCTCCCCATGACCTGAGTTCAATTCCAGTGGAAGTGAGGTTCTCAGGTAGCTGGCTCAAGTTTGGCTAAGCCTTCCAAGGTCGGTAAAATGAGTACTCCAGCCTCCCTGGAGGTAAACTCTAGATGACTGGGAAAGGCAATGGCAAACCACCTGGTACAACATAGTCTGCCTAGTAAACATATGACATCACCCCATGGGTCAGTAAGGACTCTACTGTATTTACACAGCACACTACTTTCACTTCCTTTACTGAAGCAGCCCTCAAACATGCACTTTGCATGTTGTATTATTTCACTTACAATGTCAGCATGCACTTAAGAATCTGTATGTTCAAAGGATATCCTGTGTGATGACCATGGTTAGCTATGTCATAGAGAATCTATTTTGAGCTGCCAATGTCACTCAAATTGCAGTAGCCATGTGGGAACAGCTGATAGCTACATGCATTGCCAGGTTATAAGTCTGACAACTGTTCACCAAGTCCGTCCAATGCTGGCAAACCAGAAGTCTAACTACTATGCTGGAATGTTATCCCTCCATCCACACAAAAGAAACTTTTTTTTAAATAGTCCAATCCCATGTGGTGCTATGTAATATTACAAGAAACAGCAAATAATTATAGCTAACCCATGTCATCTGCAGGTTGGGGACCTGTGGATTTCAGTATCTACGGGGTCCAAAACCAGTGGGGCTACATGATGTGGACTCTCTGGAAGTGAAGGGAGTTGTGTTCCCCTTGTCTCCAAAGGCTCTTCTGAGCACCAGAGGCCACACGCATCTACCTGCAGCCTCCGTGGGTCTCAGAATTGTGGTTGGAAGAAAAAAAAGTTACTTCTGATTTAGCTGAAAAGCCAGAAGTGACATTTATACGAGGGCTTTCCCAACCCTCAGAATGCCTTTTAAGGGCATATAGATGTCACTTCTGGGTTTTTGGCAAAACTGGAAGTCACTTCCCCCCTTCTGTCATTCAGAGGCCATGGGCAAATGTGCACAGCCTCAGAAGAGCCTCTAGACCTGATCGGAGCCCAGCTGTGGTCAGATTCAGAGGATGGGGGCAGTTTTCTGTCCTCTTCCTGGGACAGAAGGCCTGCTGTACAAAAAGGAAATATAAGTAAAACTCTGTTGGGTGTTGGTGAATGCTGGTGTGTCATTCAAAAAACAGGAATTTTCTTACCTTCGGTAATTTGTCACAAAAAATACTGTTGTCACAAGGATTGCGAAATCCTTTTGTCACAAAGGCCACCTTCACCCTCAGATAGCTTTAGTGGACAGGGCTGCAACAGGGGCATCTACAACAGGAATTTTAAATTTTTCTAGAGTTTTCTGGGGAAAAGAATAGAACCTTTTGACCAGCTTGGAATCTTTACCATGCACTGGAACCTGCCATTCTTTGTCAATCAGAGTCTGAAACTCCTGAGGAAAAGGAATTTCAGCAGGTTTCAAAGCCCCCTGTGGGAACCTAAGTTTGCATGGCTGTGCAGGAGATGACGAATTTGGTCCAGCATCTAAAGAGTCAGGAGAGTCTTAGTGATCTTATCACTTTACCCAGCAGCTTTTGAAAAAGATCCCCAGGGAACAAACAGTTAAGCTGAACATCAGTTCAGCATGTCTGTCTCATCAGCTCACCCTTTTCTTTTGAGGTCTCCCCCTCAGAAGAATCAAGAACAGATTCCCAAAAGGACTGTGTGTTCAGAGCATGGAGTTATAATACGCAGAAGGCATGATGTCATTTTCTTGAAGCCATGGGTCACACAATATGGCTGACTCAGATCATTGCCGCCAAGGAGGAGGATTGCCGTGAATTCACAAATAAAAATCTCCCTGCACGTGTGTAAAAATTAATCTCAACGTCTCTAATCATGCCTGCGTGTTCTGCATACGGGTGTGCGAATCGCTGTACAAAAAATGGGATTTAATTTCCACGGAAAGATTCATGTATTCACATTACATCAGTTCAATAAAACGACTGTTAACTGAAACAGTGAGTGCATTTTTTTTGAAGCTGTGTAATTTCTTGTTGTTCCTAGCAATCTTATTCACCATTTTCTGACACCCACTGTTAATGGTCTAGAAGGTAAGAAAAAAATATATTTCCCCCCTCCTTTTCCCCCCCTTCCCGTTTACACGTCTTTTCCCGCCTTCCATTTTCTACTGTAATAATTTCAAAATTCTGAACATTAACAGAATTGTTTTATGGGGGGGGGGTGAGTGTAGAAGTTTTTAAAAAATACTCTTAATAGTCTAAAAGTAAAAAAGAACTACTCTCATATTGACATACTTGTGTTATGAAGAGATTTAAATGTAATTTTCCTATATATTTATCTAATTTTTGCCCACCCTCCCCCTTTTTTTCTTTCCTTCCCGTTCACACTTTATTTTTGCTTGTGTAGATTTAAATAGTCTGTCAAAATAGTGCAATCTGAGTTTAAATAGACAGCATTTCATCAGGTATGTTCAGTAATATAATTATGAGGAATTTAACCTTATGATTGCATATTAAATCATAATAAGGTTAACAATAATGTTTCTACACGATCACATGTTTTTATTTTCATAAGTTTTTATTTCAGGAATAAACTATTCAGTCCTAAACAGTACGAGCAAAGCAATCTGAAATGCTTGGAATGCGGATTGTTTTGAGTATACCAACATGGCTGCTAAGCCCGCCCCCTGGCTTCACTTAGCCAGCATTACTTCTTAAGGCAGGGCTTCTCCTGTGTATTATAACTCCATGGTTCAGAGCCCTATTGTGGTGCAGCAGACCAGACTTCCCTTCACTCTCAAGGTGGTGGTACTGACATTTTTTTCTTTCTTGGGATAGGAGCCTCAGAAACTGGAGCTTCCTCAGAGCTGGGAGAGATATGTGCCACCTCCCTGCGTGCCACTGGTCTTTTACGATCAGAACCGTGTATGGGAAGATAAGGCGCACTGAGACATGAAAATAGTTCAGCCTTCTGCGCACCAAGCTTAGATGTAAGCTTATCCTCCACCAGGGACTCTAACCACTTTACCATTTGAGCCTTGTCTGCCTCTCCCAAGGAGGATTGCCCCAGTGTATTAGAACGGGCCACTTTTGACTTTCCACCTTCCATAGCACTAGCCATAAGGCCTCTGGATATCACCTGATTACCACCCTCAAGTGAACCAGAAGGAACTTGCCTCACCGGGTTAGATTCCGATGACGCGTTAGAGGACAAAGTTTTTTTTTTTTTACCTTGCCTCAGACGCTGGTTGCAAGATGGCACTGTTCCTCTGCTGAGGAGAAAATGGCAGCTAGCGATTGTGGGTCAGGCTCAAGACGGTTAGATACACTGGAGGGGACATGCCTTAAGAATTAATAGCAGCCAAATGAAGCCAGGGGGCAGGCTTAGCAGCCATGTTGGTAAACTCAAAACAATCCTTATTCCAAGCCAACCCATGGCCCTGCCTTAAGAATTAATAGGAGCGAATTGAAGCCAGGGGGCGGGCTTAGCGGCCATGTTTTTGAACTCAAAACAATGCTGATTCCAAGCATTTCAGATTGCTTTGCGCGTACTGTTTAGGACTGAATAAAAACAAAAACTTATGAAAATAAAAACGTGATTGTGTAGAAACATTATTGGTAAAATTATTATTATTTAATATGCAATTACAAGGTGAAATTCCTCATAATTATATTACTGAACATACCGGACGAAATGCTACTTGCTGTCTATTTTAACTTGGATTGCACTGTTTTGACAGACTGATTTTTTGAAATCTACACAAGCAGAAATAAAACAGCCATGCCCCATAAAAAAAATTTCTGTTAATGTTCAGAATTTCATAAGTATTAAAAAAATTACAGTAGGAAAATTACATTAAAATCTCTTCATAAACGGGAAGGGGGAAAAAAGGAGGGGGAGAAATATATGTTTTTTTTCCTTCTAGAGCATTAACAGTGGGTGTCAGAAAATGGTGAATAAGACTGCTAGGAACAACAAGAAATTACACAGCTTCAAAAATAATGCACTCACTGAATGGTAGTTTTACTGAACCGATGTAATGTGAATACATGAATCTTTCTGTGGAAACGAAATCCCATTTTTTGTACAGTGATTCGCACACCCGTATGCAGAACACGCAGACATGCTTAACTTTTACACGCGTGCAGGGAGCTTTTAATTCCTGAATTCGCGGCAATCCTCCTCCTTTGCGGCGATGATCTGAGTCAGCCATATTGTGTGACCCATGGCTTCAAGAAAATGACATCATGCCTTCTCCAGTGTATAAAAGCTCCTTGTTCCAAGCATTTCAGATTGCTTTGCTCATACTGTTTAGGACTGAATAGTTTATTCCTTAAATAAAAAAAAACTCTTAATAGTCTAGAAGTAAAAAAGAATTACTCTCATATTGACAACTACTTGTGTTATGAAGAGATTTAAAATGTAATTTTCCTATATATTTATCTAATTTTTGCCCACCCTTCCCTTTTTTTTCTTTCCTTCCTGTTCACACTTTATTTTTCTTGTGTAGATTTAAATAAAGTCTGTCAAAATAGTGCAATCTGAGTTTAAATATTCATCATTTCGTCCAGTATGTTCAATAATATAATTATGAGGAATTTAACCTTGTAAGTGCATATTAAATCATAATCAGGTTACCAATAATGTTTCTACACGATCATACGTTTTTATTTTCGTAAGTTTTTATTTCAGGAGTAAACTATTCAGTCCTAAACAGTATGAGCAAAGCAATCTGAAATGCTTGGAATAAGCATTGTTTTGAGTATACCAACATGGCTGCTAAGCCCGCCCCCGGCTTCATTTGGCTGCTATTAATTCTTAAGGCATGTCCCCTCCAGTGTATCTAACCTCCTTGGGAATAACCCACAAGTAAGCAATGGCCCATATCTACCAGGGAATGTGGTGTCACGTTTGACATGCATGTCATAGGTTTGCCACCAGTGGCCAAGTCTATAGATTCACAAGTTTTTGCGTAAGGGAATGTGTTCTTGATTCTAAGAGGCACCCAAAGAAAGGGCTGGTTAACAAATACAGGAATCACAGCTATTTCTTCACTGGGTGGGTGGATAGTACTGCTTTCCTTGCTCCAGATTAAGATGTTAACCTGTAACATTACAGCTACACTTCACAAAACATCCAAGTACCATATGAGATTAGCTCCCCAATACAGTTCCACTTGTTTCAACAGTTTATTTTCCTGCAATTTTAAGTATACTAGCTTCCTAAACCATTGCATTCATTCTCTTAAGGCTTCCCAAACAGGAGGAGCATGAGTGAAATTAGCCGATAAAGACTAATAGCTTTGGCTTTTTTTGTGACAGGGCATAATTTTTTTTACATTTTGTTAAAGAAAGCTGGGTAATATCCTTTATATAGTTTTATCCCATAAGGAGGATATCCCAATTATATTTGCACTAGAAAACACCTGTGTAAATATTTTTGTAAGTTACTTTTGTTTGTTGCCCTCAAACCAAAGTGCAGCCATCTTAAGTCTTTTGCTTAGTCACTTGTCTAAAGCTGCTAAAGTATGTAACCGTTTCTCTTTGCTCTCATTGTTTTCACTCACTTGCCCCCGCTTGTAACCTTTTCTACCCAGTGCTGCTAGCCCTGCAGAATAGATAGGGAACTGGTTCAATCCAGCATAGCTTCCTTCCTTATCAAAATGGTCACAACATATTCAAGGCCCGATTAACACAGAGCTTTTCATGTCCCAGCCCCTGTGTAGTAATTTTCCACCAAGCACCAGCTGGGGGGGGGGCAGGGATATAAAGATGATTTAGAATTGTATGTCTTTGCCTTTTTCTCTGCCTGCCGAGTAGGGCAGGGAGATTGGCCCACCTGCACAGGTGTAATAAAGATGAACCTCATACTCTGTCGTTTGGTTGTTTGCCTTTTTAAATGCTTTCCCCGCAATGGAAACTATTTTGGAGCCAATTTTCGGGAACAGTTTTTTTGTTTCTTAAACTATATAGATACTTACTGGAACAAGTACTACTGTTAGGCATTCAGCATTGAACAGAACGTGGATGTTCAACAGACGAGGCTGCCTTCTACTGGCTTACACAGTTCATCTAGCTTGGTACTATCTACACCAGTGGTCTCCACACTCCAGCCTGTGGGCCAGATCTGGTGACTGCTGTTTCCCAGTGATCCGCACTTACTGTTTCGCCATGGAGCAAAGATACAGCCGCGCCTACAGCCCTGAAATGTCACTGTGGCTAGCCACTTCCAGGTTCTGTTGCCTCATCAAGCTGAACGCCCCGCATTCTAGGCAGGTGTGGCTGGCCCCTGCATCACTTGGAGACTAGGCACTACTGTATCCTTGCTCCGTGGCGGAATGGTAAGTGTGGGTCACACAGCAGAGGCTTTTGCACGGTGCAGCGGTCTCCAGTTTGGAGACCACTGGTCTACACTGACAGGCAGGAGCGATCCAGGATTCAAGGCAGGGTCGTTTTCCAATCCTATCTAGAAATGCTAAGAATTGAACCCAAGGCCTTTTGCATGAAAGTAGGTATTCTTCGCTGTGCTGCAGCCCTTCCTCAAAAGTAATAAGGTCAGCTAGTTCTGCTAAGAAAACCTAGCAGAATGTTTAGATTCCAGGGACACCCAAATGTTACAATCTCTATCGCCATATTTCTCTTCTCAGCATTTTCAATAAACATTTGGGTTCTTATTCTCAAAGTTATGGTATTAAAAAAAGCCTAGAAGCAAAGTTGATGTTTAACTTCTCATAATTTCTTTTGCTGTAAAGCAGAGTGATCCTAAATGAAAATATGAGTAGGAAAGTATTGAGGTAATGTCATACAAATCAATAGCATAACATTGGTGTACAATTTAGTACAAATACAAGCGTGTGTTTAAGGGTTTTATTATCAAAGTCTTGTAAAACAATTTCAGAAACTGTACATCAACATGGCACAGACTGTAGCCTACTTTTGTTTTTACCTGCACAAAAGTAAATGCTCCAAAACTTCCAGAACTAGGAGAGCAGGTTGCCCAACTACTTTGCATATAACATGAAATAACTGTGTGCAAAAGGTTACTACTTCAGTGGCTGTAACACAAATTTATTAGTTTATACAACTTGAGATCAAGTACATTATCAAGTAGACTTGTTTAAAATCAGGAAATTAAGTTTTTTTAAAATGCACTACCTTTTTTGCAACAACGTGAAATCAAATGTGGGTTATGAAAAATTACACAAGGTTAACTCCCTCATCTTGCAGAGTACACAAGTTTTACATTACTGTCTCAAGAAGTCCACATGGTCAAAAATCACACACACCACCTGAGAAGTATTTAAGATAACAGACTTAAAGTTCACCTTACATTAGGTATCAAAAAAAGGCTAGTGCATTTCAACCTTGTCAAAGCCAAACAAAATCCACAACAAAAAAAGATTCAGCCACGTGGCTAAAAAGATTATCTACCTCTATCAGAATGCCTGTTTCCAGATGAAGCTAATGTTAGTTTCTGTGTCTACACTTAAGAACCTTAGTAGATCCACCGTATGTTGTAGGAGAGGAGGTTGGGTTTTTTTTTTGCCACAATTAACATGCTGCCAGTGCATTCCCTATACTGCTCTATTACCGCAAATGAATCAAACTCTAGAAACACTATTGTAGGTGAGCTGGTTTTACTAAAAAGATCATACAACACAAAACAGTCCATGCCTGTCCAAGATGCATGCAGCTTTTTGCTCAAAAAGGAATAAAGCAGCACCAAGTTAAGGAGAACCGCTGGGCTACTCAATTCAATTTGGCCAATGACGAGAATGGAAACCCAGATATCACTTTCTCTAAAGCTTTTGATGTAATTATTTAATATCAGGAGCTTCACAACCAGTTATAGTCACAAGCTGTGTACATCTAGATTAAAATGTTAAACAAGTACAGCATAAAGGAATCACACAGGAATGACACTGACGCATGTCGGTAGCCGATTTTACCGCAAAGGCAAGATTCAGTCACTCATATCCATATCTTCTTCATGATGATCATCCCCATTAACTTTGGACTCCCTTGTTGCGTCTCCACTCCCTTTTTCAACTGGTGACTCCTTAAGTTTGGGGGAAGCAGAATCTGCTGCCTTTTCTTCCTTTTTCTCTTTCTCACTGTCATAGCCTTGTTCTTCTTCATCGTAGTCTCTTGTGACCTGCTTTGCCAAGATAAAACACACAACAAATACAAGTAAGATGAACGTCAAGGCTCTGGGGATTTAGGGTTAAGTAGGGCAGAACACACACACTCAAACCAGATGTTTAAACATACTTTGACATCTTTGTCGCTCTCCGATTTTCTCTCTCGGTCCTTCTCTTTGTCCTTGCTCTTTTTCTTCTTGCTTGTTGACCTCTCTCGTTCATCTCTACTTCTCTCTTTCTCTTTATCCTTTTTCTTTTCCTTTTTGTGTCTACGGAGATAGAATATTTCACGACTGAGAAATACAGGGTTTTTAAAAGTAGGATTACTAAATCATTTAAGTTCTATTCCCCTGATCCACACAGGCCAATTCCTATGTTTAAACTAACAACCATATTCAAACACAAGGGACTTTTATTGCAAGCTGCCGCAGATTTGAGGAAACGCAGATAAGGTAGAAGTTTGTACCAGAGAATGTTGCAACCGCTGCAGTTTACAATGACAAATCCATTCATTCCAGAAATATCCATAGCAGATACAAGCACAAGAGGGATGCAAAAAGTCCCACTTCACCCCTTCTTAATTTGTTTTACAGTTCTTCAAGATAGACCAAATTTAGAGAAAGTGCCCTAAATTAAGAATAACCCGCACAAGATGGAACAAATAAACCAAGAAGTTCCATTCATACAAGAGACTTGACCTCTTCATCAATTATGAAGCAACTCTTCTCTGTAACTTTGGCATAAACAGAGAAGTTACAGAGAACATTTATACAATAAAAGCTACATTTTAAAGATCATCTAGTATCAGCCATTATTCACATGAATTTCAAAATGGTTTGCTAACAAGTTAGAAGTAGGAGTGGGTGAAAACAGTTTTATTTTTCATGGATTTCAGTGTTTTCTGAAGTTAGAAGTGTAGAAAGTTATGTGTTTCTATACCAAAGGTGCATTTTTATAAATTATAATCACTTTAAAAGTGGAATAGGTAGATGATATAGGTGATGTACTATCAGGGGATGCAGCCATTTGCATGTAGAGATGTTACAGAGTATGCAGAAGGGTTAGAAAACAGGGTTGTTTTTGACAACTTTTGTTATTAGTTAAGAAATTTCCTACAACAGGAAGTGTGTGCAGTGAAAATACTAAGTTCTCATTATATCCTCTCAAAGGAGTAATCCTAAACATTACTAAATCTGTTAAAATTCTACATACCTCTTTGGTGATGGGGATCTAGAAAGCTTTCTCTTAGGGGATCTGGGTTTTTTAGGTGATCTGGATCCGCTCCTGCTTCTTCTGCGCCGTCTCTCTCTGTAGTTTATAATAAGAAAGCAGTCAATACACTTCCACTTCTGAACCTTCCAAACAAACATTCCTACAAACATAAACCTGTTCTCAAGCACGCAAACACAAATAATTCATTCTTGAAAATCCTTTTGGCCACTTCAGGCATTTTTTAAAAAGAGACACATATAAAAGGCTGTAATCTCTTGACTATGAAGACCTGAGAGAGGTTGCTGTGATAGCTACCTAACACAGAAGGTAAGACACTCCACTATCCAGGCAGCAATTAAGTCTACAGGACAGCTGAAAACTGATTTTAAGATTTGCAAACAAGGAGAAAGCTGCTTCTTAAAAAACATCATAAAATTCATGACACAAGGGCCTATTTCTTTGAAAGGACTCCCCCTCGCCCATTCTATACCTACTGCAAAGGCTGCTGGTATGGATTTCTTTATTTGAACAGGGAGAAAAAAGATTTGAAGGCGTTATAGTTTGCATATACTCTAACAGAGCCTTGCATTGTTGACTGAAGCATTCTGTTTCACTTCAGCTTCAACTTCGATTGCTCTTCTGTAATAAGAGAAGCACTTCTCCTTCAGACTGTTAAAAAAAATCCATGATCTAGGCTAGTGATCCCTTTTGGGCTAACTCTAATAGTTTCGGAATTGTAAATACATGATAACATAAAATAGGGTACCTGCTTGTGCTTCTGGATCGTCTGGCTGTGCTGTAACTCTTTGGTGGTGTTTTAGAACGTTTTTTTCTCTTTTTCTTCTTTCTTTTTTTCTCTGAAAAATCCCAACAATAGCTAAAGTACCAGCAGACTAGCTCATTCCATTGACTTCCAACATTAAGAAAGGACAAGTTTAGTCTCCCACACCCTCCCGGGTCATCAAACCAGCCTCTTCTTGCGGCTGCTGTTCTCACTCCCTTAAAGATAGTGTCCCCATTTGTCAGTTATTAAAATCAGCCAACACCAAATATATTTCAGAATGACGCAAAGTTTCCAGGGATTACCTGGATTTGGATGTGCTCCTAGATCTGCGAGTGCGCTCTCTGGAATGAGACCTCCGTCGCCGAGGACTTTTAGACCGTCTCCTGCTTCTTGACTTTGAATGGGATCGTCTCCTTGATCTACTTCTTGACCGCCTACCAAATAAAATGTCAAGAGAGTGGATTTGACAACAGAATGTTATCTTAATTACACACCAATGATGGCATTTTGTTTTCACAGCAACTAAAAATGTGGAATAGAACCCACCAACTTGTCAATTTTTTAAACTATCAAATACAGATATTTGAAAAAGGATTAATGAGACAGGACTGTACTTTTTTACTTTCACAAATTCAGTAACTTTATAGTCTTTATGGACATGTCTTTATAGTCTTTGTGTTGGATGCAGTGTAGTCTATGTCCTTATGCACATGTTTCTTGTCCTTATTGATAGGGTAGCATCATGGCCTATTGCTGCATCCCAAGCAGCTTAGGCCGGAGGTCACCACAGGTAAGCCACTATTTACCCCCTTACCCTATGTAACACTCCAACCTGTCCTATGAGACTACTCAGCTTGCCCCAGCAATATAGCAGGTGCAAATCCAAGCAGCCTATAAAGGGTTGCTCAGCTCAACAGCTGGGTTAGGATATGGTGTGCACCACCACTGCCAATTCCACCCCTCCCAGGCCTGATCATCCCCACCCAAAAGTGCCCCCTCCCCACCCTAGAATGCCCTCTGATCACCCTCTCCCCCCGCTGCTCTGCTTGGAACAATCCTACCCGTGCAGCTGTGGGATCTGTCTGCAGCAGGAAAGTGCACGTCCTTGTGCCAGGACAAATGTGCTTTACTGCACCTTTGTGACACTCGAGAGCCAGAGCAACACAACTTTAGGACTGGGCAATAAGTCAACTGAATAGATGCTGAACTCTAGATGCACCTGAGAACATGCCAAGTCTGAGAACATGCTCCAAACAACAGCACTTAACCAACATCTGTCAAGCTGACATTCAAATCCTGGAGCAGTACATTTTCATATGCTTCAACAGAATGATAAAAGCATTCTAAAAATTTAAATGTAATGATCTCTGTCCAAAAACTCTTACCTGTGTCTAGAAGATGATGGAGTTCTTCTTCTCCTTGAACGCGATCTGGATCTTGAATGTCTTCTTTTATCATCTTTTTTATCTAAAATTGAAATATGATAAAGTGCTGGAGCCTTTGCTGTTATTCTATGACGATGGTAGATATTCTATATCTATTCTATATCTACAGAAGTCTGGTTGTAAACCAGCTGGCACACAACCCTACATAAAGTTGCCAAAGGCAGCCCTCTTCTCATGAAAGCCTTCTTAACTGGTATGGGAAAGTGGGTGCAGGACTGCATCTGCTGGGCAGCCACACATTGGCACTTTTTCATTTTAAAGGCATTTAAAATGGCGACCCTGGTATTTGCTGCCATCCACAATAAGTTAAACCCAAGGATGCCAGAACTGCAGATAGCATGGTTATACATGTATTTCAATGTGTCTGAGCATGGAAACATTCTCACCAGATATGAAAGAGTCCCTGTGTGTCAACTATCTGTACATGTCTGGCACATATTCCCATATGTCTTCTATAATTTGACAGGAGTATAATTACAGACTGGATAATAATTTATAAACATTCTCTTGCAAGTAGCATTAAAACAATAGTTAATTGTTCGTTTATACCAGGGTGCTCCAAATTATGGCCCAAGATTTCATCCAGCCTCAGCATATTAAAATATTTGACATTTTTACTCATTATATATCATTTTTGTTTAAAAATGGCATTATTGCTTTATAAATGTCACATCTGAATCATATCATGCTGATTTCAAAAAAGATCCAAGTAAAACTTATTGTTCATTTAATTTCATTCATTCTTTTATAAAACTGATTTTTTTTGACCCATGAAAATGTGTAAAATATATGATGTGGCCCTCAGACTGAAACGTCTGGAGATCCCTGGTTTATACATTTGGGGCCACTGCTGTTCAGAAAGTTTACATTCTTGAAGTACTGAGAAAAGTGCACAACCTGCAGACTATTTACTAGTACTGCGTATTAATGTGAACTGATTCCTGTAATACAAATACTATTTTAAAGATATTTTAGATATGCTTACCTGGCTCTATAGCAGCAGATATCAGGGATTGTGCTTCTCGTACTCGTTTCATGGCTTCTTCTATTTCTTTACTGGACGTATCTGATTTCAGACTGGGTGAAACGAGGCCTGCAGCTACATGGTTCAGCCTGGAATATGACAAAAAGTCCACAATTTTAAGGTGCATCGAGCCCTCCTTATCCGTGGACTTGAAATTAGCGGGTTTGAGCATCTGCAGACACTGAGCCCATGCCTCAGAGATACTCCTGGACTCAACCAGAAGTGAATTCCAGTTCATGCCGGCGACTTCTGGTCAGGTTCAGGAAGTATTCTAGGACACAGGGAGGCCTGTGAAGCATGGCAGGTGTAATGGGAAGTGACAGGTAAGGTGTAATGGGAAGCATCCAGGAGGCCTTCTGAGGAGGCTAGGAGACCAGTGTGACCTCCAGAGGACCCAGCATGGCCTCCAGGTGAGTTTCTGCAGCAATGGTCCCCTGGTGCCCCCCCCAGTGGAGTCCATTTCAATCAACCAACAGTATTTATATACCGTTTTTAACACAAAGTGGTTTACAGGCTAATAATAATAATAATAATAATGATGATGATGATGATGATGATGATGTTAACTGGCTCCCTGTCCCAAAAGGGCTCACAATCTAGAAGTCCAGTATCTATAGAGGGTCGTGGAGCCTATCCTCTTGTGGATATGGAGGGCCCACTGTTTAACTTATAAAGATCAACATACACTTTTCTGTGCAGCTGCGAGCTATCAAAGGCATATGTAGCTTATTCAAAGCAACAATTTTGAAGAGATAAATTTCTATCTTTTCACGGATAGTATAATAGCCAGTAATCCTATTTTTAAAGCTAATTCAGAATTACTGAAGCCTTTGTGTACCGTTCAGGATTTTTAGTAGATTTCATAGAAATAGCAACCATCATTTCCTACAAGTAACTTGATAAAAAAAGCAATCTGCTTTGATACTACCAAGAACAACCTTAGAATATTCAAAGGCTAGTTATTATATTAGCATTCAACTGAAGACTGTGTTGTACGTTTGTGCATAATACATATATTCCTCTAATATTTAAATATAAACTAAACACTGAAAATACTGAACTCAGTAAGGTATTTTATATGGCATGTCAATTATGGATAAAATGAGTCACAAGCAAATCCTTGAAATTATTAGTATCACAAATATAATCAGACCGAGTTGCTTCTGATTAGCTTCCCCCAAATTTCCACTGGAAAATTGTCCTTGAGAAAAACCACAGTGTTTCTCCCAATTTTTCCAGGCATTCACATCTATCCAGGTGCTGGAGTTGTAGAGGCTTTAGATCAACAGTGGCTTTGCATGTAGAAGGGCCCAGATTCAATTCCTCACATTTCCAGGGCAGACTGGACATGACTCCTGCTTACAACCTGGGACAGCCACACCCATGCAGGGCTGACAGCAGTGAGCAAGGAGGTCCAATGCAAAAGGAAGTACCTTCATACATTTGTCTAAACAGGGCAACTATGAATACTCACTTTGGATCCACTGTGCTCATCAGCTTTAATAGTTGATCTGCTGCAAGAGACTAGAAAGAAAAGGAACATAAAGACATGGCCTTCAGGTGCTTTAAACACTTGGACATTTGGGGAAGGGGGACAGCAGTTACATTCAAACAATTCCAAATTTAACACAGAGAATTTGCAAATTTAAAAAAAATTCAAAAGGCACCTGATCATTCTTGTCCCAAAAATATGCTGACCTCAAAAGTGTGGCATCTTCCCAAGGCAGGAGTAGCTCTTTCCTTTCTAGCTATCAGTGGTATGTGTTAGCACTTAATTCTCAGCTGACTTGCTTGAGAGGTTCTGCTTGTTTAGGGGTAGTCGTGATTTCATGGGTAATTCTTTTTGATGTTTAGCTACATCAAGGGCACTTAAGCTGCAACCCTATAAGGCATGCCCCGGTATCTGCAGGGGATAGGTTTCTGGGCACCTGTGGCTACCTGAAACCATGGATAAGAGGGAACCTATGTATAGGGTTCTCTTCTCCCCCCAACCCTGACCAAGAAGATATTTTAGCAACCTAAAGAATAAAGGAGGACCCCGATCCATGGGTAAGTGGAACCCCGGATACAGAATCAGTGGATACTGGGGCCTACCTGTACATACTTTCTTGGGAGTATGCCCGACTGAACACAGGGGACTTCTGAGCAATCATGCACAGTATGTTCCTATTAGTGGCCAAATCTGTACAATTAGCAGTAGTTAAGTCTGCCTGGTCCAGTTCATCGACACTGCTTAATCTACAATGAAGATCTGGCTATTAATTAAGCCTGTTACATTTTAATGTTAAATTGCACACACAGTTCTCATGGTTAAAGTTAAACCTAAATGTTAAAAGCAAGCTAAGTTTGAATTTGGCTCAAAATTCTGTTCTAGGTGTTTTGTGTTACCGCCCCTCCGGCCCCAAGCGTGAACATCTTTGAAAAATGAGGCTGCACAGCACAATGCTAAACCGACTTACTCAGCCATAAATAGGGATGTTTGAAAACAGTGTCACTGTTTTGAAAATTAGTTGTTAAAGTAAAACTCAGTTTTTAAAAATAATAATAATCTTATTTCACAATTTAAATTCAAGTCCAAATATTTCTAATACTCTAAATATGCAGATATAACAAAAAAGTATGTAATTCGACCCTTGTTTTTAGTTATCAGTTATCAACAAAAACACCTCCAGCTATAAGGTGACCAGGTTTGCTGAAACTTGCTGTTTAATGACTGTGCTCAAGACTACTACGATTACTCCACATACGTCAAAACAGCCCCAAGCATACCTATCCAGAAATCCCAGCAATATCACTGGGATTTCACACGCACATCTAGGGCCCAATCCCATCCACTTTCCAGAGCTAATGCCGCCATGCCAATGGGGCATGTGCTGCATCCTGTGCTGGGGCAGTCACAGAGGCCTGCAAGGCCACAAAGTAAGGGAATTTTGGTTCCCTTCTCAGGGCTGCATCGGCACTGGAAAGTTGGAAAGGATTGGGCCCCTAATCTAGTTACAACCACAGAGGAAGAATAGAGAATGTAACAGCCCATAGACAAAAATAAAGAGGTTGCCTCAAAAATTACCTGTTTGAATAAAGAGGACACCTAAAGAGAATGAGTAAAAGTCCACAAAACAGAGTGTGTTGACAAAGTAATACAAGCTTAACTGTGAGGAAGGGAGGCCATGGGAGTTAAGTTGGATTTCAAGTACATATAGACTATGGTTTTATCTCTCCCCAGCTTACTAAACAAACTCTAAATCCAATTAGACGATTAACGTCAACAGAAGATATGCAGAACCACCAGTAGGGCAGGCAACCACCATGCCGCATGTTCCGTAGGTAGCCCTATCCAAACAGCCCTTTGGGCCGACACATGCCATCTGTTGGCCCAGCACTGTCACGAACATGCCGTAAGGCAAGTTTGCCTTCGCACAATGGGTGCAGGGCTGATGCAGGCAATCACGTCGCCCCATCAATACTGCCGGGACTGCCAGGTAAGTTGGCCAGCACGGCGCCGTATCTGGGTGGTGGGAAGGCAGAAGGGAGGGCAAAGCCGGGATCCAGAAGTTATGCCTGATGCAAACCCTCATCCCCAGGCCACATGGCCCTGATCCAGGCCGCAGCAAGTTCCAATTTGCACCTGCTAAACAGCAGGCACAGATCTGAGGAGCCCTATCGAGCTAGTTCGGACTTCCCCTTGCCCCATGGTGAGCTGCAGCTGCCTCACTGATGCAGTGCCGGCCTCCCAGCCTGCCAGCTCTTGCACAAGTTAGGATTGTGCCCCAAAAGTCTTATGTAGCGCTGTCTGCCTAACAGGCAGATTGTGTCGTACTGAACTTGTCAGGTAGGCTATTTCAACTTGCATGCAAGATGGTAGGGGACAGCATTTTTCAGGCGCTGATATGAGGAATGTTTTTAAAAGACAAGAGAAATCAAGCTGGCAGTGACTGCATGCCAAAGACAGGCTACTCAGTAAATGAGAATCCAAAAGCAAAAATCCACAAATTTCTCTGGGCAGAAATTTCACACCAAAAAGCAACGCATCACCAGAAACACATGTAAGGCATGAGCACACATAAATTAGGGAGAACAAATAAGCAGAACATATGTAGCACTAATGGACAACACTCATCTGAAAAATGACTAAAGACCTATGAATTGGAACTATGAAAACAAAACAAAAAATAACTTGATAGACAAATATAACTGTGCTTTGGAACCAAACAGAGGAAGCTTTATTGTTAAGAGGAAACTTAACCAAACAGAGGAAACATTTACTGACTTATTTCCTATACAAACCATTTTGTAAACTACTTCTTGTTGAAAAGTGGTATACAAATATTCTTAAGAATGCAATCAGCCCATACCTTATGCAAGGGTTAAATTCAAAAAACAGTACTTGGAGCCAAAATTGCATAAAGTCACAATTCCCTTGAAAATACCTTATAGCTGAAAAATACATACTGTCTCTTTAAATACTATAACAAACAGAAGGGAAGGAATTGAGACTGAGGGAACAGCAGCTTCAATCTCCTTCCCGGGCATGTGTTTAATAAGTAAAATGGCAGGCAGAATCACCTGCAGTAGTTAAATTGTTATTCTCTGGGATTTTATATTGTCAAGAGTTTGGAGTTGAATTCATACAAGTCCATGTAAGATGAAGGCTGTTGTGGTGGTGGCAATAGTAGTAATATATTTGCAATGTAACATTCATACATGATTTAAACACTGCTCTCATTTAACCCATCCAGTAGCCCTCAAATTCCAAAATTGGAAATTTATCAATAATTAAAAACTAATAATTTTAAATGAAGCTTGGGGCTCTTTTCCCTCCTTGGTCCATTCTACTGCTGCATGAGAGGTGATAAAGGATAAAAAAATTTTTAAAATGGATCAGCTACGAAGTAACAGGAGGATAGTTTCCAATACTTGGAATCAATCTGAAACAAAGTATGTTATGTGTGCTCTAATACTGAAATTCAATCAAAGAGCTTTCAGGGATTTTTGCAGGACTTGTGGAAGTGAGCAAGTTTACTGCTAGCACTCCTGAGTCTGCCAGAGGCCACCCCCTCAATTCCCCACAGGGTACAAACAACTGGGTTCACAACAGTGCTATGTGATAGGATCATGTACCATCATTCTGAATCAAATCTGAGTGAAGGCAATGGTTCCTGACCTCACTATAGAGCGGAAGCATAGGGGAAAAAATGGCAGCCATTGGCCACTCAAGGGGCCCAGAGTTACCACAACCAGAACGTTGAAACAGACAGCAACAGCAGAAAAAATAAAATAAAATGTAATGCTATCTTATTAGGAGCTCAAATTGACCTCAAAAAACAAAACTTTGCAGCTCAGCCTTAAGAGCAATCCTTGAAAGAACTAGAATAACTTCTGTTTCCAGACGTTCAAATACTTGACTGTAAAACTGTATCAAGCTTACTTGGGAAACCTTTGTTAAAAAATTTTTTTTAATCAAAACAGTATTTCTTGGTAGATGGTGAAACAGTAAAACTGAAGCTAACAAAAAATACCTGTGAATTCAGATTTGCCCCAGGAATTCCTAGAGCAGCCAGGGCTGGGTCAAGAGTTGGAGCTCCTAATGCAGCCAAGGGAACAGCACCAATCTTGAAGAAAGAGAATTTATTAAAAGAGCTGCAATTACATGCTTTTACTAAGCCATTAAGTACATAGCACATTATACTGTCCATCATCTTTACAAAAAGTACAGCTGGCCCTTGATATCTGCTAGGGGTGCATTCTCAGAACCCCTGAGGATAACATTTCCCATGGAATGCAGGGAGGGCCTCAAGAACCTCCTGGACATGTCCTCTGGTCATGTCCGAGGGGTGTCAGTGGTGCAGGAGGCTGTGTCTGGCTTCTCTAGGCCTTAGAAGCCCTCCTGGAGGCATCCAGAATGTACTTCTAATTTCCAGGCACCCCCAGAGGCCCGCAAAGCCTGTGTTTGGCCTTTGTGCACCTCAGGCAGCCTCCGGAAGGCACTTCCAGTTGCATTCAGGAGGTCCTCCAGATATGGGGTTAACATTGAGTCAAATCCGCAGGTGCCAGCAGTATGCATAGCTGGGCAATTCTATTTGAATGAATAGGAGGTAAATTCAGTGATCCTAGAGAACCTATTCTTTTTCTTCAGAATTAGCTTTATGCAAGTTTCACCCATTACAGTAAAAGTCACATTATGTGAAATATTTGGGGAATGGGGGGGGGGGGGGCTGGTTACCTCAATGGGCCAGTTAACAAAGCTTTCAACATTGCCCTTACCCGACAGGGTTCTTTCTATGGAGCCTGCCCACCCTTCGTGAGGGTAGAGACTTTCTTACACGTTCTTTCTTACAAAGCAGGAAATGGAACATCTCCATTCTGGGAGGCCCACATGAAGGAAGGTGGGCAGAGAAGCTCTGCAGAGGGAGCCCTGCTTGGTAACTGGGGGAGGGGGCTTGGAAGTGGGCAGGTGGTCTGCTTCATTAAGCAACCCATTCCTTCAACTGGCATTTCCACCTCCACCGTGATGCCCTTTGAGTGGGTTGCTTAACTAAGAGCCAGATAACACAATATTTGCTGTACGAAAGCAGTTGACAACACATATTATTTAGGAATCTTAATAAGGCAACAACCTCAGCTGTAAGTCATGGCTGGTCAACACTCAGCATGGATTGCCATGGGAAACAGGCTTTGGGGGTTCATCCCAGACAGTTCTTACTCGCCACAGGCAAAGAGTTATTTGCGGCAGACTATGGAATTTTGGGGGGTGTCATGAGTGAACATTCTTACGAACAGAAAAATAAGCACTGGATGTGCTTTCGCCCAGCACAAAATGTGTCAACATACCTGAGAAAGTGGGTTGGGTGTAGGCAGGAGTCCACCCCCCCGGCAGAAGACCTGCCACAGCATTGGCTGGTGCCAGGAGAGACAAAGCCTTAGTCTCATCAGGAATAACTCCTGCAGAGAGACAGCTTTGCATTAGAAGACACTCATCAATGACATTTTCTTTAAAAAAAAACCACACACAAATACACCCAGAAAATGTCTCCCTGAAACACCACCTGAGTTTGCTGCAAGTACTTATGTTGGCTACAATATAAATGTTTGCTCTCTTAATAATTTAGCATTAATTTGTATGTCAGAATGAAACTGCAATGTGTGAAAATTTGACTGTTCCTTTTTCTCTACAAAAGGTTAAGTTCTAGAATAAAAAAAATAGCACAATACACACTACTTTGTGTTAACACTGCCAAGATGTCATCACCTGTACTCGATTTTTAAGTCATGAACCAAACGTAAGCAAGCACAGTCGGTTCTCCAGGGGTGTGCTCTCAACTTTCAAAAGCTGTTTTATGAACAACGACTCGTGTCGGCTGCTTCACTATAAAGCACACAGAAAAATCAAGATACACAAGACAAAAAAAGTTTGATTTAGGGGTTAATAATATGGTACAGTTCACTATGATTTCTTTTACACCTACCATACAACTTTTGTAAAACTTAAAAGAGAAGGCAAGGAAAAGTGTAGGGCTTTTGCTGACATGTTACATGGATATGAAGGTCTCCACAGAGCTCCAAATACAAGTTCTGCATATTGAGATATATATGTCCATGTGTAGGTGCTCATGTAAACACTGAAAACTGTGGCACATTCCTTACCTGTGCAGTAAAATACATGCTCCACTGTGTGTCATGCTTACTGTACCAAGAATGTTGCTGCATACTGCCTTTTCAGGAGTAACTTCTGCTCTGTGGCCTTGTAGCCAGCTAAGTGTCTAGCTTGACTGCCTATCCTGGATAGAGAATAGCCTCACTAAAAGGCCCTATGTGGGACAAACAGTGTGGATCAGTCTTATCTATCCAACAGCAAAAGCCCTATACGTATGGATTAATCTGTTAACGTGCCCAAGCCCCCAATGTGAGAGTTCAACAAAAACAACTGTACTATATATTTGCAAATACCAGTAGCGTTTCTGCAATACATATTAAAAAGACTGCATCTCATCATAAAACATACAATATGTACAGGGCACTTAAGAGAAACTGGATAAGCTGCAGAAGAAAACTGTTGGGTGGTATTTTCAGCAGGGCCTGGTATATAGTTCAGGCTGAACCAGGGAAAAGAACTGTAAAACACAACAACAAAAAAGAAAAACCACTGTTAAATAAAGGTAATGGTTCCTTCCACCTATACTGAGAAGTGCCGATAATATAAACAAATGTATAATACACAGCACTGTTATCTTTCTTCTGTCACTGAGCTGTCATAATTTCAATACCAAAAGTTATGGTGGGAAAAGGGGGAAAGGTCATTTAGATACAGGGCATTAATGCATCAATATATTAACATACCTATAGAGATTATGGGGTAATTTTGCATGCAAAATTATGTCTCAGAGGATATTATTTATGTTTACACAAAATTAGTGCAACTATTAACATTTCTGGCATCTAACTAGAAATCCTCTTAGACTTATCTCGAGACACCTCACAGAAGATCTGCATCCATTAAGTAGTCATGCATCTGATCCTCTCATTTTTAGAAAAAAAAATTATTCAGAAATAAATCTACAATTTTTTTAAAAAAGCAATGAGGCCCCTCACCAGTTAATTTTCATGCGTCAAGAGTTTTTTACTGCTGCTTTGTTAGAACCATGAAATACTGCATGAATGTGTAGAAATGAAGAAAAAGAAACAGACAAAAGAAACAAACATTAACCAAAGAACCTATACAACCCCACCCAAAGCCATTGTTAATATTTTGAGTTCCTTCCAAATCCTTGAATTTCATAGTGAAATTGATAGTACTATGCCTTACCGTGAACTTTGTGTTGTCTAGAACACAAAGCAACAGCCAACATCAAGATATATGAACACACTAAAAACAGGAATGTGACGGATACAGAGTGGCTATGATCAAGCACAGTGCGGGATATTTAACACTTCAAAGTTAGGTCATGTTTAAAAAAAAGTATCACCACAATAGTAAAAAATGTAAGTTTGAATTCAGCAAAGTACTTAAGCATGGTCCGTAACGTGTACAAAGTTTCATTAAATTGGAGGCATCTTATTGCGCAATGCTTAAGTACAGAGCAGAAATGAGGCTCTCACAACATGAACATCTGGGCTGCAAAGAGTACAGGCTTTCGCAAGAATTGCAAGAACAAGGTAGTCTAAGTTAATTTTTAAACGATATTATTCTGTAATATATCTAGCATTTTAATTCCCTACCAGCCACAAATAAACACTGGATACACCAGCCACAAATAAAAACTGTGTATGGCTTAAAATGGTGTATGGTCTCAAGAATCAACAAATTAAGTCCTTGAAAAAATTGTTGTTTCTCAAGTGGCATTCAACAAATTTCAAGAAATGCTCAAGCAGAAGACTTCTTAGGGCCCGGCTTATCAGTCATGTAGCATTCTAGCTCAGCGTGGAAAATCATACTTACAAAGGAGAAAATCATTATGGATCAAGCCCTTTGAACTTCTATTGATCTACAATCTTTAAATGCTGGTCTATAGATATGGTTTCTGTAAGCCAGGGCCACACTAGGTGCCGTAGTAGCAGTCCTGTCTCAATCACATAAAAACAAGGGGTGGAGCAGCTAATTTTTAATACCAAAAGGAACACACAGGTTAGGAGAACTGAAGCATATTGCCACTGTGGCTTAGCCTCTTGCAGGCCTGGGTCTCCATGTGTCTTTCTCTAACTGAGCACTTTCAGCAAAGGAGCTCAGATGAGTAAAACAAAACTGGGAGACAGCAAAGAGGCAAGTGGAGGAACGTAGGTGCATCATTTGTGTGCTCCTTTAACTGTTAGATCCTCCTCCACTACTACTTCATGCTACAAAAGTAGGGCACATTTACATGAAAACACATTGCTGCTGACACACTGAGGTTGGTCCTAAAATGTAATCCAAGGAGAACCAAATATTCAAAATGAGGAAATGTTCCACTCTGAAAGAGACTGTCTCACTACTCATACAGCAATTTAAAAACTGATCAGGACTAGAGATTTCATATATTATTTATAGCTCTAGTCAGAGGTATCCAACTGTTAATGATGTGATCTTGCCAACCACCTGAACATCATGTGTTCCCCTGCCTTATTCATGTATAACATGATTGTCATGTATAACAGACTTTCACAAAAACATATTCTTCAATTAAGCCTTAATACTGCAATCCTACCTACCGGCTACCTAAATCCCACCAACTCCAGTGAGATTTAGCAACCTATATATACAAGGCTTTAGCACAAGTCTGCAGATTTTTTTAAATACAAATTCTAGTCCAGTGATTTAAGATGATTTCTAGTTCCTCAATTAATGATGCCTTTTGAATAGCCATGCGGAAATCTACAGAAGGTTCACAAGATACATTAGAAGAGCAGCCTTCTTGGTACAGAACTAGAGAATTATGTTCCCAAACCCTGCTCACTGATTTTTCAAGTTACTTTAACACCCTAAAATGTAAGAGAAAGAAGAGAGAGAGAGAGAGAAAAAAATGTTGTTAACAAGTGATTACACCAGGAAAACACTTGGGGACTTGAGTGCTTGCTGGCCTTTAGTTAATGTCTAGAATCCCCTGTAGCTGCAGAGGACCCCACTGTTTCAGTCATCTGGAAGGGCCTTTGCATTTGCCTTCTCCACTACAAAAATCACACACACAAATAACAGAGAGAAAAGTTTATTATTTAGTGAAATTCTAGAAAATATAGCAAGGCTGAACAAAAAAAAAATGCGGAATAAGATCCAATACCCAGTGCCCATTTAGCACCTTTGGAGATATTTTCTGACTAATAGAGATTATCAAACCCTTGGTATACCAGAAGTTATGGTGAAGGTCAGTGCTTTCGACCTGGCAACTCATGGATAGCAGAACATTGCCTTGTGATGTCCAGCACACTACCACACATTCTCAATGGGGAAGAATGAACTGTGTGATGATGCAAACTAAGCAACTGAAAGCAACATTTTTGGCTTCTATATGTCAATTTCAAAACACTGCTCAAAAGTGTGCCTTAAAGGGGCCTGATGAAAACAAAAGGTTTAAAATAATGCAGCTTAAACAGATTAGTACTCTAAGCTTCTTTGTCAAAACACTGACAGGCCAGATCAAGCATTTGTTGAACAATAAATGCCGGCTTTGCTTTCGTCTGAGAACTAGATATGTCAGTATACCAAGGGTTTTAAAAATCTAAAATAGCTTAGATGTTTTACATGCAAAATTCCATGCTATTAACCTACATCAGGATATTGTGCCATTGTTCTATGGCTTCATAGATCATTAAACAATTCACAAACCTTCTGCATATGGAACGACTATCAAGGCTCGGTCAACGAATACAGTATTTGTCAGATGCTGTGCCACAACTGCAGAGTCCGGTTCTTGGAACTTTACAAAACACACACGTGAGGAAACAGGCAAAGGGGAGTCACTGAAAGGAAAAACAAGAGTTGATGTAAGATTAACACCACCAGGAAATGATCCGACTGAAGATGGACTTGAAAACAAAGATTTGCATTACTGTTTTGTGTCACTGAACTATGTGAGCATCTAGTGGTAAGAGATGTGGCCGGACTATCAACCTGCTCCAGTGCTGGTTGTCACTACATTCAAGTATAAAAAACTCAAAAGGAAAACTATTACAAAATGAGGTTATACAAAAGATGTATGGACATCATAAGAAGACATCGTTATTAAAACTACACCCCCCCAAAAGTCATCTCTGTACAACATAATTTAGCAATAAAGTTGTTAAACGAGATCTGAAGCCAAGAGACCCCTAGTGGTATCTACTGAAATAATTTGACATCCATTTCACTAAAATTAGTGATCTGTAGAATTGGTGATGAATAGATCAACTCTAAAAATCTCAGGTGAATAGTTGAACTCTGAATTTATAGAATCCAGGCCAACTTTGAATAAATAGGTTTTGGCCCATGGTTCTCTAAGTTCTCCCACATGTGAAGCAGAAAGCTTTCCACTCCAAAAAAATCCACTGTTTCATAAAATTCATAACAACATCTGAGAAAATCACTATCAAAGTGAAAAGTTTCAATGTTGTATTGAACTCTGTTTTCAGCCAACAATTCCTGTTGTCATTTCCTGTTATACTAATGTTCAAGTAAAGCTTTGAATTTGTTTGAAAATTAAATATTAAGCCACACTGCACACTTAATTTTTTTCCCCTTACCCAAATATTTCGGTTCAAATATGGAGAAAAAAACCTTCTTAAGATATTTATAGAGCACATAAAAAATGGTGCTTCTTTTTTAGTTTCCCAATATTAGTCAGACATGCTAAAAATCAGATGCCAATCTGTTTAAGACCCTGGAAAATTCAGATTCAAAATTTTCTGGAAAACAGTATCACTGCTTTCCACTGCTTCCTTTCCCAAATTTACAACACACATTGTGAATAACTCTGTCTGATCTTTTACTTCTTTTCGTATTTTTTCTATTTATACGCTGCCTTTAAAACTTAATGGTCCCCAAATACTCTTCCTAAACAGAAACATTTGAAAGGAGTAAGCAACCTTTCAAACCACAAGACCAAGAAGGAATTGATATGCTCAACTACACAATCCTAATGTAATTAATAACTTGACAACTTGTAGAATTTGGCAACTTTTGCAAATTAAATTCACCAGTTTACATTCCCTTTCAACTAACTAATCCAATATGTACCACGAAAGAAAGTAGATCAATACGATACATCTCTTTACATCATAAGCAATGGCATTCAAGAACCACTTTAAAGGATAACATCTCTGATACTTGGTTTTCCTCTTAGCTGTATTTTAATCCTAAAAAGCCACAATTCCAAAGAGATCCCCTGCCTTTTTAATGGCATTTGCTATACTGTCAAATTTAACTGCATTTGTGAAGTGTGCCTATGGAAAGGGCTCATCAAAAAACGAGCCAATCAGCGTGTCCTATTGCAGCAGGGTCACCAAGCATTCTTTAGTCATAGTAGCTGTAGAATAGAATGGATAAACCCTCCCCCAACAAAAGAATATTACACCTCAGAGGCAGAAGAGGTGCAATTTCTTTCCTACACTTCCCAATGCCTAGAATTATGCATTCTTAGGATTTCTTGAGTTAGGACATAATCCAATTTAATGATCCCGAGTACACATTCTTACTTAAGAAAACAAGATCTGAGCCACTAAAGTACAAGAGAACCTAATCCAGCATGCTTTACCCATGAGACAGTCAACCAAAAACTGGCTTAGTCTGCAGTACTGTGCACCCTTATCCGAGACTGTCCCACTGAAGTTAATGGGGCTTCCTTTCCAAGTAGACATGCATAAAACTGCATTCTTTCATCACAATGTGAACGTACTGATTGTAGTGGGGTCAATGAGTTCAGTGGGAATTACTCCCAAATTCATGTATACAGAATTGCAGGCACAGTGATCCATCATTGAACCACTGCTCACCCTAGTGCTAGAGCACCCATTATTTATATTTTGAGTATATATAGGTCACTGACATCAGAGGCATTTAGGAATCACATCTCTCTTTCTCCACCACTTTTGAAATATATGCAGACAGTGTGTCCTCTCTGGTATAATCACCTGTAAATCTGCACTGAAAATGTAAGCAGTGCACACCAGAGATACTCCAACATGAGGCTACAATGTTAGCCAAACTGAAAACAATAGTTGCATCAGAATAAGCGGACGGAGGAAGCATATTTCATGTTGCATGTTGTTAATATGCAGGTAATAATATGGTAGGAAATATTTTCCTATCCCTGGGAACTTTATTCTTATGGACCCAATGGCGATCCCGTTTTGTATCTCTTTTGCACGGTTGTCTTGGAGAGGCCGGAGCGGGAACGAAACCCAACGATGGCCCGAATTCACTCCTCTACCTATGCCTTAATTTTTACGTATTCGCTCCAAATCAGCACGGAGCACCCAACAAGGCGCAATGCCTGGCTTGCTACCATTCTCTACAGTTCATCCTGTGTCACCGTTTCCCAAATGCTCGCTGAAGGCAGAGCCACCAGCAGCGCCTTTATTAAAGAGGGCGACGGAAAAACGACTACAGTTCGAGAAACACGAGATCGGGGAAGAGCAGCCGACCTAATGCTCTACAGCCTTTTACAGGAGAAATGGCCTCGCGTTCCTTTCAGGGCGGCCTCCGCAACCCCGAGCCTCCGATCTGGCCCCCACTCCCCGATCTGGCCGCCTCGCCGCGCTTTAATGCCGTCCAAACGCGCAGCGCCTCGACCCCCACTAGGCCGCGCTGAGGCCTACCCCGCGCTAAGCGAGCCACGAGCCTCCCTCAGGGCGGGGGGGGGGCGGGCGAGACTCACTCGGGAGGGAAGAGGCGCAGTTCCTCGATCTTGCCCAGGAAACCAAAGAGGGTCCGCATCTGCTCGGAGCTGGCGCTCGGGGAGACGTTGGTGACCTGGATCACATCAGTGCCGCTGCTCGAAGCCATCGCGCTGCCTCCTGCTCCGGCACTACAAGCACATCGAGGGGACCCGGGTCACGGGCCCTGGAGACGCGGGTGACAACCTCTTCCTGTATCCCTCAGCGCTTCCCGTCGAAATCCAGCAATCAAGAAAAGGGGGCCCCTTCCTCGTCGCTCGCTCCCGCGCGCGCGCCCCAACCGCCAACGAGCGATCGTTCCGCCGCCAGCCTGCCTGGGCCGCAATATCCCACAATCCTCAGCGGCCCTCCCCCGCGCATGCTTGCATCTTGTCTCTCGGAGAGAGAAGAGCACAAGCGGCCGGACGCGCATGCTCAGTTTGCCTGCTTCTTTAGCGGGCTCTGGTGCGCGTGTGCAAAGCCGGCCTTCGGTTCTTAAGCGATGACGACAATGCTAAGAGTTTTCTGCACTGGCTGGTAACACTCTCAGCGTTTTGCGATTGCCAGTCAACGCTGGAATCTCGAACTACTGGTCTGGCTTTGAACAAACTGAGAAAGAATCCGAGTTCAGTGGAGCGAAGCAGTCATCTCTCATCATTGAAGGGTTTCAAAAGCTACATTTGCCAAAACTCCAACTTCTATACAGTGGTTAAAGATATAGGGCACTGTCCCAGTTTGTATCTGGTAACCCTAACTACAGGGTACAATTGTGTCTTGATATCTACTGGGATGTGGTTCTTGGACTCTCCGCTGATAACAAAAAACATGTTAAATAAAAGCAGTGACACACACAATAACAAAGTCAGTTAGACATTCAATTAGAATGCTTCAGATTGCTGCAAGGAAAGTGACTGCAATCCTGTGCATACTTGCCTGCGAGTAACCCCTGCGAGTAAGCCCTATTGAACACAGAGACTTCTGGGTAAAAATGTATAGCATTGTGTCAAGAAGGGCTATAGAAATCCAGTGTAAAAGCTAATGGAACAGACCATTGATAAATGCAACTCATGCAACAAAGGATTTGTTAAGAGAACCATATTTTAGACTGAAACTGTTCCAATAGCATGCTTTTATCAACTCCTTCCCAGTCAAAATCCATATGGAGCAAGCCTTAACAGGTATTTTCTAACTCAGTGTCATGTACAATAAAGCAGCACATATTAGACAGAATACTTTTAATATTTTTGAAATGATGCCCATAAAGAATTGAAACTGTATTAACCCCTTCTCAGCCAAAACCTGTTATCTGTTTTGAATGACTGATCTTCAGGAACCACGTAAAGAAAGACTCGCATATAAGAAGCACATTAGATGAGTGATAAAATGAAACCCCAAATTCCACATTCCAAATCCCGATCCAGGCAATATACAGCCCAGACCCAGGACTTTTGAGAGCAGCAGCTCTGATCACTTTTCTTGCCATCCCTCAGAAGTTTCCTGAAGAAGCTTTTAAGTTTCACTTATAAGTTACACAGAGAAAATTTGGGCTTTCCTGAGAACAAAAATCAGAGAAGAAGCTCTGAAAAGCTCTGGGCCTTGGCCAAAGCCAAGAGACACAGCACAAGACCGCAGAAGTGGGCACAAGGCTAGTCAAGTAATGAAGCCTGAAGCACAACTTTCTGTTATATCTGGGAGGAAACCGGCCTGCCACAGCAGCTCTTTGTAGACTTGCCAGGTTTTCAAAAGGCTTATGTTTAAGTGATTACCAAATTTAATGAAAATGTTCCTCAGAAAAAAGTTGTTTTCCCAAAGTAGTAAATGTTCACCAAATTTTAGACCACCTAATAATCCTAAAGTGATAACCACATATTGAGTTCGCATTTTCGTAAAATATTTGACAGTTAAAAAATGTGTTTGTCTCCCCAAAACAGTAAATTTTCATAATATAACCCGAACCCCAAATCCTAACCTCGCGTTTGGGGCATATAATTCTGCTAGCTAATAGCATTGTTGTGAAAGTCATGTTATACATTTGGTGAACATTTACTAAATTCGGTATAACCATGGTTTGTTTTTGGACCACAGTGCTAGGCGCTCACATTTAAGCATTTAATTTGGTAAGCATTTAATTTGTCCCCTTTTCAAAATGACAACAAGGGATACACAGGTATCAGGATAGGGCTTTCTATCAAACCACTGCATGGTTACCAGAAATAATATAAAAATTATGCAGTTAGCCATGGCGAGGCAGCAGCAAGCAGCAGCAACAGCAGTTTTAGAATGGGATTTTTTAAGTCCTGTTCTACATTGATACAGGAAACAATGTCTAAATCTTAAATATGGCAAGTCCCTTATAATAAGGGACACCTGGCAAGTCCAGCTCTTTGGCATGTAGCCCTCCCTATCATGAAGGCATGTTTAGGAGCTCAGGGACACAGATGCGGGACTACGACTGCTGCAGAAATAAAATTTGGTACACACAGGACAATTTCCATTTTAGTATGAGCCTAATCCATCCAGGGACGTGGTGGCGCAGCGAGTTAATCCACTGTTGCTGGGCTTTTGACCGGAAGGTTGGGAGTTCAAGACTGCACGACGGAGTGAGCTCCCGTTGCTTGTCCCAGCTCCTGCCAACCTAGCAGTTCGAAAGCACTTAAATGCGAGTAGATAAATAGGGACCACTTCGGTGGGAAGGTAATGGTGTTCCGTGCACTATGGCGTAGAGTCATGCCGGCCACATGACCACGGAAGCTTGTCCTCGGACAAAACGCCGGCTTTACAGGCTTTGAAAGATGAGCACTGCCCCTGATGGTCACGACTAGACCATTCGGTCGTGGGGAAACCTTTACCTTTTTATGAGCCTAAACATGCTGGTGCTAACTTTCTGCAATGATTTTCTACAGTTAAAAGATTTTAACTGGAGACTAGGAGAGTGTATAGTTATCTTTTTGTATAGTTATAGCTTTTTTTTTGCATCCTTTTATATCTTTGTACTTTTTATGATCCATGGGATTGGCTTGTTGTATGTTTTATTTTTAATATTGTTTTTAATTATTTTTTAATTGATGGAATTTTATTGTTTTAAATTTGCAATGCCGCCTTGAGTGCCTTCGGGCAGAAAGGCGGGGTAGAAATTTAATAAATAATAATAATAAATAATTATCTGTATTACTGAATTTAGCTGCCATGGCTGCGTGGGCAGGTAGACCCCGGCTCCGCACTGGGAAGCCCGGTAGATCTGGGCGCCAAAGACTATACTGATTGTTACCACCCTCCCCCGCCTTGTTTCGCCCCCTCTGGTTTTCCCCATTTCCACCCTCCCCCACTCTGTTGCACTCCCCTCCCCATTTCGGAAGGGGCCCAAAACAAACTTTGTACCCTCTGGTAAAATTTCTCTCAAAATTTCCCTGGCCAGCGCCGTGTCTTATTGACAAAAGGGGAGGTTGGCGGCGAGCCCTGCGTGGCAGAGAGCCCGGAGCCCGTCTCTCTTGCTAAGTCACGTGGGTGGGGGACTAAGTTGCTGCGCGTCCACGAACAAAGGGAAAGGCCGCTGGCACAGCCTTAGCGCTTGGCTTTATTAGTTCCCGTGTGAGCCGAAGAGCTCCGACTGCGAGGCCCATTGGAGCTGCTTGCAGCGACGGCGAGCTTTCCTCGAAGAGGCCCTTCTTTTCGCCCCCATTGGCTGCCGTGAGCCTGGCTGCTCCGCCTACCACGCGAGCCGAGGCGTCAGCCAGGCATCGCGGTTTGGGCGGCAGAACTGAAGAAGGCCTGCGGGCGCCGTGGGCGCGATGGCTGGCGCTCGAAGAAGGGGCGCGGGAGACTGTCTGGCCGGTTTCAGACGGGGCGCGGGGGATGCCAACAACACTGCGGCTGCGGCGGTGCCTCAAGGGCTAATTCGGGCCGCCCGGAAGAGCGGCCAGCTCAATCTGTCTGGCCGGGAACTGACCGAAGGTGAGGAAGGTCCGGGCGTGTCCCCATCCCCGCTGCGAAGGAGGAGGGGCTGCAGCCCTTCCTGAGGGGAGCAGTGCAGGCGGGTGGAGGGAGATGACAAGGCCTGCTCCACGTGTAGTGCCATGTAGCTGGATTTCGCCTTTGCTCATTCCCTGGTGCACTCGCCGGGAAGGAGGCCGGCTGCAGCTTGCAGAGAAGGGCGAGCGAGCGCCGCCCTCGGAGTCTCTAGT
Source organism: Lerista edwardsae (assembly GCA_029204185.1). Lineage (NCBI taxonomy): Eukaryota > Metazoa > Chordata > Lepidosauria > Squamata > Scincidae > Lerista > Lerista edwardsae. The sequence continues at coordinate 11,828,078 of JAJKFI010000028.1, read as the reverse complement.
CAGAATCCGGGGCTCTCAGGAAATGCCTCCAAGGCCACGCCCACTCTTTCTCTTCTCTGCCTCCCCCCATGGAGGTATAATAAACAGGAGGAGCCCTGCCTTAAGAAGTAATGCTGCTGAAGTGAAGCCAGGGGGCGGGCTTAGCAGGCATGTTGGTATACTCAAAACAATCCTCATTCCAAGCATTTCAGATTGCTTTGCTCGTGCTGTTTAGGATTGAATAGTTTATTCCTTAAATAAAAACATGTGATCGTGTAGAAACATTATTGGTAACCTTATTATGATTTAATATGCAATTACAAGGTTAAATTCCTCATAATTATATTACTGAACATACCTGACGAAATGCTACTTGCTGTCTATTTAAACTCAGATTGCACTATTGTGACAGACTTAGTTTTTGAAATCTACACAAGCAAAAATAAAACGGTCATGCCCCATAAAAAAAAATTCTGATAATGTTCAGAATTTCATAAATATTACAGTAGAAAATGAAAGGCGGAAAAATAAAGTGTGAACGGGAAGGAAAGAAAAAAAAGGCGAGGGTGGGCAAAAATTAGATAAATATATAGGAAAATTACATTAAAATCTCTTCATAACACAAGTAGTTGTCAATATGAGAGTAATTCTTTTTTATTTCTAGACTATTAAGAGTATTTTTTTAAACTTCTACACTCACCCCCCCCCCATAAAACAAATTCTGTTAATGTTCAGAATTTTGAGAATATTACAGTAGAAAATGGAAGGCGGGAAAATAAAGTGTGAACGGGAAGGGGGGAAAAAGGAGGGGGGAATTTTTTTTTTTTTACCTAGACCATTAACAGTGGGTGTCAGAAAATGGTGAATAAGATTGCTAGGAACAACAAGAAATTACACAGCTTCAAAAATAATGCACTCAGTGTTTCAGTGAATTGTAGTTTTATTGAACCGATGTAATGTGAATACATGAATCTTTCCGTGGAAATTAAATCCCATTTTTCGTACAGCGATTCGCACACCCGTATGCAGAACACGCAGGCATGATTAAAGAGGTTGAGATTAACTTTTACACACATACAGGGAGATTTTCATTCCTGAATTCGCTGCAATCCTCCTCGGCGGCAATGATCAGAGTCAACCATATTGGTATACCCATGTGGCTTCAAGAAAATGACGTCATGCCTTCTGTTATCCTACCTTCATGCTCTCCCCTGAACATAGAGGTAGAATGACTGGAGGCGGCATGACGTCATTTCCCCCCTCCTTTTTTCCCCCTTCCCGTTTACACTTTTTTCCCCACCTTCCATTTTCTACTGTAATATTTTCGAAATTCTGAACATTAACAGAATTTGTTTTTTTTTGGGGGGGGGAGTGTAGAAGTTTAAAAAAAAAACTCTTAATAGTCTAGAAGTAAAAAAGAATTACTCTCATATTGACAACTACTTGTGTTATGAAGAGATTTTAATGAAATTTTCCTATATATTTATCTAATTTTTGCCCACCCTCCCCTTTTTTTTCTTTCCTTCCCGTTCACACTAATTTCTGCTTGTGTAGATTTAAGTAAAGTCTGTTTAAACAGAATCTGAGTTTAAATAGCAAGTAGCATTTCGTCAGGTATGTTCAGTAATATAATTATGAGGAATTTAACCTTGTAATTGCATATTAAATCATAATAAGGTTACCAATAATGTTTCTACACGATCACATGTTTTTATTTTCGTAAGTTTTTATTTAAGGAATAAACTATTCAATCCTAAACAGTATGAGCAAACCAATCTGAAATGCTTGGAATGAGGATTGTTTTGAGTATACCAACATGGCTGCTAAGCCCGCCCCCTGGCTTCACTTCGCCCCCATTAGTTCTTAAGGCATGCCGCCTCCAGTCATTCTACCTCTATACCCCTGAAGCCTTTTCCTGCATTCCAGGAGCACTGCTGGACGTGAGCAACAGGAGGGAGGAGTGCAGGTCTATGCATTCGGCTCCTGCTCGCCTTGCCTCACGAAAGGGCAGGGGAGGCCACCTCATCTAGATTGCCCTTATAGGGGCTGTCTTCATTGGAACAGTTAAGGGGCAATCCATAACCCTCCTTATTAGGGTAAAGTAGGTGCCCCTAGACTCACTGAGTTTAAAGGAGCTTCCTTTTGATTCCGTATGTTTCTGATTATGCTGCATGTTTTTATGAGTTTGGGAATAGTGTGTAGGCAGAGCAAGTTGAGAAATATTTTTGACACTTCTTCAGTCTTAAATCCTGTGTTGTCTTTTGTTATAAGACTCACAGAGCAATCTTGTGCATGATGCATACTGAGCAGCGTTTCTCAAATTGTGCTCCTAAGACTCCCTCAGGGCTTCACAAACACACCAGAAGTGGCCACCAACTGACCCCTTGCCCTGCTTGCTTGTCCATCACTCTGCTTGTTTGCCCCTGTTCGTGGCTCTCGTTTATCTTCTGTTCTGATTATTTGGTGTTGGGCTCAGCGCTGTGTCACTCTGTGCCTAGACTCTGGGGCTCCCCAAGACTCCTTTTAGGAGTGTAAAGGGCTCTGGGGACTGAAAGGTTTGAGAACTGACATACAGTAAGCCCCTCTACATTCAGTGGGGCTTATTCCCAGGTAATTGTGCATAGATTTGCCACACAAGCTGAGGTTTGTCTCTTTGAAAGTACTGCCTCATAGCTTCTCAACCTCCAATCGTACACATTCCTACCTGGGAGTAAGTTCCACTGAAATAGACTTCTGACATATGTCAGATTGTGCTGTTAGTTTTGCAGTTCTAAATACATCTACCAGGGAGTAAAGCTGAGTTCAGTGTACAGTAAACATGTTTAGAATTTAGCTGTAAATCACTGAAAAGTTTCAGAAGAACAATAGCAAAATGCAAAGCATAATTGCTACATACTCTTATTTGTATTAATGAACTTATTTGGTTTGTGTAGTTCCTCTACATGTATGGCGAATAAATTTGGATACTCCAGAAGAAGCCCATCAAAATCTTGCTTTTGGTGCTGATGATCGGTGGTGGGAGCAAACAGATCTCACCAAATTAATCTTATCTTCAAACAAACTGCAGTGTCTTTCTGATGATCTCAAACTCTTACCGGCTCTCACAGTGCTGGATGTGAGTACAATAATTCCAGTGAACGTTGCTTTATTATTGTGTCAGATGCTAACAAAGAGTGAGGGAAATAGGCCTACTCTCTTTAAACTGCCTGAGTTTTCATATTCCACTGTTGATGGGCATGTATACATTTTATGGGAAAGATACATCTGTGATTCATTCCATTAATAGAAATTAGCATTCAAGCCTAGATTTGTAAATTAGTGAGCTGCTGTGATCTAGAGCAGCGGTCTCCAAACTCGAGTCTGCTGTGACAGGGGAAATAGCCCCCAATGTGAACGTCACTTTGCGTTCTGCCGGGGATGCTGCAAACGACCCCAACTACAGCTACCAGGGGTTGTTGCGGCAAGCTGCCCATGTGGTAAATGCCAGGCGCACAGCTTGCTGGGGCAGCATTCCCTGGAAGCAGCTGGCCGTGATGACCCGTGGGAGCTGTAGTTGGGGTTGTTTGCAGCATCCCTTTTGGAACGCAACGTGCTACTCATGCTGGAGACGGATCAGGGAGGGACTGGATCTGGCCTGTGGACTGGAGTTTGGAGCCCCCTGGTCTAGAGATTGAAGAGCTCCAGGTTCAAATGCTTGCTTGGCCATAAAATTCTTTGGGTGACTGTGGCTTAATCATGACTTCATCCTTATCTGCCTCACAGGGTTTTTTTGAGGATAAGATGAATGCCATTCTGAGTGCAAGGGTGTCAAAAAATTATTTACAGTGAGCTACATAGGCTTCATGGTGCCTGCTGAGGGCCAGAAGTGGTGACATTAAGCAGGAAGTGGTATTGGTGTTGTTAAGCAGGTGATGACCAAAAATGAGCACTTGTTTCTCTCATAGAAATTCATCAGCTGCAAATGACAGAAAATATGCAAAACTTGATTGTATTTGCAGAATATACTGTAGGAAAGCCCAATTATCACGTGGGGCTGCCTTTTAGCAGCACTGCTTCTGCCATCACTTTGCAGCTGGGTAGCTGAGAGCTCTTTAAAGTGACGCCTTGGCAGAACTGGCACAGCTGAAAGGGTGGACTGTGTGATCATTGGTTCTTCCCAGTGCTTTGGCAGCTTATTCCTTCTCCCTTTCTCATCTGCATTGGTCTGCCTCATCCCCTGCACTGTTCCTAGTCCTGTGAGACCTCCTTCCAACTCTCGTTTTCAGATTCTCAGCAAAACCAGTGCTGTGCTGGAAGAGCCCAATTTTCACATTGACCATCCTTTTAGTAGTAACACATAAGCAGAAGTGTGACCTGCATAATACGGCAGTGCTGGTTCTGCTGGTGAATCATGTCACTGTTCAGTAGCTAAGAGCAACAGAAAGCCCAATTATCATGGGGCTGGCTAAAGAACTTCCAGGGACTGTATCCAGCCTGCTGACCTTTTGTTTGAAGCCCCTGCCTTCGTGGAAGGTGGCATGAAGAATTGACTTCTGCTAGATGAGGAATTCCAAGAGAAATTCTGAATATAAGCATCTCAAATGAACCTGTTTCCTATGCTTTAAAACCCTGCTTTCCCACTCTTTGAATTAAAAATATGTCTGTGTCTAATATAATGAAGCAAAGTTATTTTGAAACTTGATTTTGGGACCAATCCTATCCAACTTTTCAGCACTGATGCAGACCTGCCGCACTGCATCCTGTGGTGGTCTCTTCCAGATAAGAAAACGTTTGTTCCCTTACTTTGGGCCACATTGAAGCTGCAGCAGTGCTGCAAAGTTGGATAGGATTGGCCTTTTTAGTTTAAACTTTCACATGCTGGTAAACTTTCACATGCTGTTCTTTGCATCAGAAGGTCTTTCCTCTGTGTGTTCTACTTTCTTCTAGTTCCTATCCTTCTATTTCAGCTCTTTGTGCCAATTAGCTGTAGTTAAAAATATGAAACAAAGGCATTCTGGTTTAAACCTTCTACACTGAAAGGGTTGCAGAGGCATCTCTAAACAAATGAATGTCCTGAAATTTTTACAGTCCCATCCTATGCATGACTACTAAGAAGTACAGTCAATGGGACTGACACACAGGTAAGTGTGCATAAGCAGTGGCAGGCATTATGTGTGTAGTCCTCTGAGCCTCTTCTGTGTACCTGGGTGTAATAAAAACAAATGATTATAAAAATAAAAATATTTTAACATAATTTATCATTTCTTTTTTATTTTAGGTTCACGATAATCAGTTGACAACTCTTCCTTCTGCTATAGGTTCACTGGAAAACCTCCAGAAACTTAATGTGAGGTAAATGTTGTTTTATCTTCTTACACAAAACACAAGAACAGAGTTCTGAAAATCAGTTCAGAGTGTATGTGCTCATTTAAAAAAAATCTTTTCAGGCCAGAATGTTCTTTGCAATCCTAGGGACAGTTGTTCAGGCGCAAGCCAACTGATTTTAGTGGGACTTGCTTCCAGGTAAATTTGTACAGGATTGCAGCCTAAATTAGGCTGCAGTTAAAAGTAAATATTTGGCCTTGTTATATAGAATTGTAGCTGACTTACTGCCCAATTCCATCCTCTTCCCCCGCCTAGTATTGCACAGGCAGAGGCACAGGTCTCCATGTGTCCACTAGCACATGAGAGGCCCCTCTGGCCTCCCCACCAGGAGGCCCACTACATGTATCAGTAGGCTTCTTTGCAACATCCTGTTTATGCAACATCCTGTTTATGAGAGAGCCAGAGGGGCCTCTCACGTGCTGGTGGACACATGGAGACCCACTGGACCAGGTTATGTTCCAGGGGATTGGAGGAAAGCTGCTGCAATGATGCTACTTCCAGCTACGACATCACTTCTGGTGGGTCCTGGACAGATTGTCATTTTAAAAAGTGGGTCCTGGAGCTAAGACGTTTGAGTACCACTGAGCTAGCCTATTTGAAGTGGTACATATTTGTTTGTATTTGGCTTTTTAAAAACTGGCTCAAATCAAGGTAATGTTAGTGATTACTCATGTGGGTTTTGAGAGGTTTGTTTGTCAGATGGACGAAGCTTTAAGCAAAAGCATGCCTGGATACCAAATAACATTCAACTAATCAGTTATTTTGCAGAAAGAATGTAGCCCTGTGTGTCCTGTTTTGAAGCTAAGTAGCCAGAATATTAGCTTGTAGAGCTGAGTTTGTTGGGTGCAGTCCTAGCTACTGCGTATAAGCTCAGGACACATACACAAGACCTAGTTGTGCATTGAGTTGCTTATATTGCTAGTATGTGGAATGTATTCTGTACGTATAGTGCCTCTGTCTGGATTGGGGGTGGCACTGCAATAGGAAAATATATAGTAATATGAAAATACAGACATGCTCCATGGGATTCCATTCCAGACCCCACCATGAATACCTGAAACGGTGGATACTGGGGTGGCTTTTTAAAGATAGGGGAATATCAATGATTTTGCTGCATCAATGTAAAAACAAGAGAGATTTCTTTAATGTTCCTCTGTCTTTTTGATAGCCATCACAGTATCCCTGGTATCCGTGGATAACTGAAACTGGATACTGAACCAGTAGACACTGAGGCATGCCTGTATCAGTGTTTACTTTGAAGCTTTTAATGAGAACCATACAAGCTGTTATGTAGCGATTGCATCTGCAGCTCTAAATGAAATTCTGCAGGTAGTGTTTTTAAAATTATGCTAGTGAGGGTGCCACCCATTATAAGTTGAAATTTTAAAAAGCTTCTTCGTTCTTACAATATGATGACTACAAGTTCATTGTGAAATAAATACTTTATTTCTAAAAATGCCTACTTGCCTATGATGAATAACATACTTTATCTAGGTGAGGAAAACTTTTGTAAGTTGATTCAGTTTTTTCTAGGATGCTGATGTACTTCAGGTGTCTCAAGGCTGTAGTTAAGCGTTCTTACCAGGAATTCCATTGAAGTTGATGAGATGTCTGTCTGAAAGTATATACCAGTGTTATTCAAACTGTGGGTTGGGACCCACTTGGTGGGTCGTGGAAAGCTGGGAACAACCATCTTGGAAACTACAGACCTTACTCTATTATATTCCTTTTGTGGAATATAATAGAATTCCAGTGATTTGAATTTTCAAGTGAGAGTTTTTTTAAAAAATTGTTTTTAGTTCAGTACTTTTACATTGTATTTGTCCTAATCTTGTTTTCTGTCAGGGATGTTCCATGGTTGTACAATTGCTACAGCCAATTTACATTTCAGGAGTGTCACTTTTATTATGTTACAATGACAGCACTTCCTGCTTGATGATGTCAGTTCCTGCCACAGCATCACTTCCAGATTAATGACATCACTTCCGGTGGGTCCCGACATGAGTGCCATTCTAGAAAGTGGGTTCTGATCTAAAAAGTTTGAATATAACTGGTATATGCATATGATTGGCCAGTATTATAAACATGCATGGACAGCCAGGCTAATAAAATTGTAGTAATTGTAGTGATTTAAAAACCTTTGTGAATTTAATTGCAAGGCTGTTTTAGATCAAGGTTATACTGACGCATTGCTTATATAGAACAATTTTCTCAATAGTCATAATAAACTGAAAGTCCTACCAGAAGAGCTGATGCAGCTAAAGCACCTGAGGAGCCTGATTCTGCAGCATAATGAATTGAGTCACTTGCCAGATGAATTTGGACAGCTTATCAATTTGGAAGAGTTAGTAAGTAGAAGGCTTTCTGATAACTTTATCTTTTGGTGGCAATGTTTGCTGTTACTAATTTTTATTTCAGTGATTTTACATCAGTATTAGTAGTGGTTCTGTATTAGTGTAGTCATGCAATGTCTGTTTTTCTTTTATTATGAGAACCTATTATATAATTCAAAACTAAAGAAGTAGTGATTGGCAATGAAACTTTTGAACCACTTACCTGCAATGAGGTAATGATAATGTATATTGGGAATCGATGATACCACATCTGTAGCAGAATGGCATAAATGGGCCTGGACACTGTGGCAATCCATAATAATGCTTCCATTCACAGAAGGACACATCATGAACAAGCTTTCTTCAAAAATGAACATTGCACTGAACAGAGCACTGCTTCCATTTTCAAAAGTAGCTTGCGTTAATGGAGGGTGGTTTTGTGAATGGATGCTACTCTAATAGTGCCATCCTGTGCATGACTACTGTTCCTGTTGCGTTCAGTGGCCGTATTCTAACGTAAGTGTATAGAAGTTGCAGCTTAAGTTTATTAAACTGCTCTATTGCAGGAGAGCTGATCAAGTCAACATTTCAATCAATTTGTAGGAAAACTGATTAAATCTGCAGTGCAGCAGAATAGTAATTTCCAAGTTAATGCAGAAACTTCTTATTAGTTTTGCAAAACACGTCCTGGGCTTTCTTGATCTGAGTGTTCCCTCCTTCGTTTTGTTTCTGTTTGCTTTGGGGAAAGTGTTTTGCTGCTGCTTTTGATTTTTGTTTTCAAATGTATAATTTGTAATTGTTTTAAAATTCCTTGTAAGCCTCTTTGAGTGTCCTAATCAGAGAAAATGCAGGTTATAATTTTTTTAGATAAATACAATGCACCTTTCTGTTTAGTTTACATTGTACATTTGTATATTGTGTCATGGTATTTGCTTTAATTTTTTGGTTGAAAAGAAAAAAAGGTTTAAAATTGTTTTTCTCTTAATTTTAATGTCTTCTCTTTTAATCAGGATATTTCCAATAACAATATTGTTAATATTCCTACAAGTTTTGCTTTTCTTACAAGCTTGGTGCGTCTCAATTTAGCTTGTAATCAGTTGAGGAGTCTACCGGCTGAAATCAGTGCAATGAAAAGTAAGGGAGTTTAATTATACTTTGTAAATTAATTTCCATCTTTTGCTATCTTGTATTTTTGGTAGTAATAGGAGTGTTCATAAAAAAGTACATTACTATTTTCTAAAGAATAGTTTGTTCATGTAGTTGAAAAAGGTGCAACATCCACTCTTAAACAAAGCCAGTACTCCAGCATTACTGGTCTGTGCACACTCAAACATTTCTTTGAGCAGCTGTGAAAAGAGTCCTGTGTGCACAGAGGCTGAAGATTGCAATCAATAGAGATAAGGGGATATATTTCCTTTTGTCCCCTGTAAAACCCTGCCAACCCCTATGGGGCTTTTTGGATCTATGCCAGCTACATAGTGGTGCAAATCCAAGAAGTCTCAGGTAGGGCTGCCCAGCTGAAAGGGGTTAGAGAAAGAGGAAAGATTTTAGGATATGGTGTGGGCTGCCACCACCAATCCCACACTCCCCCTAGGCCTGATCCTCCCCATTCTGCCCCAAAACGCCCCTTTCCTGCTTCAAAAATGCCCTCCGACCACCGCCTAGTCCCTGTGCAACCCGACACAATCTTATCTGTGCCAGCCAACACAGGGATGGGTTGCACTGCGGGCAGTCTGGCGTGGTCCTTCGTGCCAGCCCAGCTTGCTCTTAAGTGGCTGCAAATGTACCTTACTGCAAATTTGTGACACTCTGAGCTGGTACAGTCATAATTGTGGCGGCTCAATGCAGCATTAGGATTGCACTGTCAGTATATTTGGAACATCTTGGACAGGGTACAAGTAATGACTTGGATCTAAAGAAACATGGGCTGCGTTCTGTTCATCAATTAGGACCTTTCTACCAAGTTTCCTGATTTTCTCCCTCCCCATAAATCATTGTAATTTCAGTTTGCCCATGTTCTTAAGCATATTTTAAATCAAATCCTTTTTAAAGAAATAATTGTGAATAGAATGTGCTTGTGTCCTGCCATTTTTCTTTAACAAAGCTGTCTTATTGACTTGGTTTGAAGCCGATTCTGTTTTCACAATTTGGCCCATACATTTAGGTTTAAGACAGCTTGATTGCACTAAAAACTACTTGGAAACTGTACCTCCTGAATTGGCCAATATGATGTCATTGGAACAACTTTATCTGAGGAGAAATAAATTGAGTTACCTGCCAGAACTTCCTTCATGCAAATTTTTAAAGGTAATGGTTTTTCTGTGTAGGTAGCTGTGAAACCTGTGTGTGTATTTAATAATTTTTAAGCCTGTAGTAGTCACCTTATGTTATTTTAATCAGGATGAATTTATTTTATTAAATAAATTTTGTATCCTGCCTTTTTCCCAGCAATGCTCAAGGTGGCTAACAATATTAAAAACAACTAAAAATGTCATTTTCTGATTACCAAGAAAGGCGGTATATAAATACCTATTATTAATAATAATAATAAATAATTAATAAAACAGAAAAATCAATAATAAAATTTCAACAATAAAACAGGTAAAAATATTAGAATAGATAAAACATCTGATCATAGCATATCCCAAATAATCCACAGCACATAAACCACCAGAAAAGCAGCTTATTTGAATCAAGTTGATTTAATATCACCTTGAAAAAAAGACTGATTTTTAAATCAATATAGGCATGCCCCGGTATCCGCTGGGGTGATGTTCCGGATACCTGAAACTGTGGATACTGAGAAAGCCTTTTTAAGGATAGGGGAATATCAGTAGTTTTGCTGCAACAAAGTAAAAAAAAGAGTTATGTTTAATGTTCACCTATCTTTTTAATAGGCTTCCGAGCATCCATGGTATTTGTGGGTACCTGAAACTGTGGATACCGAATCAGTGGATACCGGGGCATGTCTGTATTTTCTTTAAAATATGTACTATTTTATTGCTATAATAATAAAAATAATATTTGATCTAGTGTTGCTTCAAATTGGCAGTCAGGCTTTGCATCTCTTTGTTGCAGTGTTTACATTGGCTGCATTTTCTTGGGTCAATTGTTTTTCCCATCCTCCAATGAGTCCTGATGTGGAGAATTGGGTCTAGCTTTCATTCTTGTTCGCTCTCGGTGTTTCTGTTCATGTTAATATGTTGTTTTAATGTGTTTTACTTATTATGGTTACATTGTATTTTGTTTTTGTTCTCTGTAAGCCGCCTTGGGTATTTACTTCGGCATAGGAAAGGCGGGGTATAAATTCTTCAGATAAATAAATAAATAAATGGATCTGGCACCTAAGGCAGGTTCCCTCCTCCCCAGTTGCTCATTAGATCCAACACTAGAAGGTGGTTCGTATTTTCCTATATCCTAACTTGGCCCCAGCTCTTGAAAAAGTACTGTAGCTACTGGGCAAAGCAGAGTTCTTCATAAGATGGGAGGTCAAAATCCATGTTATTTGATAGGTAGAGTTATAAAAGTAGTACAAACTGGACCAGTTGCAGAGATCAGGTGCTTAGTAAGCATCAGATAGAAGGAACAGATTGCTTTTATCAGCCTCAAAGTAATCAGCCTCAAAGTAATCAACAGTTTAATGAAGCTTATTTCCAAGTAAGTATGCATACTATAGCAACCCTACTGCCTTCAAGGTTACCAAATATTACATGTGTCAGAATATCTGGACTGAGTATGTAAATATTTACAGGATGTGGTGTGGACTATAGACTGTTTTATGTTGGTATACCCTGAGCTGCCTTTGAGACAAATTATACCATGCTAGATACAAATGACTATTTAATTTTTATTCCTCTAGGAGTTGCATATTGGTGAAAATCAGATTGAAGCGTTAAGTGCTGAACACCTGAAACATCTTAATTCCTTGTGTGTGCTGGAACTTAGAGATAATAAGTTAAAGTCTTTGCCTGATGATATTACTCTGCTACAGAGGTTAGAGCGACTAGACCTATCCAACAATGATCTTAGGAGGTAAGATTAGTTTTAAGTGATAGAAAGCCATATTTAATGGCCTTCCTTGCTTTAGAGCAGTGGTTCTCAAATGTTCTAGCACTGGGACCCACTTAAAAAAATTATAATCTGTTTGGGACCCACCAGAAGTTATGTCATGGCTGGAAGTGCCATCACTGTAATGCCAGAGCCTGGTGCTTTCCTGAGAATGCATAAATAAGTTGGGTTATTTCTCAGTCATTTTCCAACAGAAACGTGAATCAGAAAGAAAAAAACCTATTTACAACCTTGATGCAAACAAAACAATCACACAGTCCTCCCCCTTTCCAGCATCCCATTTCCCATATTTTCAATACGGCTGCTCTAGATGCTTTGTGACCCACCTGAAATTGGCTCACAATCCACTGGTGGGTTCTGACCCACAGTTTAGGAACCACTGCTTTAGAGCAAGATAACCAAGCATATACTGTAACAGAATATTAAAACTACATATCTTATTTTTCTACTGGAAAAACAGACAATGTATAAAGTAATGTTGACTTATGGAGAAAAGAATTCCAGTTAAGAAGTTAAACATTTTGAGCTGAATATTGCTAATCTTCTGATCTTGTTAAGAACAATATATAAGGAACTTTTATATCTCCATAGTCTTCCTTGTAAGCTGGGAAACTTGTCTCAACTGAAGTTCCTAGCCCTAGAAGGAAACCCTTTAAGAACAATCCGAAGAGATGTTCTGCAGGTAAATGCACATAACTTGCATACTATCTAAGCTAATTCTGCCCCGTAAAAAGATGTGACAGTTGACGATCTTTTGTTCTATTTTAGAAAGGAACGCAAGAAATCCTGAAATACCTCCAAAGTAAAATACAAGGTACATGTTTTCTTTAAAAATATTGTTTAAATCATGCCTTGAAATAGCTGTTAATTTGTTGTGACTAGATATGTCATTCATCCAAATCATTGTACTTTGATAGATTTCCCTCTTTTCCAAGTACCATGTAACAAGGTATTTTTAAAGCACATGTTGGAAGAAAGTGAATTCTTTCTAAAAGTGAAATTTCTAATTCTAATTGGGCAACTGAATTTCCATAAGAATTGTTCGGTGTGAGTAGTAGTTTAACTGCATAAAAACAAACTTGATGGTGGAAAAAAGGCTCTTTTGTTTTAGCAGGTTACCTTCACTTGTTTAGGATTTCCAGTAAACGCGGTGTAACTTATTTCTGATTAAACATACATAGGATGAGGTTTAAAGTGAATGATTTAAATATTATTTTATGACTTACAATGACCCTGTGTGGCAATACTGAATAAATAACACTTGAAAACATTTGGTCATGCTTGTCTGTATTGTCTTCATACTGTAACAAATGTTGGCTTTTGATTAAAAGTTATACATCTGGCTTGTTTTTTGTTTTTTTTAGATGATGCAGTTAGTCCAAATGGAGAATTGCCTAACACAGCCATGACTCTCCCAAGTCAATCAAAGATTAACTTGCATGCTATAACTACATTAAAAACATTAGACTATAGGTGGGTATATTTTTAAACTTATAGGGGGGCTCTACTAACTTTCCAGCCCTGACATAGCTGTGCTAATGGGGCATGTGCTGCATCCTGCAGGTGAGTGGCAGTCACGGAGGCCTCCTCAGGTAAGGGAATGCTTGTTCCTTCACCTCAGAGCTGCATTGCCCTTACCCCAGTGTTGGAAAGTTGGTTAGGATTGCACCCTTAGTTTCTGAAAACTATAACAAAAAAAATGCTATGAACTGTTTTCAGCTATGTGATCTTCCCTTGTGAAAGATAGGTATTGATACAGACATAATGTGCCTTCCTTCACTGATGGTTTTTTAACCATCAGTGGCTACAGGACTCTTTTGCTAGCTAATGCCTGCCTGCCCGTCCTCCAGCATGAATTGCCCCTGATTGCTCTATAAGTTAACCATGGTTAAGATCAGTGGTGTCATTCTATAATGAACTAACGGAACGGTGGGCGGGACTTACCGCGTGATTGGCTGCGCGGTTCTGACGCGTTGCCACCGTTCCGAGCCCCGCGCAGGCACCCCTGGCTTCGGAGGGGGTGCCCGCTTGCCTGGGTGGCGCGCTGGGTGCTGCGGAGAGCCGCGGAGGGGCGCGCCACCTGGAAGAAGCCCTCCGCGGCGGAACAGCAGGCGGCGACGCGTCGCGGGGCCCCTGTCAATCAAGGGGTAAGTCCCGCCTGCGTTCCGGTAGTTCATTATAGAATGACACCACTGGTTAAGATATTAATGTAGTATATAGTTATAAAGGTATTGATCTAGGATTCTAATGTGTTTTCATTCTGGGAACTTCTTGATAAGTATACTTCAATTAAGGGTGATGATTTCCTTTTTCTCTGTAAGTAATTTTGTTCCTGTGGAATTGTCTTGTTGGGTCTGTGATTTTGCTTAGTAGTTATAATTGCAAATGTAAGAAAAATATTCCCATACTTCCTTTTTATTCTTTGTAGAATTTTGTGAACAGCCTAAGAAGATATGTCAGTCACATTTTTATCTGTCTCTCTCTTCAATGAAATAGCAGTCATCGGGGTTCCCAAAACCAAATTGGAATTATAGTTGAGGTAGAAAGTTCCATCTTAAATCTCCAGTGTCTCCATACAGGACTTGCAAACATTCCTAATGAAAACCCTGAAGAGCCACTGCCAGTCACTGTTGACAGTATTAAACTAGCTAGATCAGTGCTCTGGCTCCATAGATAGATAAAACCTTTATTGGCATACTCAATACAGTGCAGCATATATTGCATGTTTGACTCCGTATGGGATGTTTCCGATGGGCATTTGTAGGGTCCAGTGACTAGTCCGTTGATGTGTGTTACGTTGAATTTTTACTCATCTTTTGCTAAAGAAACAGTCTAGAAATGAAACTGAGAATCAGTATCTTTCTGACTTAAAATTGTTCTTTAGTGACAAACAGGTTGCTGTGATTCCAGATGAAGTCTTTAATGCAGTTGGAAGCAATCCAGTCACTACTGTAAACTTCAGCAAGAATCATCTGACTGAAATTCCTCCTAGGTACTAAGTTTCTGATATTAATACTACTCTTCCTTATTGCAAAGCAACATTTTAGCCATGTTTCCAGCCTTGGAAGGAAAATGTATAATTTCAGTTGCTTACAATTATTTTAAAGGACTAGCTTGTCCTTACCCGGCGTTGCCCGAGTATTTATTTATCCCAAGCTTCTATTAGACAGGAAAAGGAATGAATTCTATCTATAGTGTAAAATCGAAGTAATTTTATGTACAGGTAATTAAAAGTATAAGTGCAGTATAGAAATTATAAAGTAAAATCTTTTACAAATTCACTATAATATTAATGTAACTCAAAACTTGATTATAAACAACATTTTTAGTTTCACCTCCAGGAGCAAAAATACATAAATTCTTGGGTGAACCTACCCTTGAGCAAGCAACATAAAGCTGTCCGTGGGAGAAACATGGCAATCTCAAATCCAGTCTGCAGTACTTAATAGACTGCCTCTGTGACTTGTTGATCGTGATTGAGAATCATATGTGTTCTAAGTGTGGTGTACATAGCACCAGGCATTCCAGAGTTATGCGCACACACGCGTGCACACACACACACACACACACACACACACACACACACACACACACAC